>OY986437.1:132278156-132713156 GCA_963920525.1 Dichetophora obliterata
AATAATAATAATAATAATAATAATAATAATAATAATAATAATAATAATATATAATAATGATAATAATGATAATAATCAATAATAATAATAATAATAATAATAATAATAATATATTAATAATAATAATAATAATAATAATAATAATAATAATAATAATAATAATAAATAATATATAATAATAATATAATAATAAATAATTAATAATAATAATAATAATAATAATAATAATAATAATGATAATAATAATAATAATAATATAATAATAATAATAATAATAATAATAATAATAATAATAATAATAATAATAATAATAATAATAATAATAATAATAATAATAATAATAATAATAATAATAATAATAATATAATAATAATAATAATAATAATAATAATAATAATAATAATAATAATAATAATAATAATAATAATAATAATAATATAATGATAATAATAATATATTAATATTAATAATAATAATAATAATAATAATAATAATAATAATAATAATAATAATAATACTGATAATAATAATAATAATAATATTAATAATAATAATAATAATAATAATAATAATAATAATAATAATAATAATAATAATAATAATATTAATAATATTAATAATAATAATAATAATAATAATAATAATAATAATAATAATAATAATAATAATAATAATAATAATAATAATAATAATAATAATAATAATAATAATAATAATAATAATAATAATAATAATAATAATAATCAATAATAATAATAATATAATAATAATAATAATAATAATAATAATAATAATAATAATAATAATAATAATAATAATAATAATAATAATAATAATAATAATAATAATAATAATAAATAATAATAATAATAATAATAATAATAATAATAATAATAATAATAATAATAATAATAATAATAATAATAATAATAATAATAATAATTAATAATAATAATAATAATAATAATAATAATAATAATAATAATAATAATAATAATAATAATAATAATAATAATAATAATAATAATAATAATAATAATAATAATAATAATAATAATAATACTAATAATAATAATAATAATAATAATAATAATAATAATAATAATAATACTAATAATAATAATAATAATAATAATAATAATAATAAAATAATAATAATAATAATAATAATAATAATAATAATAATAATAATAATAATAATAATTAATAATAATAATAATAATAATAATATAATAATAATAATAATAATAATAATAATAATTAATAATAATAATAATAATAATAATAATAATAATAATAATAATAATAATAATAATAATAATAATAATAATAATAATAATAATAATAATAATAATAATAATAATAATAATAATAATAATAATAATAATAATAATAATAATAATAATAATAATAATAATAATATAAAATAATAATAATAATAATATAATAATAATAATAATAATAATAATAATAATAATAATAATAATAATAATAATAATAATAATCATAATAATAATAATAATAATAATAATAATAATAATAATAATAATAATAATAATAATAATAATAATAATAATAATAATAATAATAATAATAATAATAATAATAATAATACTAATAATAATAATAATAATAACAATAATAATAATAATAATAATAATAATAATAATAGTAATAGTAATAATAATAATAATAATAATGATAATAATAACAATAATAATAATAATAATAATAATAATAATTATAATAATAGGCCTATTCTTTTCCTACCGACTTACAAAAGAACACTAGGTAGGATAACTTAATACATGCAAAAACAACAACACCAAGTCGGATATTTATGCGAGTTTAGGCAACTCGGTAAACTGCTATCCGACCAGATTTGCAGTGCTGGAAAGTTAAAAAACTGCTCTATTGTGAATGAGTTATGAAAAAATCGTAGGGAAATTTCATGCATACGTCAAGACAGTTTTTTTTGTGAACACATAAACAAAACGAATTAAATAAACGAGGAATGAAATTAATTAACTGCATTTTCAGGATTCAGAGAGGACACCGATATGCTTGTAGTCCAAGATGCGAAGCATTCTCCAAGCATATCCAAGCAAAGAATCCTCGAAATTACTCATTTTGTTTTGATTTTTCGTATTTTTTTTTATCAAACTAAACATATGCTTGTGACAGTGTTGGTAAGCAACTAAAAGCAAATTTTATCCGAGTTGCAGCGTTCTTTTGTAACTCGTTTACAAAAGAACGCGCCTAATAATAATAATTCTTAGAAATTGGCATGCAGCTACTGCAATGGCAACCCAATTGCTATTACATTAGATACTTACAATTTGAACTACTCTGAATATTATATTTGTTTTACTTTCTCATTCGATTAAATACATTTGAACTAACAAGTAGTGTTCTTTTTTCTCTGCGTAACTCTACAAAGGTTATGGGCCCAGAACCCAAAACGTGGCTCGCTGAAATTTTATATTCTTAAAATAAGTGCGATAAGTTCGCATTAAAAGACTAAGTGTAATTAAATATTTTTTCTATTTAAAACGGACAAGTCAGTTTTAGTAAGTTAGTTAAAGATGAGTTCTTTGGCACAAATTGATAAATTGGGTGCTGATAATTACGGCACGTGGTCCGTACAAATAAAGAGCCTGCTTATAACGTTAGATTACTGGGATGTGATTCTGAATAAGTGTGAGGAATCAGCTACGCCTGCAGATAAGCAAAAATGGATGAGCACTGATCGAAAAGCTTTGGCTACTATTACTTTGTGTGTAAAGTCTTCGGAATTAATTCATATTAAGAACTGCAATAGTTCAAAAGAAGCCTGGAGCATTTTAGCTGAGCTGTATAACGCAGACGGACCTGCCCGTAAAGTTGGATTGTTCAAAAAATTAGTGCGTTTTAGTTTCAACAAAGAAGAAAAATTTGCAACGCAACTAAATGAATTTTGTAGAACAATTGACAGCTTAAAAGAAATTAATGTTGATGTGCCCGAGGATTTGCTTTGTATTCTACTTTTATGCAGTTTACCAAAAGATATGGAAAGTTTTGTCATCGCAATCGAAAGCAGAGACACCTTGCCGACATTTGAGCAGTTAAAGGTTAAAATCGTCGGTGAAGACCGCCGACGTTGTGTGTCAGAGAACGGTCACAACAACAGCTACAACAATGAAAGGGTTTTTGCTGCAAAATCGCACAAATGGAAGAAGTTCAAAAAGCATATGAAAAAGGAAAGTGTAAACGATCAACCAAAGGAATCGCGCTACGCTAAATACAAATGCTACACTTGCGGAAAAAAGGGACATATACAAGCTTACTGCGAATCAAAGGAGACAGCTGCAACAGTATTTTCATTATTTGCTGGTGAGCAACAAGGACAGAATGACCGGTGGATCTTAGACAGTGGGGCTTCGTCCCATATGTGTAACAGCGAGAATATGTTTACGTCGATAATTCAACGAGAGCAGAAAGTGGTTCTAGCCTCGGGTGATTGCGTTATTGCAAAAGGTGTTGGAGAGGTTAACGTCAAATCGATGTATTGTGACATTTCCTTACGAGATGTTTTGTTTGTACCAAGTCTTTATGGTAATTTTCTCTCAGTCAGCAAAATCCTTCAATATGGCAATGCCGTGCAGTTTGACAAGAAGAAAGCAATAATAAAGACAAAAGCTAACAAAATAGTTTCTGATGCAAAAATGATAAACGGAATATTTTTTGCAGATCTTTTAAAGAACGATTGCGAAGTTGTGAATGCAAGCTTCAACGTGGACAAAACCGAAGTAGATGTTTGGCATCGTAGATTCGGCCACTTGAACGTTAAAGACTTGTGTAAGTTATGCTCAAAAGGTATAGTGCGCGGATTAAAAGTCAAGCAGGAACAGGATTTTGTTTGTAAAACTTGTGCTGTATGCAAAATAAAAACGAAACCATTTCCAACCTTTTCTAATGTTTTAACCTCTGGTGTTCTTCAGCTTGTCCATACGGATATATGCGGACCAATGAAGGTAACGTCACAGGGCGGCTCGTGCTACTTTATCACCTTTATTGACGACTTCTGAAGATTTGTGGTTACTCGTTTTTTGCGGAAAAAACCGGAGGCGGCGGATGTTTTTCTTGAATTTGTTCTTGAAGCTGAAAATCCAACTGGGTGCAAATTGAAATGCATTAGGAGCGACAATGGTCGTGAATATATCAATGAAAAATTTGCAAGTATTTTGAGGCAACGCGGCATTTTACATCAGACGACTGTAAGCTACAAACCGCAGCAAAATGGAATCGCTGAAAGAGCAAACAGGACTTTGGTCGAAATGGCACGCTGCTTATTGGAGTCTTCAAATTTGCCACAAAGTCTTTGGTCAGAAGCTGTCAACACTGCTACCTACATAAGAAACCGATCGCCAACAAAAGTGTTGAAAGAAAAAACGCCGTATGAGTCTTGGTATGGCAAGAAACCGTCAGTCGCTCATTTTAAAGTATTTGGTTGTGACGCAGTGATGCTTGACAAGCGACCGGGTAAATCAAAGTTTCAGCCGAAAGGTATCCAGCTAACATTTGTAGGTTACGCTGATTTGACTAAAGGATATAGACTTTATAACAGGCAAACCAGATCAATTATGATAGTAAGAGACGTAATCTTTTTGAAGGCGGAGTTAAGGTCCAAAATGTTTCATCAAAAGAGCAGTCAAGTGAAGATGTGTTTTTCATGGAATATGGAGAAAATGTTGACTCAAGCAACGTGAATGATGTAGCAGAAATGGATCACCATGCCGAAATTGCAAGTGAAGCTAATGATACAAATTCGAAATCTGCTGAAAATGAGAACCTTTCTCTGTTGCCAAATGTTGCTGAACAAAACAAAGCTAAAGATTTTTTAGAAAGCTCAACTGATGAAGACGAGATTTTTGTGCAGGGTAAACGGAAAAGAGGTAGGCCTAAAATCGTTAGAACCGGCAGTGTAGGACGGCCAACAAAGGTTTACGTAACTGAAAAGTTGAACGCAATGGCGACAAAGCCGCAAACGGTTGACGATGTTTTTAAGTCTGAATATGCTGCACAATGGAAAGATGCTATGCAGGCAGAGTACACCGCGTTGTTAAAAAATAACACATGGGATTTGGTGGATTATCCAACTGCGAAAAACGTCATAGGATCGTTAGGATAGTTTTCAACAAAACATAACGCCGATGGTTCTATTGAAAGGTTTAAAGCGCGGCTTGTAGCTCAAGGTTGCTCGCAGGTTTATGGAGAAGACTTCTATGACACATATTCACCTGTTGCTAGGCAATCATCTATAAGGCTGGTACTAGCTCTAGCGGTCAAGCATAAACTACTGGTGAACCATGTTGACATTGTGGCCGCATATTTGAATGGAGAACTCGAGGAAGTCATTTACATGAGGCAACCGGAAATGTTTGAAACCAAGGAACCCAATAAGGTGTGTAAATTAAAAAAAGCTCTTTACGGGTTGAAGCAGTCCGGAAGATATTGGAACACTAAAATAAATGCTGTTTTGAGTGCCATTGGTTTTACACGATGCAAAGCTGACAACTGCGTCTATATTATGAGGAATGGTAGCGAGGTCAATATAGTCACGTTATATGTTGACGATTTAATTTTAGCCTGCTCGTCAGAGGTAACCATGAAAGGAATTATCGACAAGTTGCGTGAACATGTTGAAGCTGTTGATCGTGGAGCCATACAATACTACTTGGGTTTAGAAATTGAACGCGAAGGTCTTCGCGGAAGCATCACGATACATCAGAGCCGATATCTCGTCGAATTACTCAGTAAATGGAATATGTCTGATTGTAAACCGACATCAACACCATTTGCTGACGGCACCGTATTAGAAAAATGTACAAATGAAGACTGTTCTGGTTACAACGTGAAGGAGTATCAGTCATTGCTAGGAGGTCTAACGTATTTGGCGACCATGACTAGACCAGACATCGCGCACGTTGTCTCTAAATTGGCTCAATATCATAGTCATCCGCATAAGGAACACTTTTTGGCAGCAAAACGTGTGCTCAGATATTTAAAAGGAGAACAAAAGGGTACGTTATCTTATCAGCTCAATAATAAAAATTTGATGTGCTTTACAGATGCTGACTGGGGATCAGATCCATCAGATCGAAAGTCATTTACTGGGTATGCCTTGTTCTTTGCTGGTGGCCTCATAGCCTGGGAGTCCAAAAAGCAAAAAGTTGTTGCTCTCAGTTCTATGGAGGCAGAATACATTGCGATGTGCCAGGGAGCAAAAGAAGTCGCTTTCATACGAAATCTACTCAAAGATATTGGTTTTGATTGCTACACCAAGACTGCCACGACATTGTTTTGCGATAACCAAGGCACGCAGTTTGCCGTCAAGAACTCGTCTGTACACAAAAGGAGCAAACACATAGATATCCGTTTTCACTATATCAGGGAGATGTATATAGGCAACGAAATTAACATCGAATATGTGTCGACTTCGGAAAATGCAGCTGACATTTTTACTAAAAATTTAGCTACAAAGAAACATAAAAATTGCTGCAAACTTTTAAAGTTATTTTAACTTAAACCTCATTTTGATTGAATTTATAAAATTTGCTATTTCAAACTAATTTATAGCATAAGTAATGCACACTGTAAATTTTTCTATAACGTAATTTGTTTTTTGCTTAATATAAATTGCATTTGGGTTGAGGCGGAGTTTCTTAGAAATTGGCATGCAGCTACTGCAATGGCAACCCAATTGCTATTACATTAGATACTTACAATTTGAACTACTCTGAATTGTAAGGAACACAATTTTTGCAAATTCTATTCCCACATGCCTTACTAAGATTTCTCTATTTTTTAGTTTACAACTGGGTCATGATACCCTACGAAATGCGGGACAAAGGCCCTGTTGAAACGTCCATTTCAGCCGCGCCATATCGAGACGGGTACCCATAAGGGACCTCGACGGCCGCGCGTCTAGTATTGCAGTCGAGGCAGCGGGGTGATAATATCATGAATAACGTATTCATGATAATACCAAATACGCTAGCTATGATAGGACTTAATATTGAAATGAAGTAATTTTTAATTTTAACAATAGAATAGTGTGAGGTAATAATAATCAGAATAAATATTAAATATACCCACGTTAAATGCGATAAAATGGATTTAGTCCAAAGAATATTTTTTTTAATGTTTTAAAGATAAGGTAGATATAAGTATTGAAATAAACATGAATTTATAAACTAAAACACTTCAGAGTTGTTAATTCAGGCAAACCCGCTTGGCGCCGCGGGTAAGGATAGTTACCACGGCCTGGCCGGGGTCATTGTCAGGTTAAGTATAGGATGAAATACGCATCTCCTTATTTAGGTAGTTCTCTAGGCCCCGCCTCAAATGTATTGCCAACTGGGAGAATTGAAATAGTTACATACATATATTTTCTTTCTTTTCATATGCTCATGGACAAACACACACACTCTGGGAAAAGGCCAGCCGGTACCCGCTACCAACGGCACAAACAGGCGATTTTGCGGAGAAACAAACACGAGCACTAAGAAGAGGAAGCATGGCGTGGCATGCATGCGAGGTTATAAAAGGGCAAACAACGAACAATCTTGAGCTTTTTGTCTACCTCGAGTGTTCGCGACCAGACGTCTGGCGCAGTGAACGTGAAAAGAATTTCGACTGAGAGCGTCGACATCGGAACAACGTAACCGGCAACAGTAACGCCGACAGCATAGAGATCGAAAAGGCAACAGCAACACCGGCCGCACAGTAACCGCGACGGTAATAGTGAACGTCGACAGCGAAGCGACGGCAGCAGCAGCAGAGACGTCGACCGCACAGCGACAGCGACGGTAGCAACGAGCGCCGACAGCGCACAGCGGCAGCGACGGTAGCAGCGAGCGCCGACAGCGCACAGCAGCGGCGGCATCAGCGAACGCAGGAGTGGAAAAATAAAGATTCTGACGTGGACGACGGCCCAGCGGAACAACTCTGCAGTAACTATAGTATCTAGTAGTTCCCCTTACGGGAATCTTTAATTAAAAACTTGAATTTCGTATTACTAAAATTACTCCTTTCCACCCTAGAAATATAAGAATATCTAAGCTCATCAAATAATTTTAAGTATACAGAGGATGGTAATTCTTACACTCTTATCTACGTAGCCAGGAATAAATAGATGAAGATGCCTATCAACTAAAATAAGACGAACGTTGGGTTCCGTGGACCCGTGATGTGGAGGACAGTCAACAATAGGTTCCAAAAGCAGTCAAGTCAGGTTCAAGGTATGAGGCGACCAAAATTAGTGGACGGTTGTCTGATGAACTCGAGGCCAGGGGTGACCAGTCTCGTTGTTCATCGGACCCCTGGGCTACACGCTCGGAATTTACGGACGCTAGGTCGAACGTATACAGTGGACGACGGACGGAACACACAGTGAGAGGAAGACAGGAGTAGGGTAGGGACGACTGGGGAAACGGAGGCCAGGGGTGGCCAGCCTCTGTCAACCCAGGGCGTCGAGAAAAACCGGACACGACAGACACGATGACGAGCAGGGATAGAAGAGCACAGGTTAGTACGTGAGGCAAACGCAAGTAGTATAGGATACAGGAGGATACAGGTGGTGAGCTTGGAGGCCAGGGAAGGCCAGCCCCTTGCTCGATCAAAGAGAACCTCGCGTCACACACTGCTTCGTTTCGGTCTCAGTGGCGGGTGAGTGGAGGCCAGGGGTGGCCAGCCCCATTCAGTACCGACCTAAGACCTGCTAGGCCATGTGTCGCCGTGAGTTTCGTCCACCGAAGGGAGGGGTTCAGTGAAGCCTAGGGCCCGGGGTGGCCAGCTCTTTGCTTCGCCGAATTCCTCGAATTCAAACCCGAAAATGTAGCTACCCGAAAACATCAAACCATAACCTAGCCCGACCAGAGGGTTCGTACTAGAAGGCGTACACCCTAACCACGACCACGGGACCCAACCGACTCAAATAGCGATAGGTGGGCATCATAGCTGAAACTAAGAATTTTATAGAAATAAGAGTGTAAGTCATTAGGATACGATAAAACACAACCATACGAAACGTATGTTTAATAGAATAGTATACGGCGGACCACCAAAATAAAGTAAGGTCAATAGCAAAATTAAGTTAGGCATTAGTGTAGGTTAAATAATCATTGTTACATTAAGGTATTGTTTAAGATCACACGAAAAGAATAAATAAAAATACTATTGAAATCGGAGACAACTGGTTTTGGTTCGGTGTTCGACATACAACAAATAATTGTGCGGACCCTGGATCCGGCGAGCGCATCCTCGGCCGGATAGGTAGGTCCTTACAATGGCGCCCGAGCAGGGACACCGAATCAACACCATGCGGTAACCAAATTAAAGACTTGGTCAGTTGATGCAATAGTATTGTGAATTTCGTGTGCTCTTATTTTCGTTAACCGAAAACTAACGAGTAGATTCGGTGAGGTCTGCCCTACTACAGCAGGTAGGTCTAAAACATTGATAGAATTTTAATATTATTTAACATTTAGTTGCATTTGCGCCGAGTTTTAACTCGCCTCCATTTTTTTTTTGTGCCACTGTAGCAAAGGAGCCTACTGGTACAACGGGAGGTCAAAGTCAACGGTGTGTAGTTTGCATTAATTAAAACAGCGTAATCTTACAAAATAACGCTCTAATATACCACGGCGACGTTAGGATTTAGTTGCTATTCTTAAAAGGGGGAAAAAAAAAACCCTACAAAATAACAATTTTGTTTGGCATTGTGAATTTTTCTAAATATTTAGGACTGGAACCAGGGAAGGGTTCGAGAAGTTCTGTTTGGCCAGAAGTAGGCAATTAGAAAAGTGAGATAGAGAAAAAAAAAAACATAGAATAATAAAAATAACTAAAACTTAAATAACAAAACTTACATGAATTTCAAATTAGGCGCATGAGTTTGAGTGCCCGATTTTATATTTAGGAATATTTTGGTTAAATTGATTTGTTTTGAAAATTTTAAAGGACCGCGTAGCTATCCTTATGCGTGACGTCTGGTTTGTTTTGAGAAGAAAACGCAGTACAAATAATTGCGTATATAACAGCAAGATGCTGTATTAAAGCAAGTAAATAATGAACGATTGGGCTAAAGATAGACAGTAACTATCTCAGCAAGGTCAGACTACCAGTCAAGCACGCCGATCATGATCCAAGGTGGGCCAAAAGAACCACGATCATATAATTCCGCGTCACTGGCATCTGCACCAAGCCATAAGCTCGTTTAGTCGTCTATTGAAGGTGGACGCTATTTCTCAATCGCGTTCTTTAAGTGAGCAAGACTGATACACTCAGGGAAATTCAGCAGGGCTGGTAAACTTAACTAGCCAACTGATACAAAGCACACAGAAAGGCGCAGATTTAGTGTCATTCTAAAAATCGAAATATTATCATAATTAAGTTTTTTTTTACACCTAAAAGGTGAACGCTGGTTCGCTAAGAGAACCAGCCATACAAAATTATTAAAGGCTGAATCCTAAGGGAGGTCTTACCCACTTGCATTTTTTTGGCGTAAACTAAGAAAACGCCGGCTACAATTGGTTAGCCATATTCGGGAGAAAATCCATATTATTGCTTAGTATCATTTAGAAAAAAAAAAACACAATAACGGCTCACTAGACGCGAGCCAACAACTAACTTTAACTTATATTTAAATCTTAATAGGACCTGTGCAAGGTGTGGAATTTGTAAAATCAGCTGCCCTTACATTTTCCTCCGAATATAGAGGAAGTGAGCAGTCCACAACCAGCTACAACGTATACACATCCAAAATAAAAGGAAAAAAAATATACAAAAAAAAAATATAAAAAAAAAAAATATATACAACCATAACGAGAAAAAAAATAAAGAAGAAAATATTTGAAATCAACACGTCACCACCATGGTTAAGACATCATGGATCTACTCCTTACGTAAGGACGACCTGCTCGTATATGCCGATGAATTTGGTTTTAATCCAGAAGGAACTGTCGACGAGCTGCGGAAAAGATTTGCAGCTGTTACCACAGACATGGAAGAGGATCCCAAGCTACATCAACGACTGGCTGAATTAGAAATAAAACATTTTGAGAAGCGGTCCCCGTCACCACGGCCATCGGCTATTCCGATCGGTGACACACCAGCGGCATCAGAGAAAATTCAACTGGTCCAGCCCGATTCTAAACGTGAGACGTCACTCAGACCGACGGGAGCAGTGAGCAAAGACGTTACAGCTGTAGACAACACCACCACTCAGAAGTTGATACATGTACCAAATTTTACCAAGGATCGTTACCGAGATACCGCATATGGGGGTGTCATCGACCAGGTCCGACGATGGTCAGTCAGATTCGACGGCAGGCAAGATCCGTTAGGCTTTATTGAACGGATCGAAGAGTTGACCGAGGTATATGGTCTCAACGCTGAACACTTACCACGAACTATGCCGGAGTTGTTAACCGAAAGCGCGCTTATCTGGTAGCGAAATAATAAAACCACACTCGACTCTTGGAATGAATTCAAGGAAAAGTTTTTGCAGTATTTTCTACCAACGCGATTCTTTGAACGCCTCGAAGACCAGATTCGTGGCCGGATCCAGAGGCGAAATGAACGGTTTAAGGATTATAGTCTGGACCTGCTGAACCTGATGCGACACGCCAATTACCCACCGCTACAAAAATTAGAGCGAGTTTTCCGTAACTGCCGCCATGAATACCAACTGTATATCAGACGGCGAGATTTTACCACTTTTGATGACTTGTTGGCCATGGCAGAGGCTTATGAGACCATCCGTGGAGAAGGAAGCCCGGCCAGGGCGGCACCAGCAATAAGAGATGGCCCCGCCCTACCAGCCATACAAGAAGCACAACAACGAGGTATGCTGACCCTACCCTCGGAAGGAACCCACGAGAGGTCGGTACGAACTTTTCGAGAACGTACAGAAGTCCAACATTTAAGAACAACTTGTACCATATGTGGCCAAGTGGGTCACCTTTCCAAACACTGTTTGAACAAACAAGTGATTTTCGTCAGCGACCGCGAACAGCAGGAGAGGCTGTCTACAGAATGCGACCGATGTGGTAATCCGGGAAACGCCAACGGGCCCGCTCCAGCAGGAGGCGAGAGCGTGGCCAACCCACTGCATCCTCCACAAAACTAAACCATGACCTACAGTCCGATGGACGGCACATTCACGCGCGCGTCAAGATCAGACCTTATCTACAAAATGCGACAATTGACACCGGAGCCACCCGAAGCTTCGTGAGCCAGATGCTTGGAGCTAAGCTACAAACGCCGATGAACCGGCGGTCGATTGCATCAAACGTGCGGCTAGCCGACGGATCGGTGAGGGCTGTGTCTGAGAGCCTGACTGTTCGAATCACCCTGGGCATAAAGACCTGCGAAATGGCACTGTGGATCCTACCAGGTGTCGCAGACGATTTACTCCTGGGAATGGATTTCCTCACACAAATGGGTGCTGAACTGAGCTGTGGCGGACAAACCCTTACGCTGCGCCCACCTGTGCCGCACATGCTGGCAGAGCACGCTTGCACCAATATAAGCGACGAACCTACACAATCAACCATAACAGTGGATGATTTCCTCCATGAAGAACTTAAACAATTTGAAAACCTGCAGGGTATGGCTAGAGTGACGCCACACAAAATCGTCATGTTAGACGAAAGACCGTTGAAACAGCGATATTTTCCACGGAATCCCGCAATGCAGGAGATCATAAATAAGGAAGTGGATGAACTACTGGCGAAAGGCTGCATAGAGCCCTCAAACAGCCCGCATAGCGCACCAATCGTGTTGGTTCGGAAGAAGACGGGTTCGTGGCGGCTCTGTGTAGACTATAGACAGCTGAACGCCAAGTCTGTACCTGACGCTTACCCGCTGCCCCGGATACATCACATTCTCGATCGGCTGCGAAATGCCCGATTTATAAGTAGCCTTGACCTTAAAAATGACTACTGGCAGATACCGATGGACCCTAACAGCAAACCACTCACAGCTTTTACCGTGCCCGGACGTGGGCTTTTCCAGTGGCGCGTGATGCCGTTTGGCCTACATTCTGCACCAGCCACTTTTCAGCGCGCACTAGACGGAGTTATCGGGCCAGAGATGGAACCATACGCGTTCGCCTACCTCGATGACATTATTGTCACAGGAAGCACCAAAGAAGAACATTTACGCAACCTAAAGGAAGTTTTCCGCAGACTACGAGCAGCTAACCTCAAGCTCAATTTAGAAAAGTGCGAATTCTTCAAGGCCGAGACAAAATATCTAGGACACGTCGTGAGCGGCGAGGGTATTCACACAGACCCCGACAAGGTAGCGGCCATCAAGATGCTCAACCCACCGACTAGCCTGAAAGAACTCAGAAGTTATTTAGGAGTTGCATCCTGGTATCGGCGTTTTGTGCCGGATTTCGCCACGATCACCCACCCTATGACACTGCTGCTAAAAAAGGGCAAGCACTGGCGTTGGGGTCCTGATCAGCAAGCAGCGTTCGAGGCCCTAAAGACGAAACTCACAGAAGCCCCAGTTTTAGCGTGCCCGGACTTCAGCAAAACTTTCGTCCTGCAGACCGACGCCAGCGACTACGGACTAGGAGCGGTCCTGACACAAACATTTGATGGTGTGGAGCGCGTAATAGCCTATGCGAGCCGGCATCTGGTTCAAGCCGAGAAAAACTACAGCCCCACAGAAAAGGAGTGTCTCGCGATTGTTTGGGGCATTCGAAAAATGCGGTGCTACCTCGAAGGCTATAAATTCATAGTCATTACGGACCACTTATCGTTAAAATGGTTGAACTCCATTCAGAGTCCGTCAGGCCGCATCGCACGATGGGCATTAGAGCTCCAACAGTACAACTTCGAGATGCAGTACCGAAAAGGGAAGTTAAATGTGGTGGCCGACGCATTATCACGCCGCCCACTCGAAGACGTACTACGAACTACTAATACTACCGAGGAACCACCACGCTGTACATGGCTAGAGAGACGAAAGACCGAGGTACGCGAAAATCCTGACAAGTTTGCAGATTATATGGAAGAGGATGGTCAACTCTACCGACACATCCCAAACCAGATTGGCGACGAAGACGCCGCCCCGTGGAAGCTGTGTGTCCCATCCTACCTGCGACAGCGTGTTCTAAACGAGAATCACGACCAGCCTAGCGCCGGACATCTGGGCGTAAGAAAAACCATCGCACGCGTCACCAAACGGTACTACTGGCCTGGCCTCTTTCGAGATGTTAGCCGATACGTGCGGCAATGCGAAAACTGTCAGCGTTATAAAACAAGCCAGCAGGCGCCAGCAGGTAAGATGTTGTCAATAATTGCTGAAGAGCCCTGGTCCGTCGTCTGCGCAGATTTCATCGGCCCACTACCACGCTCGAAACATGGAAACACCACCATTTTAGTGTTCCATGACAAGTTCAGTAAGTGGACCGAAGTCGTACCGTTGCGCAGAGCCACCAGCGACACACTGAAAAAGGGTTTTCGAGAGCGCATACTAGCTCGTTTCGGCGCACCGAAGGTTTTCATATCGGACAACGGCACGCAGTTCACCAGCCACTCTTTCAAAAGGTTTATGCTTGAGATGGGCGTTAAGCAGCAATTCACGGCTCCATATACTTCACAGGAGAACCCTACGGAAAGAGCCAACAAAACGCTTAAAACCATGATAGCGCAATTTTGTCAAGAGCAGCACAAAACCTGGGATGAACAGCTACCCGAACTGACGCTGGCCATCAATACCAGCAAATCCGATGTCACGGGATACAGCCCTGCGTTTCTGGTCCAAGGCCGCGAACCCAGATTACCCGGCACCCTGTATGATGAACTGACGACCGGCACTGGCAGAGAAGCTACAACACCGTCAACACGAGCCACTCAACTACAAGAAATTTTCACTCTCGTCCGTCACAAGTTAAGTTAAGCCACGCGCGACCAGGCGCGTCACTATAATTTACGACGTCGTGATTGGAAACCTAACGTAGGCGATAACGTTTTGGTTCGACAACACCAATTGTCCAGTGCGGTAAACAGCTTCGCAGCGAAATTGGCCCCGAAGTTCGAAGGACCCTATATCGTCGTGGGCTACACATCACCAGTCATCATACAAGTTCGTAAGAAGGGAGAAACTCGCATACGCACTGCCCACGTAAGTGAATTAAAGCGCTTTTATTCTGAGGCCAACCCAACTACTTAATATTTACAAATCTAATTTTTTAGACAATTGTGGCAGCAACCACGGTAAAATACTGCGTATTGTGGCAGCAACCACGGTAAAATACTGCATATTGTGGCAGCAACCACGTTAAAATACTGCCATTGTGGCAGCAACCACGTTAAAATACTGCCATTGTGGCAGCAACCACGTTAAAATACTGCCATTGTGGCAGCAACCACGGTAAAATACTGCATATTGTGGCAGCAACCACGGTAAAATACTGCATATTGTGGCAGCAACCACGCTAAAATACTGCCATCGTGGCAACATCCACGTTTAAAAGACTGTGAGGGGCGGCAGCATCCGCATAAATTAGAACTGCGAGAAGCGGCAGCATCCGCATTAATTTGAACTGCGAGGGAGATTGGCAATAGCAAGAAATAGTGCAAGCCCGCGGCGGCAACCGCGTGAACAACAGCAGGCGGCAGCATCCGCCATATCAACTGAAAACCCGCGGCGGCAACCGCGTGAACAACAGCAGGCGGCAGCATCCGCCAAATCAACTGAAATAAAATACGTCAGGAGTGGAAACCATCGGGCACACGAAGAATTACCGCCGAGAGAGGAGTACCCCAAGACAAACATAACCAACTGGCAGCTGTAAACCTTACAAGCCATACGCCAGCCCATCCAGCGTGAGTACCACGCCATAGCGAGAATTCGCCTACTACGAAATCACCACGCCAACAATCGACCAATCCAATCAACAGTGGACAAGAAGGTACCTTTTACCCTAGTTAAAGCTAAAATGTAAAACATAAATTGAATAAAAATTTAAAATATATTCAAACATCGGGAGTAGAATTGGTTTCATTCATACTCGTTGTAGTGAGACGTGTCAACATCATATGTAGCCCAGAGTATCGTAGCCTTCTCTAATAAAATATTTTGAAATAAATCTCATCAACCATCTTTTCACAGCGAAATACACCGCGAACGTCATCCCAGGCTTTAACGATTGTCAAACACAACAGTTCAACATACACGTGAAAGGTTAGTGTGAACAGGGCCATCATACAAATGTATGCAAATTAATTTTGTACTGATATGGCAACTTCTCCTTTAAAATAACATCGTTAAACTTTAAGCGAACTGATCAACAACGTGTTTTCGACAGTGAAAAATAGAGTGACGATTTCAGCGATTTAAGAAATATTTGAGAGACAACGACCAGGAAGATGCAGAGAAACGACGAATCAGCAGGCACCAGCGAAGAAGTCCGCCGCGTCGAGGACCAGTTCCCTACCACCTCCGCAGCGATGCTACGACACAAAGTGCCTACGGACAAGGAACCCAGCCGGCAGCGGCGAACATCACTCAAGCGACGAAAACAGCGCAGGAGCAACACATTGCTATAACCTCGCCGAATTTGGTCGTAGCCACGTATCCAGATGGTCCTGGCGGTATCACCATTCGCATATGTGATTTTATGTGTTTGGAAATGGGAATATTTTTAAATGATATCGTCATCGACTTCTATTTGAAGTGGCTCTACGATCAGCAGACGACCCAGGTACGCGAGAGTGTACATATATTTAGTACGCATTTTTATAGCTTGTTGGCCCGCCCACTGGAGCACACCAGCGTACAAGAGCGGCGACAGCGCATCCGACGGTGGACACGGAGGATACGGTTGGTTCACAAGACGTATATCATTGTACCCATCAATGAAAATTATCATTGGTACGTCGCCATCGTGTGCTTGAAGCATAAACCCAGCCAGTCGAGACAGCGTGGCCATATTTGGCTGCTAGATTCGTACGCTCACACTTCTCGAGCGCACGTCAGCCCTATTCTGCGGAGCTACGTCCAAGACGAATGGCAGGAGGCCTATCCCGAGGACTCGTCGACACCATGGACTGAGGAGACACTCCCGTTCTACGAAGTCAACGTACCGCAACAGACCAACAGCAGTGTCTGCGGCGCGTTCGTGCTACAAATGATCGACCTGTTTCTGCGAGATCCCACCCGAGACCTGAGCGAGGCCAACGTGAAGACTTGGTTTTCCCATCACAGCGCATCCTACAAGCGCACCGAGGTGGCACTCACCATCATCGGACAGGCTCCGACGAACGTGCGAGCCATCTTGCCCCGGCTATACGTGCCAGCGCGCGAAACTATTGCGCCAATTCAAGCGAGACCGTCGGTGATAAAGTCCTGCGGCCGGCCACATAAGGCCCAAACGACACCGCGTCGATTACGACGCGATGATGAGTCGGACAGCGACAGCAGTTCGTCCGACAGCACCTCCAGCGGCAGTACCTCAAGCAGCAGTTCATCGGACAGCAGCTCATCGGGTAGCACTAGCAGCGCCAGTTCTACGTCGACAGCCAACAAGACTACACTGCCAGCTCCGGAACCGGATACTACGGCTATCACACAACAGCGAGAAAGCGTAATTAAACAAGGTCAGCCATTGACAGCAACCGATACGGTTACACCACTGGTGCAGCGACAGGATGACAGCCTGCAACGGTCGTCGGACAGCAGGGTCGTGCCCCAAGAGCCACCCGTCCAAACCGCAGCAATAGTCGTTCCACCAAACGATTTCGATACGCCATCAGCCCTAAGCGCCGAACAAATAGAGGCGTTAATTCAAGAGCGTCGACGTAACCAGGTACGAGGTGGACACCTGAGGTTCCTGGCTGATATAGGCAATGCGAGATACCGCATCGTCGTAAATCGTCAAGGCACCGGACACGCCACTCTACTTTTTTAAGTTCAATGTTGTTGAGGGTGTAGATGTTATTTGCAATTAAATTCTTACGAGAGAAATTTATTGTGTAGCATTTGTTAACATTTAAGCAAATATTATTTTGAATGCACCAGTGCTCAATAGATACTAGTTTCGACTGTAAGAAAGTTACACCATGCTCTGATTTAACGATAATACATTTTTAAGTCATCTGCATACATGAGATGAGGGATATCGTTCAATATATCAGATAAATCTGAGATGAGAATCTTGAAGAGAAGTGGCCCAAGGTGGCTACCTTGTGGCACTCCGGATGTAACGGGAATTTGTTTAGATAAGATACCTTGGAATTTAACGAACTGCTTTGTAGATAGGACTTCAGCCAGTTGAGTAGGGATCCTGTGATTCCAAACTTTTCTTATTTAGAAGCCAAAATAGCATGACCAACACGATCAAAGGCTTTGCTAAAACCAGTATAAACTGCATCCACTTGATGTCCTTTTTCTATATTACTTAAGACATCAGAGACCATGATCATTAGGTTTGTGGTGGTTGATCTACCTTTGCGAAAACCATGCTGCTGTTCATTAAGTAAAGGATTTATGATGCATGTCAGTTTATTACATATTATCTTTTCAAAAAGTTCTGGAATAGTCGATAATATAGCAATACCTCTATAATTTTCCACCGATCTTTTGTCACCATTTTTATAAATTGGTGTAAGATGTGATGTTTTCCAAAAAGAAGGAAAAGTACCTTGGTACAAAGATTTATTAAAAATTATAAGGCGTGATTAGTGGGTCTAAACATTGAATAATTAAACTTGGTGGTATAAGGTCTGGGCCTGGTCCCTTATTTGGATCCAGTTCTTTAATTGCTTTGATTATCTCATCATGTGCCAGACGAATGCGAAAAATCTTGGGTAGTACGTTTGGATAGTGATAGGGGTTGCAACTTTGGTTTGTAGGTACACAGAAAACCTCCTTAAAATGATCAGCATAAAGATTGCAAATATCTTGGGGGTTTGAGGAGATCACGCTACCTTTAAACATCGAAGTAGGATATCCCTGTGGATTTGCGCTTAACATTAACGTAGTCAAAGAATTTTTTGGGTTCCTCAATAATTTTCTCACCAATAAGGTTGATATAGATTTGATCGGCTTCTTTTGACTTTATAGAGAATAGTTTGGCCAACTCCTCATATCTTTTTCTTAATTCTTCGCTTGCATTAATGTCTTTTATGACAAATTCGTATTGTTTATTTCTTTGATTTCTTAGATGTCTAAGATTTTGATCTAAACATGGTTCTGAAAGTTTATGTTATTCTTTATCTTTGGCACATGTGTATCAATAATTTTGAGGATGCGCTGATAGAAAAGTGAAACAGTACTTTAAAAATCCAGTGCTAACATATCGTTCCAGTCAAAGTCATTCAGACTGACTTTAATACTGTCATAGTCAGCATTAAGAAAATCATATACAATCGAGTTATTGAACGAGTGAGTAAATTTCATATTAGAGGGTGATAGTTCTGTAGTTAAGGCTGTGTGATGCACACTGCTAGAAAAAAAGTGTTCAGTCTCAAAATATGGACGAACGCATAATTCATCATAGGCATTAGTGAAGACTAAATCTAACTATTTGCCAATCTTGTTTGGGTTCTATTAACTTGTAGTAAGTCGTTGCCATAAAAGGTACTAAGTAAGGTAAAATCAATCGAGTTAGAGAGGTTAACTGGAAGAAGATAACTGTCATTTTCATCAATGACAATCGAAAAATAAGGGCGGTTAAAATCGCCAAAAATAATAACTTTATCTTCTTCATTTAAGGAAGCAGTTATTGACGAAATTGTTTCACACATTTTGTTATATAAAGCTTCGATAGAACCAGGTGGAATGTAGATAACACCAATATAAATAAAAAGATTATTATCCGAACAAATTCTGATTATTCTGTGTTCATAGAGCTCGTGCGATTTGGTTTCGACAGTCTGACTTGATAGGGAGTTGTGAGTTGCGATAAGGACACCTTCCCCACGGGCATCCAAGAAATTCAAAAGACGTAAGCAAAGTATGCGTGTAGAAGGCTATCAAAATCTATATTCGTCTGACGCTTTGGGCCGTATATACACAGTACATCCAAGTAATGCCGAGTGTTTTTACCAACCCAAAAGATTTGTGACAAAAATTAAAAATGGAATTGAGCGAAGACATTCTGCATCGTGTTCGTACCATTAGCAATAATAACCCCATTGACTTTTCGGACAATATTTTCAATCAAGCTCTCATCGAAATCG
Source organism: Dichetophora obliterata (assembly GCA_963920525.1). Lineage (NCBI taxonomy): Eukaryota > Metazoa > Arthropoda > Insecta > Diptera > Sciomyzidae > Dichetophora > Dichetophora obliterata. The sequence continues at coordinate 132,298,400 of OY986437.1, forward strand.
AAGACATATGAATAACAATCAACAATAAAGCACTAATTGAACTTTCCATGATTGGCCCCCAACGTTCTGCAATTGACCTCAGTGATCGCGATTTATTGAGAGAACAGCAGTACAATACTAATGAGTTGCTAGCATTTGTTGAAGCAAACGAACTAAAGTTGCTTTCGGAACAAAAATTTGCCTACAACACAATTAAAAACGCCGTCTCAGAGGGTCTGTTCTTCCTGGATGCGCCTGGCGGAACTAGAAAAACGTTCCTCATCAGTTTACTATTGGCTGCCATTCGATCTCAGAGTGGAATTGCTTTGGCTCTTGTTTCATCAGGTATTGCGGCAACATTATTAGACGGTGGACGAACAGCTCATTCGGCGCTCAAATTGCCATTGGATATGCATTTTTGTGAAACTCCAACCTGTCACATTTCAAAAGCAACTGGCATGGCTAAAGTTCAGCAAATCTGCAAGCTCATTGTCTGGGGCGAATGCACGATGGCTCATAAGAAATCACTTGAGGCGCTTGATCGAACTATGAAAGATTTTAGATCAAACGCAACACCGTTTGGTGGCGCTCTCATTTTATTATCTGGTGACTTTCGGCAAACTCTTCCAGTGATACCTAAATCGACACCAGCTGATGAGCTCAATGCTTGCCTCAAAGCATCGCATCTTTGGAGACATGTACGGAAATTAACATTAACGACCAATATGCGCGTACATTTGCAACGCGATCCGTCAGCAGCCACATTTTCAAAGCATCTATTGGACATTGGTGAAGGAAAAGTACCAGTTGATGCTGCAACAAATTTTCTTTAATTTCCATTAAACTTTTGCATCATTGTCCAATCCGTCGAACAACTCATACAAAAAGTGTTCCCGCATATTGTTAGCAATTATAAAAATCATAAATGGCTCTGTAAGCGAGCTATTTTGGAAGCAAAAAACATCAACGTCAATGCAATCAACAACGCAATCCTAGAACAAATTCCAGGTGAATCCGTTATTTACAAATCGATTGACATTGTCAAGAACGCGGACGAAGTTGTTAATTATCCACTTGAGTTCTTAAATTCGTTGGATCTTCCTGGTGTGCCGCAGCATAAGTTGTTACTCAAAGTCGGAGTGCCGATTATTCTCTTGCGCAACATTAACCCACCCCGATTGTGTAATGGAACAAGACTTGCGGTGAAGAAACTGATGCAGAATGTAATTGAGGCAACTATTCTAAATGGAAAGTCGAAAGGTGAAGATGTTCTCATTCCACGCAATCCCATCATTCCCACAGACATGCCATTCGATTTCCAACGACTGCAATTCCCCATTCGATTAGCATTCTCAACAACCATCAACAAGGCTCAAGGTCAATCATTTCAGGTGTGCGGTTTCAATCTGGAAAATGCATGTTTTTCACATGGTCAACGTTATGTTGCATGCTCACGAGTCGGGCAACCGGCAAATTTATTTGTTTTTGTAGAAGACGGGAAAACCAAAAATATTGTCTTCACTAAAGCACTTGAATAATAAAGTAAATAAAGTAATCTAAATATCATTGATACTTCTCATTTATATATCGTTCAATTTAAAAAATTACATAAATATAAATAAATTAATATAAATATTTTATTTCATTTCATTGTTTTATCATTATTTCCTTATTTTTTTTGAGGCAGCACCGCCCGGATACCAGCTAGTTAATTATAAACTAAAGCAATTGATTTATTATTTCAAATACTCAAATGTTCGCTCGTTTCAAAATTGAAAATTCTGCAAGATTCCAAAGCAATTGTTTTTAAAATAAAAATCGTTTTATTATTTATTTCGAAAAAATAAATTTATATTCTTTATTTAAAATTTGATTTGTAATAATACAAATTATTTTCGATGTGTTGTCCTGATCTGACAGGAACATATTCGGCTAATCGTGATACCCTGCGTGATCCTTGTCTCGGGTAACCCAAGAATGTTACCTCAAGCACGGTAAGCAAAGCTATTTTCGGTGAATGCGGGTTATGGAAGGGGAAAGGCTAGAGCCCCACACGATTCGCGTTGGGTCGGAATTCACGACCTTTTGTAGCAAACGACCCAGTAGGATATCCGTTGGATTTGCGCTTAACATTAACATAGTCAAAGAATTTTTTGGGTTCCTCAATAATTTTCTCAACTATAAGGTTGATATAGATTTGATCGGCTTCTTTTGACTTTATAGAGAATAGTTTGGCCAACTCCTCATATCTTTTTCTTAATTCTTCGCTTACATTAATGTCTTTTATGACAAATTTGTATTGTTTATTTCTTTGATTTCTTAGATGTCTAAGATTTTGATCTAAACATGGTTCTGAAAGTTTATTTTATTCTTTATCTTTGGCACATGTGTATCAATAATTTTGAGGATGCGATGATAGAAAATGTAGGTATTGAGAAAATGTAGGTATTAGTAATAAAACAGTGTGCTGTGTCGGATTGAAAGAAAGAAATTCCATGGAATTCTTTGAGCAAACACTGCAAACCCAACCGAAAATTTTATTTGATGTTACTGTCAACAAAAATTTGGTTGTTGTGTCATCAAGCAAGAAAGCACGCAAAATTCTTGCTTTTTGGGATGTACAGACTGTGCATTGATCAGTTATTACTTTATTTAAGCAATAATTGCACATAAAGAGACGCTAAACTTTAAGAAGAACGTATGTCAGCATATGTGCATAATCACTATTTTTATTTCCTATTGGGTTGATGTATGTTTACTTTTTGCGCACAGTGGAACAAATTTATAAAATATCTTACACTTTTTTAATGACAAGAATAATAAATTGTTATTATTACATATTTTATAATATTATATTATTCTTATAGTTATTGCATATTGCTCGTTGCATTCCTAATTTGCAAAAATGTTTAAGTTGCCGTCAACGGTGGGATGACATAATGTCCATGGTCGTTATATATATAGAATTTTTCATGAAAAATATCTGACAAAAACAACATTCCGTACAAGGGCAAATCTTTTTATCATAAAATAATAAATTGGGAGCGGTTCAGTTTTCTGCTTGTCAAAAGTCTGTGTTGTCAAAATGTAATTTTTACAGTATTTTTAAAATACTGTTTGCCTAATTTTCCTCTATTTCAATTTACTGTTTTTTTAAAAGTTTGCTTTGAAAAAGTCTGCTCTCCATTTACAGCATTTTAACTTTATTTGGGATACAAACCTGTGTCTTTTAAGATTAAATTATTTTGTACGGAAAGTTGTTATTTTAAGCTTATTTACCTTAGTTGTTCTTAGTCGATATTTTGAAGAATTTTGGCATACATTTATGAATTTTACTACCGCTCAATAAAGTATTTTACAGTCAAACCTAAATCAGCGCGGAAGCGTTTTTTATCTGTCAAAATGTTCTCATGCCCATACGATTTATATGAAGCAAACCATAATAACGCGGCGGCAACGCTCAGCGGTTGGAAAATACAATTTTGACAGAGCGTTAGAAAGTAAAGTTGGCTGCAGAAAATGATGAAATTGTAATTTCAGCGAAAACTATGCTTGCATTCAGTGGAGTCAACAGCTGGCAACTGTAATATTAAAATACACTGAATGGTACAATTATGGGAGCCGTTGCAATTAAATTATCTACTGATTATTAACTATTTATTTTATATTATTAGGGACTATTTATTTACTTTTCTGACTTTAAGAGTAACAATATATTAAGACAAAAACATCGCTCACTCAGGTATCGCCATCATAACAGCTCACAAGTGTTGACTCCACTGAATGCGGCTTGTATGCCACACTTTTTGACAACATCTGACATAACGCCGCCGCTCTTATTTAGGGATGAAAATTCAGCGTTAGCGAAAAGCGGCTGGCAACGCACCGCTCAACGCTCTTATTTAGGTTTCACAGTTAGTTATTTTAACTACAGTGTTGCGCAAAATAGTAGCAACAAAATGAGTACGCTGCTACAAAATCGTGTATCTTTTTTAATATTAGGTACACACAAAAATGATTATAGGAACCAAAGCATATATTCATACATCATATTAAAAACAAATCAAATTGAAATTTGGCTTTGTTTTAACCTTCAAAATCCCAAAAAGATTTTCAATGGGATTCAAGTCATTGTGACTGTGCCGGCCAATCAAGGACCTGAATCCCATTGCCTCTTATATAATCTTTGATGAGCTTTGAAGTGTGCTTCGGGTCGTTGTCGGGCTGAAACGTTCACTGAAGTGACATATTCCACTCTGAATGTGGTTGCATCTTGCTTTCTAAAATGTCATTATATACAAATCCATCCATAATTCCATCGATTTTTTGAAATGGTTCAACTTAATTTTAGGAAAAACAAGTACCACCGCCTCCGTGCTTAAAATTTATTTTGCAGTTTCGGGCTTCAAGTCGTGTACCTGGGTGGTGCCGTACCGTGCACATCCCATCTGAATTAATCAAGTTGAACTTTGATTCATCGCTAAAAAACGGTTTTAGATTTTTGAACGGTCCAATTTAGGTGCTCTTTTGAAAGACTGAGTCTAAAAAACAATAAATTGCAACTTTTTGTCACAATAAGCGTCTAATAAAATATTTAAAAAAGCACGGCTTAACAATAGTAGATGTTGCAGTTAGGGCTGCCAGGTCCCGATCTCCACGCGGATTGTCCCGATTTTCAGCCTAAATATGTGCGTCCCGCAATGACCTCACGCGGGACGCCAAATGTCCCGATTTCTTGAAAAACAATTTTATTTTGTAATATTTTCACTTTTTTTTAAAAATATTTCCTACGTTTTTATTTCTTCATGACTAAATCTGTACAGATTTTTTTGTACGTCACTAATAAATTGCACCGAATCGCATACTTTTCAAGCAACCGAACAAAGCGAGAAATAAAGAAAAAGGGAGCGAACAAAACAATAACATCATTCTTTAAATTTTGCTTTGCTCATTTTCATCCACGATGCTCGTTAAGTTCAACACATCGCATCCTTTTTTAGCAATCAAACATAGCATGAACGAAAGTAAACAAAACGAAAAAAACAATAAATGCATTATGTAAAATACATTATAAAATACAAGTTTTGAATTTTCAGATATTAATATGGTTAGTAAAAATATAAGTTTAATTTATTTCTATATTCATTTATTTGAGTTCTCTGTCACTGAATTTTGTATAAAATATACAATTTATTTTTTAAAGTGACATACAACTCGAAAAAATCGATTTTCAGTAAACGTATTTAAAGTTTTTTTTTGTTATTCTAAGCGTACTGGACGATTGAGTCTCTGTCCCGATTTTTTTGCTTATGTCCCGATTTTTTTTTTGTAAAATCCCGATTTTTTTAAAAAAAAACCTGGCAGCCCTAGTTGCAGTAGAGAAGCAAACAACGAGGACATTTTTCATCACCTACTTATTTCGTCAGATCCTCTTGTTAGCCAAATGCGTATGAAACGCGACAAAAAATAAAAAGAACTGGCAATAGAAGCTTAATAAATGCTTCGAGTTTATAATGAAGAAGATAATTAAATAAAATACTAAAAAAAAAATTATTAACTAAAATTGTATTAATTTTTACACATAGAAGGCAGTTTATAATGATATACAGTCGAGTTTGGATGTAGAACACTTATTATTGCAAGGCCTGAGGGCGGATTCTGAAAAACGCTAAACCTAAAATCTCCACCGCTAAAGCTAAATTTATAGTTTTTAGCGATATTGCTATTCAGAAAAACTCCATCGCTTTTTCTTGCTAAAAATTTAGAGACTGAACGAGCTTTTAACGAAGAATAAAATTAAAGCTGTCATAGCTACATTTTTAGCGATTGCTGCGATTCCAAACTTTTTTTTAGCGATTTACAGAAACTCTAATTTTATTTATAGCTATAATTTTAGTCCAATATTTTGTTGACGCTAAGTTAAAAATTAAAAGATTTTTCTATTAAAATTGTAATTTTTGATATATATATTAAGAAAAATCAATGCTTTGTCTCTTTTGAATGTTTTCAAAAAAAAAAAAAAAAATATACCAATGTAAAGCACTTTTCCGAAAACTTGCTGTTTGTATTTATCAGTTGTATTAATATTATGGATATTCACGTTTCAGTGTACTTGCCTGTGCAGTTGAGGACTTGTGCAGTTGTGCAGTTAGGTTTTCGTGAAAAAACCACTAACACTTTTTCCAAGCTGTCAAATTTTTCAAGCACACAAGTGCACAACTGCCCAAATCTTCAAGTTTTAGGCTGCAGTAGAAAAGTACTTGTGCAGATTTTTGACGCACGTGTATTTTGATTTTGTAAAGTGCAGAAGTCCTCAACTGCACTGGCAAGTACCCCTATTGTTATCATAGAACATGCTTTTAGAAAAAGGTTTCATCTCTTAAAAATTTATTAAATAAATTGGTAGTTTGCAAATAAGCTAAAATTGTTGTGACACACTCTTATGTGATAATTCTGTATCACGAAGAAGCACACCAACGATAAGAAAGACACTTGAAGCAAAACAATTCTATATGGAAGAAAGTATTGCTTCTTATGTCTTTCTTATCATTGGTGTGCTTCTACGTTATACGGAATAATGCATTTAGTTTGCAATTAAGTCCTTAATTGACAAGAAATTTTGCACCTAATTTTTAATATGTAAAATGTACTCTGAGTGCAAAATTTTAAAGAATAAGCCAATAAGCCATAACTGTTTTGGTAATTAAAGTTGAACCAGTCAAAATAAATCCTTACTAGTTTTTACATAGTTTTATTCTATGAAAACACGAGAATATTTAATGAAAAATCATAAAGCACTCGTGTAAATATACTTAAAAAATTAAACACAAAATTTTAAGTATGTTAAGTTTATTTAAATTTTTTTTAAATAACTGAATGTTTTTATTTTGCACTTTTTATTTAGATATTGGTGCAGTTACTAAACCATTTTAAAAATAAGAAACAAGCTTATTTTAATTATTATATTAATTTAATTAAGGTTCGATAGAAACTTTAAAAAGTTATCGAAAATTTTTCACTCGGATGATGAATTTTTGACAGTCGGAAGTAGAATTTTTGATATCAGTGAGGTGAGTTTTATTGTCAAAACTTCATGTAGCCCCGGGGACTAGTAGAAATTTTGACAACCGGCACAAGAATTTTTGAGTGAAGCAAAAGAGCAGTTGACAAGAAAACTTTAACACTGATACTTTTTTTACTACAGTATATTTTATAAGTGGAGTAAAATCTAAACATATAATTTTAAAACATGTTTTCAATTTATTCCATCTCTAAGCTAATTAGATAAAATACATACAACAAAATAATCATGAATAAAAATTTAAATTTTTTTACAAATTTTTAATGTTTACACAAGTTTTGGTTTTATAAGTTTTTTTACTTAAAACAGTTACATTTCTTGTAGCTCATAATATTATTTTGAATACAAAAATAATTTGCAGTAGGCAGTCAAATGCGTCTTAAAAAACTCGTTCATTCGCTGAGAAGACGTCAAAATTTCTTGATAACATTTTCAGGTTTCATTTGCCACAGCAAAAAATGACAATTTAAATATAACAGATAGAAATTTTTTTCAACTCAACATTTTCTTTCCCATAGAACCAATAGTGAAAAGTTTCAAAATGGCACACAGCCATAACCAAATCAATTTTTTGACATAAGAATCGCTAAAACAACGCTTCCTGTGGCGAGTAGTAGAAGCAACATTTTTAGCTAGGCGATTTGAAACTCAGAATCGCATTTTAGCGAAATCGCTAAGGAATTGAACGAAGCATTTTTTTAGCATTTAAGCGATAGAGCTTTAAGGTTTCCACAGTCAATATTTTTTTTGTGCGAATGCGAAAATAAAAAAAAAAATATAAGAATAACAAAACGAAGCAGGCACTGTTGAAAAAAAAGTTGTTATGTTATATGCAACCTGGAACCAGGACACCTTCGGCACATACGCTTCATCTGCTCCTGCTCCCGACTTTTGCTCTTTTTTATCTTCGAAATTTCTGCGACGTAAGACGTCCTTATTGAGCGAATCTTTGTCTTGGCATCTGGAACAGTCATGCACGTTCCTTTTTTTTATACAGTAAAGAATGCACGCAAGCAGCTGTGATTCTCGTATTCCTCCAAAAATTGTATGGTTCTGTCTCCACTCCACTTTTTGGCAACTGTAATTTAAAAATATTCAATTATATTCAATGTTTTTTAATAATTTATCTCATAAAAAGTTACTGAACAGAAATTGAACCGCTTGGAAAATCAAAACAACGATAGAGAGGAGACAGAAATAAACAAAACAAAACGTCAAAAATTGCACAATACCCGCTTTGTGCTTTTGATCGTCATCCTGGTAAAATCGGAAATTCAATTTTATACCCAGAACCTTTGCACTCTGCAACAAATTGTTCTTCAGGATCTGTAGGTACTTAAATTTGTAAATTGTTGTTTCAATAAACGGCAACTTCCCAGTACCCGCAGCTGACATTCAGGCCCAAACCATGACGCTGCCACCGCCATGTTTCACGGTTTGTTTTAAGTTTTGTTTGTTGACCTCGGTATTCGGTTTTCGCCACATATAGCACATACCATCGAATAAATTGATCGAACCGAATAAATTGATCTTCGATTTATCTGCAAAAATAACTGAATTCCAGTACTCTGGGGCCTTGGAAATATGTTCTTTGTCGTAGTTGAGTCTGCATAATCTGTTTTTGGGGCTAATTAACGGCTTGTTTCGTGTTACTCGGCCATGAAAGTTCTTTTTGCGCAAGACACGTCGAATAGTTTCAGCACTACACTGTTTGCTCAGGTCATTTTGAACTTCATAAGCCATTTTCGGAGCTGAGAGTCTCGGGTTAGCCTTTTTCTTCCGTACAATATGCCGCTCGTCGGTTGCATTAAAACTTTTGTTTGGTGCTCCTTTGGTCTTAATGTGCAATCGATTCTTTTGCCGCCCACAAACCTATAAAAATGGTATATTTCAGACGGTTTGGGTCGTATAAGACTTTAATTTGGTAATTTTATTTGTATGGTTACTGTCAGCAATTGTACTAAAACTAGGTTTCCACATCCCTTTTACCGCCCACAAATCAATAAAAATGCAATATTTCGGACGGTGTTCATCGTATTAGACTAAAGTTTGAAAATTTAGTTTATATGGTTACTGTCGGACACTGTACTAAAAATATGCATCCACTCCTACGCCCAAAAACCAATAAAATGCTTTATTTCAGACGTTTTGTGTCGTATAAGACTAAAATTTGGTAATTTAGTTTGTATGGCTATTTTCGGCCAGTGGACTAACGTGGTCGCACAACGTTTACTTTTTTTTCAGAAGATAAGCGCGGAGGAATCAAAGTGAGCCATGTATAAACTAATTTAAGCTGAAATTTAGGCAGTTATTTTGTTTAAAGTACGAGATGGTTTATGGGGGAAAAAACGTTGCCACACCCCATTTTACCACCCACAAATAATTAAAAATGCTATATTTTGGACAGTTTTGGTCGTTTTATACTTAAATTTGAAATTTAGTTCATATGGTTACTTTCGGCAACTACATTAAGAATGGAGAATATATACAATTTATCTTTCGATTAGTATTAAAATTCGTATATGGCAGTAAGGCGGTATGTGGCAGAACAACGTCTGCCTAAACGGAATACTATTTTTTATATTTTTTTCAAAAAAGGTTCAAAATATTCTCAAAAATTGTTTTTGTTGTAAAAATAAAACCAGGTCAAAATTGAATTTTTGACTACCTTTTATATTAATTGGCATTTATTTGCAAAAATTCTTCTTACTGTTTTCGTCATCAAAACAACATGGTACCCCCTTTGACATTTTTGGCGGAATTTATTATTTCCAAAATGTTGTTGCTAGATTTTTTTAAAAAAAAGTCAAGTCTCCAAAATAATTTATATGAAAAAATTACCCCAATATATCTTTCCAATCAAAAGTTATGGCTTTTATGATTAAGTTACTTAATGATTTATCGAAAAGCTTTAGAATTATAGGTAGCACAGATTTAGTATTTAACCATAATTTAAACATGCCGTGTCACTGTTACGTTTGATGGGTGTTTGGAAAAGGGGCGAGGTAGCATCGCGCCGGGTTTCAGCTTGTTTTTAATATTTATGGCCAACACTTGTATGTGCGTCGTAAACAAAAATCGAAACAGTAACAAATAAACCTCGCTTCACCATTGGAGTCGGAAGCGGGGGGGAAAGGTGGGCAGTTGCCCCCCCCCCCCACTTTTTTAGCTAGATAAACAATTTAAAAGGAAAAGTTATTCAAAATATCAGTTGTTTTGCAACGATAATATTTTTGTATTATATATTTTCCTCTTCTTTCTCTCTTCTTCATGTTTCATGTGAAGAAATTTTGGTGAACTTTTTTTGCACCACTATTTGTACTGCCCCCCCATTTGTACTGCCCCCCCAGATGAAATTCGCTTCCGACGCGCTTGCGCTTCACCGATTGTCATTGCTGCTTCTACGACTTCAAAATTGAAATTCTGCAGAACAGCAGCAAAAAATTGGTTGAAGCATTTAACAATATTTTTCTTTCTTTAGACGCCGCACAGTGTCGCGGGTGCAGACAAAAGTAAAAAAATATTTTAGGTTGCAAATTTAGAAAACTAATTGTGGATATCTACACCTCCAAAATTTCGCTTGGAAAAGTTTTGAAATTTAAATTTCCAAGCTTAGTATACGTATGCACTACAAAATTGTCTATACTTATGTGTTTGAGAATTGTTGCAAGCCAAATTTTTGAATGTTAAGAATGCAATGTTTTAACATATCAATGAATTAAATAAATGTAAAAAATTTGTTTTAATATGTAGGATACTAAACTTGGAAAATTAAATTTCAAAATTTACCCAAGCAAAAATGTTTTCCGCAAATAATAAGATATGACTAAGTTCTTTTAAATTCGAAATAAATAGACGCATCACAGATTGCTTGCTTCAAGTTAACTAATAAGTTTGCTTCTGTCAACTCTATAAATTTTAAAATAGCAATTCCTACCCATCTTTTAAGCACTGTTTTCAACTCAAACTTCTCCCTTTCCGGGTCTAATGCGTACGTAAATTAAAAAACGAGATGGAAGCTTTAACTCAGTACCTGACATGATTGCTTTAACTCCTAATCGTTTATTAAGTTCTAATAACAACAAATTGGCTGTTTATTATCAGAATGTTGGCGGTATGCGCACTAAGTCATCTAATTTCACTGTTGCTGTATCTGACTGTTGTTACGATGTTGTTACCTTGACTGAGACCTGGATTCATGAAGGCATTTTCACTTCGGAATTTTTTTATAACAAATTTGAAGTTTTCCGTCGAGATCGCTGTCCAGTAGCTACTGGGCTCTCGCGTAGTGCAGGATCTTTGATCTTTGATTGCTGTCCGCTCTATTTATTCGTGCCAAGAGATTAACTTACTTCAAAGTACTGTGGCGACATGTTGTAACTTCACTGTCGAAGCGAACATCGAAGCGAAGTTTTCGATCTGGCAGTATGTTGTAATATTTTCGTTCGACAGGCAATTTGGTTTGTTTCGTAGTTATGTTCGAACATTTAACAGCTGCACACAAGCTTTTTTTCTGATATTTGGCATGCTAAATAACGTGAATCAATATTTTTAAAAACTGTTTTATTAAAAAAAATGTAATTTAAACTAAAACTGATAAATTGGTTACTTGCAACAAAAAATATTGTTTGGAAAAAATAAAGTCAACTTAATTTGAACAAACAGTTCTAAGGTAACCATATACTTTCGAAGTTACAACATGTTGCCACTGGATTCTTAGAGTAGTTGTAAGTAAAGCTGGCTATTCCCATATTGTCTGATTCACAGCTCAACGTGAATAAGTATTTATATTTTTGTTTCTTACATTCCACCAAACTCAACTTATGAAACTTATTCGATGCATTTTTTCAATATTCTTAAGATTGTTAGTATTGGGAGATTTTAACTTAAGTAATTTAGATTGGTTTTGTTCTGATGGTGGTCCGGCATAAACACCGATAAATTTGAGTGGTGGATGAGAGGCAGATTTTTTAGATTTAATACTTTCACTAGGTATTCACCAAATAAATTCTGTAAGAAATTCTGTAAGGGTTAAACAAAATGTTGGACCTAGTTTTTACTGACTTGGAGTTTCACTCCACCTGTAGAGAAGCAGAGTTTACATTATCTGACAATAGCGTTCACTACAAAGCGCTTATAGTTCTTTAAGATATTATATCTTTAAAGATTCCCCCTTTGGGTGGTGATTTGTATGAATTTGATTTTAATAAATCTAACTACGCGGTAATATCGGAGTTTCTGTTTAATTTAGACTAATGCACAATCTTTAATGAGAATCTATTCCCAACTACATATGTTTAATAAATACTATTAGTGAAACTTTCACAAGGTTTGTTCCATTGAAAAAGGTTCGTACAAACTCTTAACCAACGTGTTACAACAGCCACCTGTCAAACCTTAAAAACATCATGAACAAAAAACACAAAAAAAGCAGGACTAACGTAGCCTTTAAACATGAATATCTTCAAGCGCGAAAAGAATATGAATTACTTAAGAAATTTTTGTATAAAAATCATTTGCTTGCTTTAGAATTGAATATTTTGGACTTTTTTAAACAATAAAAAGAGCACTGCGGGTCTTCCAAAAAATATGTTTTTCCAATATAGGTCATCTAATAATTTTCAAGAAATATGTGATCTTTTTGCGCTCTATTTGCAATCAAATTTTATCTGCTTTAATCCATTGACTAATTGTGTTCCGTCGAAGTTAAACTGTGCTCCTATTACGGATATGGCTTGACTTTATGTGGAGAAGAGGTTTATCGTGAATTGTCTAGCTTAGATGCAAAGAAGAAATGCGGCCGTGATAACATTCCACCCATTTATCTTAAATATTGTGCTGTGGCCCTAACTCAGCCGTTAACCTCTCTGTTTAATCAATCCCTACAAAATTAGGAGTTTTTAGATACATGGAAAGTGTCGGAGACAACTCATATTTACAAATCAGGGTCGGGGCAAGATACTACAAACTACCGACCAATATCCAAACTACCTCTTATTCCTAAAATATTCGAATCTCTGGTAAGAAAGAAGATTTATGAAAGCGTTAAGAATTTTATATCGGATGACCAACATGGGTTTGTTTCCGGGAAATCAACTTCAACTAATCTTTCGATGTTTACTCACTTTTTAGCAAGTGAGATGGAGGGAGGCCATCAAATTTATGCCATTTTCACAGATTTTGCCAAGATGACTGCCTTGGGGAACCCCAGAAAAATTATCAATTTGTTTATACAACTTATTTCCTATCTTAACCGCTTGCCTTCCAAGTAACATAGAAGAGTGAAATCCTTAAATGCTTAGCTTTTTTAGTAAAACAGTATGTTGAACTCTACATATATATATATATATATATATATATTAGGGCGGGTCAAATTGTATGGAACGATTTTTTTTATGAAGCGTATAGCAAAAACGTAATCTATAGGTGATTCTGAGAAATTTTGCTCAAGAGACCATAGCTCTAAGTCGGATTTGGAGCCCCCCAAAATTTCAAAATAGATATTTTTCCATATATACATAGAATAATTTAATTAAATTCGTCAAAAAAACGGATAGAATTATAGTAGATTTCTCAATCTGGGCTTGTTTGAAAGGTATTTTTATCACCTTTCAGAATCTGTATTGAAACCTGTAGAATAAGTCGTCAATGGCAGCATTGTTCAATTGAACAACTTTGTAACACTGAATAATGACGTTACAAAATAATGACGTTTACCAACACTAAACGTTGCCAAGCTTGCTTTTCCTTGTTCCTTAGGCCTTTTCCACACTTGGTCAACGCAATGCCAACGAAACATCAACGCAACAGCGAAAAAGTTTAAAAGCAATGCAACTATAAACCGAATGCTTTCAGACTTGCTTCAAAAGTCATGCAACATATATTTATTATTTAATATTTAACACTTGCTCATTCATCCTGCAAACTATTTCTTCTTCTTTAAGATTCTATTAATGAAAAAAAGAACTAATTAATTAACTTATTCACCTTGATTAATATTGCACTACAAACAATTCACAAAACAAACAAACTGATGCAACAAGTCGCCGATGAAAATTGCGGAAAGCCGCGTTGCGTTGAACAGGTTGAGAACGTGTCGAGAACTTGTTGCGTGCAAGTTGCTTAATCTGAAGGTTCCGGTATAAATACACAGGCTAGCAACTTGAGTTGGAGTTGCGTTGACCAAGTGTGGAAAAGGCCTTAATAGTTCATCGTGCAATGCGAACGCAGTTTGCCAAAATACTTAAATAAAAACTCGGCTATCACAATACCAATATTTTTTTTATTTTGAAATTTAGTGTGACACAATCAAAGAGTGCAGTGATAATATCAAAGTTATTATGGATAATCAAGAACCATCAACATCGTCTGCGGTGTCTTCGCAAATGGAAGCAACAACATCAACAATGATCTTAGTTTGCCTACTAAATGTGGCATTTTAAAATATTTTTTTTTCAAGTGATCGTGCTAAATTTGAAAACAAAATATTCTCGTATAAAACTTTTACTCCTCACGTAACATATAAATTGATCCAATTTTGGGGTAAATTAAATATTGAATTCATTAATAGAAAGAGTGTTTTCAAAAAATTAACTGATTTGCTTGATAAATACCAGAAACATGTACAACATAGAAACAAAATAGATGAATTTTAAGCATTTGTTGATTCAATAAACGAATTATTTTATATTGGCAAATGTAATTGCAAATTAAAAACAACAAAATGCTCGTGTGGATTGATTCCAGAACATCTAAAAGAATTTATGATGAACCAGCATCATAATAGAAAATTCACAACACCTGAATATACGGAATACGTTGAAGAAGTAGCTACAACAATACCAACACTTACAACTGGTACCGATGATCCAACATACGAACCACCTGAATTACACATGGATGAAGATGAAAATGAAGCAACAACAGAAGTTCCAGAAGCAACTGTCCAAATGAGACGAGGTCATTATACTCAATGATACGATGCCTTAAATTTTGCTATAATGTGTGATAGATTTGGTGTTTCAGATAGAGTCGCTTCATGTTTAGCAACAGCTTTATTCGAAGATATAAATTTTAGAGATGTTCATGGTAATCTTGTTATTATGGATAAATCAAAAGTGGCTAGAGAAAAAGTTAAATCTAGAGATGCAGTGCTTCGTACACGACATACAAATTCTTCCATAACTGCATTCTCTTTCGATGGTAGAAAAGATGACTCATTAACTACAGAAAAAATTAATGACAAATTTTATACCACTATGGTAAAAGAACCGCATTTAGTTGTGCTGAAAGAGCCCTATAATGAGTTACTTGGATATGTAAATTTGGGTAGTCAAGAAATTGCAAAAACCAAACACAGAAAACTGAATGAATTTTTCAACAATAAAACATTAACAGTTGATCAATTAATTGGCATATGCAGTGATGGTGAGCCAGCAAATAATGGAACAGAAAATGGTGTTTTACGATTATTTGAAAAACAGTTAAATAGACCAATTCACTGGTTTATATGTCTGCTTCATTTCAATGAACTGCCATTTCGTCATTTATATGAAGCATTGGACAAAACAGTCACCAGTGGACCACGAGCAGCAAATGGAAAGTTATTCAAAGCTATTCAAGTATGTGAGAAATTGCAGGTATGTAACACTTTATTTTATTTAATATCATCATTTATTATAATTTTTTATTGTCATTATTTTACTTTTTCAATTGGAATAAAGTTAAAATAAAATAATTGCATTTTAATTGATCTAAACATTTCATTTTTCAGGTAGTAGCTGATTTTGACCCAATACCACTGGAATATGCCTGCAATGATGGATCATGAACAAGAGCTAGAACTATCAACAGATTTTAAATATTTATATCAAATAGCTAAAGCAATTTCGAATGGTATTGTTCCAGATTTAGCTAACATTAAACCAGGACCAATTGCACATTCTCGTTGGTTAACCAAAGCAAGAAGATTACTACGATTATATGTAACAACTAATACATCATCGACCAATTTAAAAACTTTGGCAGTTTATATTATTACAGTTTATGTGCCAATGTACTTCAATGTAAAGTTTTATAACTCTGTTGTGTGCGGCAGTGCACTTTTATTAAAATTTATACGATGCTTACAACCAAACTTACATTATATTGTAGATGGTGTGATTCAAAACAACTCATATTACGCACATCCAGAAAATATCTTATTAACAATGTTATTTGATGATCGAAAAGCAATACGGGATAGAGCTATCAAAAAGACTTTACACTATCGAGAAAAATTGTACGATCCAACTAAACTCAAAGTTTACAAAAAATATATCTTAAATTTCGATGCTACCGATTATTTCAATATGGTTCATATGAATAACAACGATATATTATTTGAACCAGCATTTACTCGACAGATTCCATATGATCACTTGGTAGAATACTTAGATTTCGATGAACCACCACTGGCTGATCCACAAATTCCAATGCACATTACAAGGAACAGAAAGACATGTACAATTATTATCGAGTGTTTCAAAACGAGTTATAGAAAAGAATCGTGAAGGAGTTATGGCAGTGACATTAGAAAGTTGTAAGAAAACTCCTCGAATGGAAAGTAAAAAGGACCTTAAAAAATAATATTACTACGTTAAAACATTAAATTTTAGATCGAGAATAATATTTAAAAATAAATTGAATGAAAAATTTAAAAAAATAGTGTTTTTTTGTTGAAACCTTGAAAATGTTGATTTTTTTAGATCGATTTTCCTACAAGAAGAAGTTCAAAACAAAAAAATTGATCGCAATAAAAGTTGTTGGAAATTATCTGAACTTTCATAATCTGCAAAAAAAAAATCTCGAAAAAAATCGAAGAAAATTCAGAATTTATTAGTTAAAAGTTCATTTTAGGCTATTTTTCGACAAAAAATTCCTAATATCTCTGTAAGGGGGTTTTGTTCAAAGGCTGAGGTATGCTCAGTGGCTCCAGGGTCAAACAAAAGACCCTCAAACTTTTGTCCAAAATAAATAAGAAGACTTGTTGATTTTAGTGCTCAGATGGTATTTTTCTGCTTTATTGTTAAATCTTAAATTTTCAGCAGTGTATATAATATTATATATATTTTTCTCTTAGCGTAATCATATGAGTAAGTCTTTCTTACAATACACAATATTTTAGGAATACGAACGATAAATATACAGTCGTGAGTGAATCTGCCTTCGCAGGTTCGATTATATTCGGTGTTCGGTGAAGTTCGGTGATGTTCGGTGTTCGCTGAAGTTCGGAGATGTTCGGTGATGTTCGGTGTGACAATGACTTCGGCAAGACCCGACTACGCTGTGTTATTTAATAGTTTGTATTATTGTATACAATTTGTATAATAATATATATATCTTTACAAAATGTCTGTATATGGCGTGAAGCGCCTTGGTATTCGTTTTAACTATAGTGTAATAACCACAAAATACTAGAATTCCACGAGACTCCCGATATGCCGAAGCAAACGTGATGAGTCACTAACTATAAAGTAATAAAAAAAAAGACGAGACTCCCGATATGCCGAAGCAAACGTGATGAGTCGCTAAATAAGTAAAAAATAAGAGACGAGACTCCCGATATGCCGAAGCAAACGTGATGAGTCGCTAAATAATTAAAAAAAAACGAGACTCCCGATATGCCGAAGCAAACGTGATGAGTTGCTAAATAAGTAAAAAAAAAAGAGACGAGACTTCCGATATGCCGAAGCAAACGTGATGAGTCGCTAAATAATTAAAAAAAAACGAGACTCCCGATATGCCGAAGCAAACGTGATGAGTCACTAACTACTTAATAAGTAATAAAAAAAGACGAGACTCCCGAAATGCCGAAGCAAACGTGATGAGTCGCTAAATAAGTAAAAAAAAGGACGAGACTCCCGATATGCCGAAGCAAACGTGATGAGTCGCTAAATAATTAAAAAAAAACGAGACTCCCGATATGCCGAAGCAAACGTGATGAGTCACAAACTACTTAATAAGTACTAAAAAAAAGACAAGACTCCCGATATGCCGAAGCAATCGTGATGAGTCGCTAAATAAGTAAAAAAAAGGACGAGACTCCCGATATGCCGAAGCAAACGTGATGAGTCACTAACTACTTAATATAATACTTATTAAACTAAATGTATTAATACGAGCCACCTTGCGATAGCTCGTTTTGAAGCAACGGACTTGTTATCGTTTTCAACAAGTAAGCGACGGTTTACATCTCTACTAAATGGCTACATATGGAAAAATATCTATTTTGAAATTTTGGGGGGCTCCAAATCCGACTTAGAGCTATGGTCTCTTGAGCAAAATTTCTCAGAATCACCTATAGATTACGTTGATGCTATACGCTTCATAAAAAAATTAACCTTCCCTTATATATATATATATACATTTCCAAAAAATGGGCGTGGTCGCACTGTATCTGCGCCCACTTTAAGTAAAAATGCTATATATCAGACGGTTTTTACCGTAGAAGACTAAAATTTGATAATTTAGTTTATATGTCTTCACCGATTTACATGAAACTTTAGCAAGTTATTAAACACATACTAAGAAGAATTTTTGCATTATAAAAGGGGCGTGGCACCTCTCATACAGTCCAAATGTGCAGTATCTATTAGCTAAGGAATTAGAGGTCGCACAGTTTTTGATTTCGGAATTCGAATAAAATTTACACGTGCTGTTTCACTGATAGAATTTTATGGGCGTTGGACAAGGAGTCGTGGCACCTACCATATAACCCAAACTTGTGATATCGAATAGCTTTGGAGTTAAACGTCGCACAGCATCGGAATTCAGTGTTCGACCACAGTTTAAGCATGTCGTTTGAAGGCGTTGCCCCTCCCATCAACTCAAAATTGTGATATCAAATAGCTTTGGAGTTATAGGTCATATAGCCTCGAAATTCGGTATTCGACCACAATTTACAAGTGCCGTTTCACTGTTAGCATTTTTTGGTCGTTGGAATAGGGGTAGTGGCACCTCCAATAAAACCCAAATTTTCGATAAAGAATAGCTATGGAGTTGTAGATCGCTTAGCCTCGGAATTCAGTATTCGAACTCAATGTACACATGAAGTTTCACTGATAACATTGTATGGCGTTAGGCAAGGGGACGCTGCACATCCCATACAACCCAAATTTGAGAAGTTAAATAGCTTTTTAGTTAAAGGTCGCACAGTCATGGAATTCAGTATTCGACCAGAAATTACACAAGCAGTTTTACTGATTGCATTTGATGGGCGTGTGGAAACGGGGGCGCAGCAGCAACGCGCCGGGTTTCAGCTAGTAATAAATATAAATATTATAAACACACATATACAGAGTATACAAAAGTAAACTAGAGACAGATGTTACTCGGCGCTCGAAAACTCGTTTTTATTCATACGCGTATACCGTTACAAATTTGTGTATAATTTTTTTTCAAGGCAGAATTTTGCAAAGCGGTTTTAGGAGAGTATTTTTATGATGTTCTAGAACATT
Source organism: Dichetophora obliterata (assembly GCA_963920525.1). Classification (NCBI taxonomy): domain Eukaryota; kingdom Metazoa; phylum Arthropoda; class Insecta; order Diptera; family Sciomyzidae; genus Dichetophora; species Dichetophora obliterata. The sequence goes on from OY986437.1 coordinate 132,317,957, forward strand.
TTTATCGAAAAATCGATATCTCTCGGATTTAGAAAGTAAAGGTCACCTTAATTTTGGCAAAGCTTTATTGATGAAGTTAACTTTATCAAAAAGGTCGTCAACATCTTATTCAAAATTAATTATTTTCAAGACTTCTAATACATGTTCGAGTGTGAATTAGTGTTGTTAAATACATAAATAATCTAGAATGTCCATAGGGCTTTCCTAAAAATTTTAAAATTTTTTAAATACACTATGCTTTTTTTACAAACTTCGACCACTTCATTAAGAAAAATATTTTATTGGCATGTTTTTAAAGCGTTTAAGTGCGTTTATTATAAAAATCTTAAAGTGCAAAAGCCGGTAAGGGCGACCGAAGTCCGCAGATCGACCCTTCAAAACCGGAATCTCCGGGCCAAATGTCATGAGTTGGTAACCCTGGGTGGGACCCCATTTTTTTCTTGTCTAGAGGCACTCAACGTGATAATAACTAATGACCTCATTTTGTAAAACACACGCAGTCACGTCACTTGGGGTTTTTTGTCTGGTAATTTGTTATTCATATAAAGTAAAACAAACTCTCTTTCGATTTTTGAGCAGAGGTTTTTGCCAGTACTTTTAAATTGCAATTTTAATAAAAAAAATTTAATAAAAAAATTACAAGGGCAAAAGAAATTTAATTTTTATATTTTTATTAAAATTGCAATTAAAAAGTACTGGCCAAAAATCTCTGTTCAAAAATTAAATTAAATATATTTAAAAAATTGGCCCAAAAATATTATACAAACTCTCTTTCTCTCACTGAAATCTATTGCCAGGCAAAAAACCACACATGAGGTGATTGCGTACATTTTACAAAATCAGGCCATAAGTCTCGCGTATATTATTGATATATTATCGAAGACTCCGCAAAAAGAAATGATTTAAAGACTTTTCGCATTTCTAAAAATAAACTCGTTGTTTATTTCTTGGATCATTGTTTCGTAGCTTTGTGATAAATTAAAGCCTTTATTTGTGATGCCATTTAAATATGTTGTACATAAATAGAATTTTGTTTTAAAACATAAAAGGAAGCCTTATTAAATTTAGAAGTTTAAAGTTCAAGAGTAAACTATGTATATTCCATTAATGTTATGATTAATTTTTGTTATGATTTGTAAACATTTCTTTAACTATAATTAGGTTCATATGAAAAAAATATGCGAAATTTAGAATATGTTTTTAGTTAAAAAGCTCTGAGTTTTATATGTGTTTAAATTTAGATATATTACGTCTCTTGAAGCTTTAGAGATTTAAAAATTTTTAGTCACTTCCAAGTTGTTCTATTAGACGCGTCGGTATAAACTATTCGTATAAAAGCAGAAGCGATTAAAAGTGTTTATCTGACATTCGGTTGGTAAAAAGCGAAATAATACTATGTAAATTAAAAAGCAGATTTTACGCTTTGTGAAAAATTATATACAATTTAGTATATAATATGCAAACTTTATGTGAAGATTTTTCATGCATATTTGTATTTATGTATACAATTATACATGAATTTAATTGCGAGCATGAATTTAATTTGTATTTAATAGTATACAAATATATATAAATTTATGTATGATATATATTTAATACATAATATATATATACATAATATATATATTGTATTTATATAATATATTTTATTATATTTATACCATATATTTACATTGGTTTTGTGAAATACATAAACTATATTATAATAAAGAAATAAAAGTAATTCAATTAGAAATAACATAATGCAACAAAAACTTTATTTAATAATATCAATAAAGAAACTATTTGTATCCAATATATATATATGAAGGGCTCATTGCAATAACATGCAAGGAATTAAAAAATTGATTTTTTGAGTCCGATACATAGCTAAATATATGATATTCCACCAACACCCACTGAAAGATTTCAGATATTTCCTAATAAAATTCGAACCCTTTCGTAAAAGTCCTCTTTTCAATTCCATTTTTTCATATAAAAGTACATCTTTTGAAATCTTTAAAGCCGATTATATTTAATTTATTTATGTGACATTTTTTGTTCTAAAAATAAGACCTTCATAAAATCTTAATATATGAAAATACTATTAACTCTAAAATAATGAAAGTTATTGTTTTAAAAATGTATCACTATATTGCAAATAAAAAAAAGCTCAATTATCCAATTATATAATTCGTATAATTATCTATGCGAATATATGTGAATTTTTTACAATTTAACTTTAAATACATTGAAATATATGATATCTTATCTGTCAAAACTTTTTAATGAAAGCTTTGTTACTTATTCAACTAGCATGCAAATATTTCAGCTAAAATGTGAGTTTTATAAATATATATTCATATACAAAAACAAATATTTATAATCTCTGTATATAATGTTAGTGTGAAATTTTCTTTGCTCTATATTTTAATGAATTGATAGATTACTAAAAATATCTCAAAATGAAGAAAAAAAATCAAAATGACATTAAATTTATTATGTAAACTGATATTTTTTTTCGATATTATTGTGAAAAAATAGATAAACTGCTTGTATTCACCCTTTTTTGCATTATTTTATTGATTCTGAATCTAAAAGCGACAGCTTTACCCAGTAGTGTAAAAATAACCGGGTGCATAACTTGACTAGTATTTCCACTAGTCAAAATCAATGAATTAAAATATTGCCGCAATCTACTACCAGATGACAAAAATGTAGAGATATCTTAACGAAATTCTATATATGGGCATTTTCGTGGCAACGCACGTGACAGCCGTACGACTTTCATGAGTGGAAAAATAAAGAAAAATTCAACTTAAGCTTTTCTTATTTCGATTTTTCAATAATTTACTTAGCGCATTTTACAAGGTGTAAAAGCTAATGGCCGATTTCTTCACCGAATAATTTCTCTAATCCGTGGTCTAGCTGGTTCGCGGACTAAAGGCCCATTTCCAATAACGCGTGAGATGCGTTGCGTTTTACGCTGCGGAAAAAAAGAAATTTCCAATGGAGCGTGTGCGTGGACATATGGTTGCCGGTCTTCTGCTTAGCGAAGCATAATTTTAATGTGTAAAAGTTTTACAAGTTTATTCAAAATGAAATACACTGATGCTTTGTGTTGTGTCTTCCTGCACACTATTGGTCCCGTAAAAGGTTTTGCTGCAGTATGGACAGATAGGGCGAGTTCAAAAATGCATTTTTACAAAGCATCTTTTGTATTTTATTGTGTTTTATTTTGAATTGGTGCTAAGTTAAAATACAAAAACTGCGCAGCTCTGTTAATATTCTTAAAAATAGTATAATTGCGTAGTTTTGGCTAATAATCTTCGAACTAATTTAAAATAAAACACACTGATGCTTTGTAAAAGTGCATTTTGGAACTCACCCATATAGTTAGGCACTCCGGCATGCCGCTGCAGATATATCGTGATTGTGGAGCGCGTCTTAAATGCCTGTGACCATTTGCACCACCGACTGTTCTTAAATGCATTTTTGAACTCCTCGCCCATATAGTCAGGCACTCCGGCATGCCGCTGCAGATGTGACGTGAGTGTGGAGCACGTCTTAAATTTTTTAGTTTCTCTCAAATTCTACTAACCTTTTTTAATTTTTCCTTTGTAAAACTGAACAGCTGTTTCGCTGTCAAAGCTTCACGCTCATGAAATATTCAATTTTTCGAATATTTTAAGCTGCGTGCAAACGCATGCTGTTCGTTGGAACCAGTTAGGTATGTCTTCATGTATTGAATATTTGCGTCAATTTACAAAACGCATCTCACGCGTTATTGGAAATGGGCCTTTACTTTTAAACCGAGGATTAAGACAAGTTAGTACTCGGTCATTTCTTCACTTTCTTAGTTAGGATTAGTTTGCAAACGGAGTATAAAGCACTAATACTCCGAATTTCTGTATACCAGTTCTTATGCCAAATTTGAAAACAGTTCTTACATCCGGTTGTTAGAACTTATTTATAGGTGTCGGCTTACACTAGCCTCAATCAACCGACTCAATTTCACATGACGCATTTCGTTTTTTAATGTTCACATACATAACTTGCTTCACTTTTAGTCTGAATTTTCTTTTGGGCACGATTACGGTTTTCGTGGCACCAAGGTCTGAAAATGAAGTTCCGTAGTACTCATTGAGAAAATAAGATTCACCGAAGGAATCTTATCTTAGATAATTAAATATCTTAAAAATAAGAGATAAAACAAATCATTTCTTTCCAACCCGGAAAGTCATTTGTTTGTAGTCTTGTTTGCATAAAACCGTTATTTCCTCTAAAAATTTCGTTATTAAGGGAAAACAAAAACATTATATATATTTAAAGCTTGCACAATGACCTTTCGTTTAATGTTAAACTTTTTTTTCCATTGTTGCTGTATTTTGCATTTTTGTATACATACTAGGCTGAACAGTCGAATAATATGGTTTTTTGTTTTTAATTAATCATTCATTTTGAGAATGCAGGTCAAAATAAGATTCACCGACGGAATTATCGATATATCGATGTTTCTCTATACCTTAAGGTTCTGTTTTTGTAAACATTTATATTTATGTCATAATCCAATTGATTCAAAAGATCGATGTTGCATTGCAAATGTAGTTTAATTACTTTTAAAAATATATAATATAAATATTTTGTAAGAATGATTTCATTTTTATAATTAAGGAAATAAGCAATTTGCTATTATAATTTAATTATTTATTTATTTATTAAATTGCTGTTTAATTATAAAATTTACAATTTATAATTTAAGCAAATAATTTTTAAATTCTTGATATTTGATTTCTGCCCGCTGCTTAGGGATTAAACCCTCACATGAACCTCGAAATTGGGTTTGTAACTATGGCCAGTTTGAAAAAGGTCATAAGAAAAAAAAAAGAAAACATAATCCAACAATAAACTTGGTTACAACAACATTCCGAACAAGGGCAAATCATTTAATGGTAAGAAACAGGAAAAAAATTATTTGCCCTTGTACGAAACAGTAATAAAAACATTGCTTGCAAGGGAAAATCATTTTCTCTAATTTTATAAAATTAGATATTTCTCTAATTTTATAAAAAACTGAACCTTTGGGAAAAATTAAAAAATCGATAACTCAATAATTATTTGGTATACCGATAATTCCTTCAATGAATCTTATTTTGACCGTTAGTACATCAAATGGATGCATTCTCAAAATGATCGATTAGTTAAAACAAAAACCATATCATTGTACTGTTCAGTCTAGTATATAAACAGAAATGAGAAATACACCAACAATGAAGAAAAAAAGTTTTACATGTTGTACACCAAACGAAAGCGCATTGATTCAGCTTTTAATAAATTATGGTTTTGTTTCCACTTAATAACCTAATGTTTAAGGGAAAGAACGGTTTTATGCAAAAAAAAAATTATAGTATACTGAAAAACTTGTAGCGCGACAGGATTGAAAAAAATTATTTCTTGGATATTTTATCTCAATATATATCAATTTTCTTTCGAATGGTACCCTAATCATCCAGATCGGTAAAACATTACACGCAGAGAAAAGGCATGGTTGAGACATGATTACTGCAATAATATTTTTTTTAATAAAATTATTGTATTATTTCTGCAAACACAAATTTTTACCCTAATAAAGTCATTATTTACTAATGGTGGTACCAAAATTAACATTATAGTTGAAATAATAACATCATTGAAATCGTCAACATACTATGATTGCCTCAACTATTAGTTGCAACAAAAATGTTGTAGTTCTGTCAATCATGATAAATGTGAATATTATTATAGAGACAAACATATTAAAATTTTGAATGTTTGTCTGAACTATTCTTTGCTTGTTGGCAAACGAAGCAGAACATAACCAAAAATCGAAAGAATTTATTGTGTCTGAACAGTTTGCAGGAAAACCTTTCACTTCATTCACACAATAAGTTTTATCGATTCCTGGCTATGTGCCGTTTCGTTCGTCAACTGTTCAATTATTGTGTTCTGTTTTAAATCGCCTTATCCTAAAATCAGCACGCAGAAAAGTGACATTTTCGACTTTAATTGTAGCAGAGATGTTTCTATTTACTGTAAACATATTTCGCAATTCTGACCATATTTTGTTTATCACAAATATTGGTATTTTTGCGACAATACACTTAATGTACCATGTTTATGAATGGCATTAGTCAGGCGAGCGGTAGTAGCGGCTGTAGCTTACTGGTAGTGTGCGTGGCTCGTAAGCGAAAAAGCCGGGGTTCAAACCCCAGCTCGGACAGAAAATTTTATCAAAAAGATTTTTCAATTGAATAATATTTCTGTTCAGCCTAGTCAATAGCAAACCTAACCTTTCGAGATATCTTAATTAATAGCTGTGGAGATTTGGAGTGCATGAAAATAAAAAAAAATAAAATTTTTTGTTCCAATAATCTGAATCCTAAAAATAAATTCATAATATAGTTGTTGCAATCATTCTATTCTTGACCCAATAAGAGAATAATGATTGTTTCAATAATATTTTGGTTCCTACAAAAAAGTTCCTTTTCTAAACATAGTTGTTGTAATCATTTTATCATGATCAAAGAAAACATTATATGTTTAAGAACATGTTAGCAACAATCATAATCCGAATCATACTATGATCCTCTTAAAACATGGTTGTTGCAACTATGTTTTTTCTCTGCGTATAGGAAACATATAGACGAATTTTCATATAAGCTTTACAAAGTGGAAATTAGCTTAAAAAATCGATAACTAAACGATATATCAATAATTCCTTCAGTGAATCCTATTTTCTCAATAAGTATTACAAAACTACATTTTCAGGTATTGACGCCACGGAAACCGTAATCTCCCCTTTTTTTGTGCTGTCACCTAAAACATTTTGAAGCAATAAAAAATTAGGGTTATCTTGAGTATTTGCTTCTTCTCTGCATATAGCACTGCAAATTCGGTAGCTATAAAAGCACAAAAGAAAAAACACTCAAATGACAAACCTCTTGCCTCAAGGTATTTCCTTCCCATTTTCCTCACAGACCCGTATTTTGACCGAAAATTTTGAGCATGCTGAGCATCCAATTTTTTCCTTGAAAATGTGGATAACTTTAAAGTTATTAAGGGGGCATTATTAGTTAGAACTTTGGGAACAATTTTTTTTAAGTAGAATATTTCAAAAGTATTCTTTAAAAATTTCAGACTTATCGTTTTATTATTTATGGAGATAAATTACTTTTAATAAGAGTTTTTATTTGTCTGCATGTGCATCGTAGTCAAAGCTTTAAACGCGTTTTTCTCAAAAGCATTTTTTCCAAGTTGGTGATCACTGTAACTTTAGATCGACTATTTCGATCAGTTTTAAATTTTTTCTGACTTAATCTATACATAATTCTCCTCCTGATGAACGAAGAATTTTTTGGACGATTATATTTTTTTTTGCCGAAAATATGAGTGAACTTCTTGTCAAATAAGCAACTTTGAATTTAAACATCAGTCATTTTTCAAAAAATCAAAATATTTCAAATTCCTTCATTCGTCAGGAGCATTTCATTAACTGCTGATCTTTTTTTCTATTTCCTTAAGTTTAACATTTTTTAACAAAATTTGGTTTGTTTGTTATAAATAAAAGAAGTCCGGTTCAGTTAGATTTGATTTAACTGTCAACTATAGTTACCATCATCAACACGCCATGTTTTCACTTCTTATTTAAAAAAAGAATGCAGTATGCGCAACACATTGCTTTCTTTTGTTCTTTAAAATGAAGTTATTGGGGGTTGGAATTAATTTTAAAGGTTTTTTTCGGTTTTTGAGCATTTATTTAGAAACAAAGGTACAATGTATATTATTCAAAGTATTGTCCATTTTGACAATACATCGTTAGCTACAACATTTTCCCATCTTTCTGGCAGCATATGGATTCCGCGCCGGAAGAACGATTCGTCTTTTGAGGCAATCCACGAATCGACCCATTTTTTGGTATCCTCGTAAGAAGTGAAGCGCTGCTCAGCCAAGCCATGCGTCATCGATCTGAATAGGTGGTAGTCGGAAGGGGCTATGTCTGGGCTATAAGGCGGGTGGGGTAGCACATCCCAATTCAGCGCCTCCAACGTTTCCTTGACGGTTCTTGCAACATGTGGCCGTGCGTTGTCATGTTGAAAAACCACTTTGTCGTGTCTTTTGGCATATTCCGGCCGTTTAACCTTTAATGCTCGGCTCAATTGCATCAATTGTTGTTGGTAGCGTTCCCCAGTGATGGTTTCGTTAGGTTTTAGCAGCTCATAGTACACGACACCCTTCTGATCCCACCAAATACACAGCATAAGCTTGGCGCCATGAATATTCGGCTTGGCCCTCGATGTTGATGCATGGCCGGGTGGTCCCCACGATTTTTTTCGCTTAGGATTATCGTAATGGATCCACTTTTCACCGCCAGTGACAATACGATGCAAAAAACTCTTCCTTTTATGCCGTTGAAGCAGTTGTTCGCACATGCAAAATCGCCGTTCAACGTCTCTCGGCTTCAACTGGTACGGCACCCAATTTCCTTGCTTTTGAATCATTCCCATGGCCTTCAAGCGTTTGCCGACCGTTGATAAGTCGACTCCCAATGATTCTGACAATTCTTGAAGGGTTTGACACGGGTCTTCATCGAGCAAAGCCTCTAATTCCTCATCTTCAAACTTTTTCGGCTGGCCCGGACGCTCTTTGTCTTCCGTATCAAAATCACCACTTTTAAACCGACGGAACCAGTACTCACAAGTAGAAATCAATGGAACATAGTCCCTGTAAGCCTCAGTAAGCGTGCGTTGTGCTTCAACCGCTTTTTTCTTCAAATGGAAGCACAAAAGTAAACCTTCCCGCAAATTGCGTTTTGTTGGAACGAAAGTCGACATGTTCACAGAGAAAAAAATATATGTTGTTTACACTTCAGTGGAATGACACATACTAAAAAATGAAACTTAGACAATGTGCTTTGAAATGAATATAGTCACAGGTGTGCCCGATGCGATCTATTGATAGTTACGCCATCTCTAAGAAAACCTTTAAAACTAATTCCAGCCCCCAATATTAAAGCTTATCTTTTCTGTTTGTCGGTTAAATGGGTAAATTTTTACAGAGTTCATCAATATTCGTTCAATTCGCTTGAACTAAGAATTTTCTGAGGTTATAATTTAGAGCTTTAGGTCAAGTTTACATATCAAGGCGACATATTTTGAAATCATCGATGTGACAGACAAAGAGTTTATATAACTCTTTATTAAAAACAGTAAAATTCTGCAAGTTTTGTCGAAATCCGGTAACATGAAGCAAAATGAATTAAAATCACTGGAGAAACTTTGCCTTATAATTCCTGAAGAGTATGAATTGAAGACTGCATATAAATTTATATTAAAAAAACGAGAAAAGTTTTTAAGCCAAATTTCGACATCCAATGAAAAATTTGATCTCTTGAAGATATTATATGAATTCAGACAAATTTTTCCTGATGTTTAAAAGCTGTATGCTGCCATCGATGCATTTGGTTGCAGTATTGCAATTTGCGAGGCATCTAAATATTCCATCTCGAGTATCAATGTCAAACAAACGCATGCGAAATCTAGCCTTTTTGGCATTTGCTCATAAAATATTGAAGGATATTTCAACTGATGATGTTTTGCATGAATTTGATAAAAAAAAATCGTAAAATTAAATTGTTTTGATTTTTGTAATTTCAGCTGATATTTTTGATATTTTTGTGTTTTCTTTTGCTACTTTTTGAGTTGAAATTTTTTTGAGCATGCTCGAAAAATTTCAGAGCTCTAGTGTAAGCAGATAGTCGATACATTTTGGTATTCTGTTCTACCTGATATTTTTACGAAATAAAAATTTTAATATAATAAATAAAAGCTTGAAAAAGTATTTGTAGAAACGTCATGTAACAAAAAGATCAAAAAGCTATTACGAGTATTAAATTATCCACACTAAAAATATATGCAACACTAAAGATAAAAGGTAATAGGTTTATTCACGATTCAGTGTACTTTCCTGTGCAGTTGAGGACTTGAGGCCGTGTTCAGTTAGCTTTTTGTAAACACACCACTTCTTTAAAACTGTAAACATTTTTCAATGTGCACAAATGTACGACTTCGAAAAGTCTTCAAGTCTGAGGCTACAGTGGAAAAGTACATGAGCAGATTTTTGACATACGTGCCTTTTGTTTTTGTATAGTGCAAAATTTCGAAAGTCTTCAACTGCACTGGCAAGTGCACGGAATCGCGAATACCCTTAATTTTATCATGCAACAAATCTCAACTTAAAATATGAAGATGAAATTTCGTAAGTAATTGTAAACAAGCTGTCAGTGTTGTTTTCTGTACGAAATCGACGAAAACCCGAAGTAAACCCACCAAAAGTAATTAAAAACAACACTGATATCCCCCTTTTTGACATACAATAGCTCCTGATGTCAAAATCCACTGGCTCTGAAATTTCGTTGATAGTAGCAATGAATCCAGTGTGAGTGTATTTGTAAAATAGTATGAATGTATTGAGTTTTTCGAACTACAGAGCCAGTATAATGACATGTGGCTAGTTTTAAGCACAAAAACAGCTGATCACCTATTAAACCTAAATAGCACCAATTTAAATTTGCCAATTTGTGTTTGATATAAGCTATTAAATTCTGGGTTATTAAAAACATTAATATTACTTTTAATAATTTTATTTGACATTTAATATGTTTTATAACAATTTGTAAATTTATTATTCACCGCACAACTTAAGCAAACAGGAAATGTTAATTTAACATGTTCTTCTTGATGCTTATTCTTATGCTTGTTTTCATAATAAATTTTTTCAGCACACTCCGAGCCACTTTTGAGATCGAGAGAGCAATTTTATGCTTGTTGTTTTCTCATTTTTGAGCTAGAAAAAGTACGGAAACACGTTCTAGCACATTGCAAGTTTCTACAATCGACTACGGAAGGAGACCTATTGTCATATGCGTTTTTAAGTTTTTAAGTTGTTATTTTCAAATTGGAGATATAGCATTTGAATTGATTTGTGGGCGGTAAAAGGGGTGTATCCATTTTTTTCCTAAACCATCTTCTACTGGAAGTTAAATTACTTCCGAAATTTCAGCTGAAACGGCCTAGTAGTTTTGGAGATATAGCATTTCAATTGATTTGTATGCGGTAATAGGGGGAGTGGCCAAATTTTTTTCTAAGCTCCATCTTTTACTTGAATGAAATTTACTGTCAAAATTGCATCTGAATTGGCCTAGTAGTTTTGGTGATATAACATTTTTATTGATTTGTGGGCGGAAAAAAGGGGTGCTGCAAAAAAGGTTGTCATACTATTGCATTGCCACCTGACTTAGTCTGCGGACAGAGTAAGCGCTGAAGCAGAAAGGCAGGCACAGGCAGGTAACTGCTTAGTAAATAAGCCGTGCAGAGTGAATGCGAGCAGGTCAGATCAGATCAGTGCGAGAAAAAGTTTGGGGTGATACGATTTCCGTGGCCCCTTGATTTGAGTATGCAGTTTTGAAGTACTCTTTGAGAAAATAAGATTCGCTGAAGTATTTATCGATAAATCGTTTAGTTATCGAGATATCGATTTTTCAAAAAATGTTTACTCAACTGGACCAATATATAAATTCGGCTAGATCTTTGCTAATATTTGTCCGATCTGAATGATTTAGGTGTAATTCGAAAGATGTTTAAAATGTTTTTAATATTGAATGAAAAAATATGGTTCTGCCTTTTACAAAATGCACAATTATTTGTTTTTTAATGATACCCAAATTATACCGATCGGTCATATATTAGCGTAGATATAGTCGAATTTACATTAAGACTTCTTTAAGTAAATTTTTTGAAAAATCGATTACTCGATAACTAATCGATATATCGATAAATCCTTCAGTGAATATTATTTTCTCAAAGAGCTCTTCAAAACTGCATATTCAGATCTTGGGGCCACGAAAATCGTAATCGTGCCAAAAGTTTTTTATTTTTTTTCCTTATTGCTTTCTATTTTGCATCCTCCGTTAATGGCGTTTATAAAAATTTTTATTTTCTCTCCATAAATAGCACACTCTCTTCAAAATTTTCATTAAGAGCAAGAAACAATTTTTTTCTTCAAGGGACTCCATTAAAAAAAAAATCAAAATAATTTTTTTATTTAATGACTGAGAATATGTGTACAATATTAAGATAGCCGATGTATATGATCACAAATAGTCTTATACGAAAAAGTATATATGTAAACATATTGAGTTGTGACTCTTTTGAAGAGAGTGTGCTATGTGTTGTGCCACTATAGAATTGCAATGAGAATTTCAAACTAAAATTAGCGTTTTCTTCGGTGGCTAGAAATGTTCCATTGTCCGTTAAGATAACTCTCCAGAAATTTTATCCAAATCGTACACCGATAAAGTCAGGCTCATTGCGATTTTATCTTATTACATTGGAATAATGGCGAAAATTAGGTGTTTCGTCATTAAAATGTGTATTAAAATTCTGCAAACTAATTAAATAATTTTATACTTCGAATCAAAAGTAGATTCAAATACCTTTACAACGTTGAATAACTTGGTCGTTATGGAAGTTTTTATTAGAAGTGGACCCTTTTGAAAATGTCGAGTTTGAGTACTTTTACGAAAAAAATTCTAAAAAATTCAAAAATGCAAAATGTTAACCAATAACAACAATAATGCTTAAAGCATAGTCTTGAACTTAGTCTTGTGCATAAAGTTAAAAAAAGAAAAATCTTAAAAAAAAGTTATAGCTGGTGAAACTTGATGTTTTTTCCAAAAACGCGAACACAAAAAAAAATCATAGAAAGATCATAAAAACGTTTATCTCATTTGAAATGACTTTAAAATTAATGCTTTTTAAATACTTTTGATTTTTTTATTACAAAAATTTTGGAACTGAGGGCTGCCAACGTCTAATATGTTGGTTTTACTGGTTTTACTGTTCAAAATATTAAAAAAAAATTCATATCCAAGCAATTTAATTTTTATTGTTTTATTTGTTTTATATGTATTTCTTTTGTTTCCTACATGCCCAACAATTGCCCATTCGATCAATCTATAATTTTTGCGTGCACAACTTATCACCAACAACAACACAATCTTAATCGACGTTAACCAAATTTGTCAATACCCACCAAAAACAACCCTCACACTCACATAAACATGTGCGCGGTCGCTGCTGTTAATGTTTGTTTCGGTCAACGCGTTGTTGTTGTTGAATGTTTTTGTTGTAATTGGTTTTGTATTCTAAAGATAATAAAAAAACGCAGTTTCCTTGAAAAATTACAAAAAACAACACAAAAAGAACAAATTCAGTTACAAGAAACCTGCGCCAGCCTGGTTTCTCGCAACAACCTGATCTGATTTGATCTGACCTGCCTGCTTCCACTCTGCACACTTCGAGCAGGTTTATATGACAGAGTAAACGCTGAAGCAGGCAGGCAGGCAGGCAGGTTTGCTTACTTGTTCCATTGCGAGAAAACTCGCTTCATACAATTTCATATAAACCTGCTAGAAGTGTGCAGAGTGGAAGCAGGCAGGTCATATCAGATCAGATCAGGTTGTTGCGAGAAACCAAGCTAGCGCAGGTTTCTCGTAACTGAATTTGTTCTTTTTGTGTTGTTTTTTGTAATTTTTCAAGGAAACTGAGTTTTTTTATTATCTTTAGAATACAAGACCAATTACAACAAAAACATTCAACAACAACAACGCGTTGAACGAAACAAACATCAACAGCAGCGACCGTGCACATGTTTATGTGTGTGTGAGGGTTGTTTTTGGTGGGTATTGACAAATTTGGTTAACGTCGATTAAGATTGTGCATGATAAGTTGTGCAAGCGAAAGTGATAGATTGACCGAATGGGCACTTGTTGGGCATGTACGAAACAAAAGAATAACATATAAAACAAATAAAACAATAAAAATTAAATTGCTTGGTTTTGCATTTTTTTAATATTTTGAACAGTAAATCAGAGTCTAATATGTTTCAGCCGCCGAATTCCAAAATTTTTGTAGCACACAAATCAAAAATATTTAAAAGTATTAATTGTAAAGTCATTTCAAATGAGATATAACGTTTTTATGATACGTTTTTTCTATGTTTTTTGTGTTCAAAATGCCAGAAAACAAAAAATCAAGTTTCACCAGCTATAACTTTCTTCTTAGCATTTTGATTTCTTTAATTTTTTGCCCAAAATAGCTCAAGGCTATGCTTTAAGCATTATTGTTGTTACTGGTTAAGATTTTGCATTTTTGAATTTATGAGAATTTTTTTCGCAAAGTACTCAAACTTGACATTTTCTAAAGGGCACTCTTCTAATAAAAAATGCCATAACGACCAAGTTATTCAAATTAATGTCACAATTTTTCGTATTTGTATTAAGTGTTGTTTCAAGAAATTGTTTAACAAAATTTTATTGCAATTTTTAAAAATTTGGATTCTTACAATTTTTTTATTACAACAAGAAAGAAAATATAATCCTTTCGAAAATATTACAACTCTGGTAATTTTCATCCGTTTTTTCTCACCGATGACACGTTGTACAGGTATTTGAATCTTTTATTGATTTAAAGTACAGAATTATTTAATCAGTTTGAAGAACTTCAATACACATTTTAATGACGAAACACCTCATTTTCGCCCTTTATACCAATGTAATAAGATAAAATCGCAATGAGCCTTACTTTATCGGTGTACGATTTGGATAAAATTTCTGGAGAGTTATCTTATCGGCCAATGGAACATTTCTAGCCACCGAAGAAAACGCTAATTTTAGTTTGAAATTCTTAGTGCAATTCTATTGTGACACAACACATAGCACACTCTCTTCAAAAGAGTCACAACTCAAAATGTTTACATAGATACTTTTTCGTATAAGACTATTTGTGATCATATACATCGGCTATATTAATTTTGTACACATACTCTTAGTCTTTAATTAAAAAAAATAATTTTGTCTCTTTTTTTTTAATGGAGTCCCTTGAAGAAAAAAATTGTTTTTTGCTATTAATGGAAATGAAATTTTTTGAGTTGAAGCTCTTTTGAGCTATTATTGTAGCTATTATTGTACAGAAAATAAAAATTGTTCATAAACGCCATTAGCGGAGGATGCAAAATAGAAAGCAATAGGGGGAAAAATAAATAACAAACTTTTGGCACAATTACAATTTCCGTGGCCCCAAGATCTGAATATGCAGTTTTGAAGAGCTCATTGAAAAAATAAGATTTACTGAAGGATTTATCGATATATATATATTAGTTATCGATTATTCAAAAACAAATTTACTAAAAGAAGTCTTAATGTAAATTCGACTATATATATGCTAATATTTGACCGATCGGGATAATTTGGGTATCATTAAAATTTTTTATAAAAATTAGGAAAAATATCAATATGTACTTCAGAATACAACAAACAACTTTTGATAAAA
The DNA here is from genome assembly GCA_963920525.1 of Dichetophora obliterata. NCBI lineage: Eukaryota > Metazoa > Arthropoda > Insecta > Diptera > Sciomyzidae > Dichetophora > Dichetophora obliterata. Next base: position 132,333,361 of record OY986437.1, read on the forward strand.
ATCTATCTGGCTCCTTTTACAGAAAAAGTACGTTTTGTAAAAGGCAGGACCATATTTTTTCATTTCATATTAAAAACATTTTAAATATCTTTCGAATGACACCTAAATCATTCAGATCGGACAAATATTAGCAAAGATATAGCCGAATTTAAATATTGGTTCCGTTGAGCAAACATTTTTTTGAAACATTGATATCTCGGTTACTAAACGACTTATCGATAAATCCTTCGGCGAATCTTATTTTTTCAAAGAGAACTTCAAAACTGCCACGGAACTTCAAATCGAGGGGCCACGGAAATCGTTATAACCCCAAACTTTTTCTCGCACTGATCTGATCTGACCTGCTCGCATTCACTCTGCACGGCTTATTTACTGAGCAGGTACCTGCCTGCGCCTGCCTGCCTGCCTGCTCGCATCAGCGTTTACTCTGTCCGCAGACTTACATATGTATGCTTATATATGTTAAATTTAAGCTTAATCATATACCAAAAAGTTATCGAAAAATGGTTTGCAAATTTTTGACGGACGTACATACATACGAACGAAGTAAGTTGAATAAAAGCTTTTACAAATAAACACGTAAACAACGATTTGATACTTGCTTTTATATGGTGAAGAAATGAAATTGTGCATAAACCGAGTATTAAGAGCGCTAGAACTCCGATTTCGGAAGCCCCGCTAATCCACGGTTTAGCTAGTCCTCAGATATAAAATCTGAGTATTAGTGCCTTAATACTCGAAGAAGAAATACATTTTTACTGATCCGTGGTTTAAGAACTAGCTTAATCCACGGATTAGCGCTAAAAAGTTCGGCTAAATAGACGCCACCAAAAATTATACCATACGTAGGAAGTGTGCATGAGTTTTTTTATTAAAATTGTTGTAATATAATTAAGAATAATGTTGCTGCAAATTTATAATTGTTTCGTTGAAAAATCTTTTTTAATTATGTTTATACAAACCATAATATGATACGTTACGTGAACCTATGTAGTGTAATTCTGGACCATAACAATCGAAAACTGAAAAAAACTCAATTAAACTTTGTATTATACGAGTATATACTATACTTATAAAACGAATTTAATTGCTAGCTTTAGATCAAGTAAGTTTTTTAAGAAGGCAACAACAACAACAACTCTGTATAGAGTAAATCACTTAGCTGACTAGACGGTCTGTATAGAGGTGTTCACACGTCTGTCAAATGATTGAAGTATATCGCGATTTTGTACTCTCTTTTACTCACTCTAAAATTTTTGATTTATTTCTGCTCACAAGTGATTTTTTGATTGAAGTACCGATGCAGGCATTTGTTACTCTTCTGCCTACTTTTTTGCCTACTTTTCTGTCTACTCTTCCTTTTTTCTATTCCAAAAACTGCTTTTGTGTTCAAATAAGTGCTATTTTAGAAATAATTTGCTACTAAACAACAGACAAGTAAAAAAATTCAACCCTTTGACTGATTGATGCAGGTCTGGAGCTCAATCAAAATTTTGACTGATTCGATGAAGAGTTTGAAGTTCATTTTCACTCTCGCAGAGAGTTCATTTTTTTAACATAGGAAAGCAACAACAAATTTTGATTGATTCAATCATTTGACAGATGTGTGAACACCCAACTTCCGAAATCGCTACAATTCCTTTTCAGTGGTCTTTGATTGATTAAGCTGTGATCAACTCACTGTTTAAAGTCGTATATGATTTCACACATTTGGAATTCATTCACTTTAATTATACAGAACAAATTGAATGTTCAAATTGGCCTCTTAATCATGTAATAATGTAATAGATTATAAATTAATTAATACTTATAAAACTTCAACTTCCGTTAAAATTTTTCAACTTATGTCTCCATTTTTCAACTATTGTTGCCATTCATCATGTTTGCTGCCATTTTCTTAAATTCAAATTTAGATCAGCTCTCAGTACTCTCACAATATAAATTTGAAAATTTTTTCTTTATTTTGGAGGTTTAAAAGAATTTAAATAACAATAACAATTAATTTTTACAGTCGCGGTATACCTTTTAGAGAGAATGCCCATATAAGCTTTATATTCAAAAATATAGATCAAGTTAAAAAATTAACGAATTCGGATGAAAAGCACGACTACCTCCGATACATAGTGACTTTACCAAAACTGTAAAATCTCTTTAAATTCCACAAAAATTAATCTAAGAATTCAAATTTTTCCTTGGAGGTTTCTTTACTTCAGTTAAGTCGAAGACAATTCCTTACTAGTATTCTGCTTAGTTTGCATTTATACAAACAAATAAAATAGACGTATATGATTTCACACTATAAATGAAGTTGATCCCATAAACAAATATGTATAGCTTCGACCTTCAAAACAAAAGGTCCCTGGTAGGATAGATCAAGTTAAAAAATTAACGAATTCGGATGAAAAGCACGAGTACCTCCGATACATAGTGATTTTACCAAAACGGTAAAATCTCTTTAAATTCCACAAAAATTAATCTATGAATTCAAATTTTTCCTTGGAGGTTTCTTTACTTCAGTTCAGTCGAAGACAATTCCTTACTAGTATTCTGCTTAGTTTGCATTTATACAAACAAATAAAATAGACGTATATGATTTCACACTATAAATGAAGTTGATCCCATAAACAAATATGTATAGCTTCGACCTTCAAAAAAAAAGGTCCCTGGTTCAAATCCTGTTAGAACCAAAGATGTTTTTTTAATGACATTATCTTTTTATTAAAAAAAAATATGTGTGTTGCTGCCACGCACGGTAGAAGTGAAACTTTAACCCAAAAAATTAGAGGTTTTTAAGTGGTTAATTGATTGACTTTTTAATATAGTCTTACTAAAGAGGTCTTATTTTATTTAATGGCTAGAGTAGATTAAATATGTTTTAATACAATTTCGAAAAGTTTAATGTTATTGTTACATAAACTTATCATACTATATCCATCATACCATATCATCATATTATGATAATCAAACCATACCATTAACTTTTATTTCTTGTAAAACCCTTTATCAAAAAATGTGAAAAAATAGAAAAACTACCTTCAAAATGATTATACAAAAACGAAAATACACATATCGTTCTTAATATAGAGTACTATTCATAATAACTATTCATGAAACACAGTTTGACAAAACAAATAATAACATATGGTTTTGTACAACAATTTTTATTTCAAACAATTAGTTCTTCAGCGAATAATCTACAACGGCAACAATACTCTTATGATAACTAAAATAAGATAAAAAGTATTTACATTGTAATTTCATTATTATAAATGCAATTAGTTATAAAAAAAATCAATGTAAACATACTTGTAGGCATTGCATTTAATGTGCGTACGTCCTGAAGCTGGCTTTCAGTTCTTTGTCGGGTTCTGAATTCTCTAACTTTCTGATTTTTTGTTTTCGGCATCTTTTAAATTTATTTCATACTGATAATTAACTTATATAATATACAACTTTACTGAGTTTTTTTTTTTGTTTAACATGGTCGCCTGTAAAACTATCACTCCGCTTAATCGCAACTGTATCATGGTCATGGAATTTTGCGGCGAATTCCTGTTGCGAAAACACTGCAACGAGAGAATGACAGTTTTCTGTTTTGGAGGTGTTTGGAATGCTTAGCTTCCTTGTTATGAAACGATGTAAAATTGATTTAATTTAGATGACACAAGTTTGGGTATGACTAAAAGTGTAGATTCAATGCGGCTGTATTAAGGTGCAATGCAATCACCATTATAAAGTGCTGTATACTTGGCTATGGAAGTTTCAATTCAATTGTCTACGAAAAATTTTATTTATTGAAAAAAATTAGAGATTTTCCATGAATGCTGCAAATGTTCTTATAATTATTGTAGTTCGTGTTATTAATGTATAATTATACATTCATAGCAACTAGTTGCATGCAATTGTCAAAAATTCGTGTGAGACGTTGTTGATTAATGACGTAGGATAAGAAATGGCTAAAGTTTCTTGGGGTTCAATTTCTATGCAACTTTTTACGTTCCCCTTTTCACATTTTCGCTGTTGACAACTTCACTTTATAGGCGGTGTGCCAATTGGAAACTTATCTCTCGTGGTAGGAAAGAAAATCATAAAAGTAAAATAAAATAAAAAAAGGGTCCGCCAAATAACTTTTTTTTTGTTAAATTCTATAAAAAAACTACTGGAAATTTACTCAAATTTCTTTTTTACTCTAAAGTACAATCTTTTCGGTTAGTAATGAAAATTAATTTTATTCAAATGGCTGCCTCGACTGGCCATGCAGTAGCCTACACGATCGGTCCAATTTTTAAGCACATTATCGATTGTGTGCAACTGTATTTCACCAATGGCTTCACGAATATTGTCCTTTAAAACGTCAATTGTCTTTGGTTTGTCGGCGTAACACTTATCTTTGAGGGCACCCCACAAATAATAGTCCAACAGTGTCAAATCGCAGCTCCGATGTGGCCAAACGACATCAGCTCTGCGGCTGATAATGCGATCTTCAAAAACAGGGCGCAAAACATCGAGTGTAGCCTCGGCTGTGTGGCACGTAGCGCTGTTGAAACCAAATGTTGCCAATATCCTCCTCTTTAATTTTTGTGAACAACATGGCCCAAAAATGATAGCCATTGACTGTAACGGCTACTCCTTGCCCATTTTCGAAGAAAATGGCCCAATTATGCCTCTGGACCAAAATCCGCACCAAATAGTGACTCGTTTTGGGTGCAGCGGCTTTTCAATGTATGCGTGCGGGTTTTTTGTGCCCCAAATGCAACAATTTTGCTTGTTAAAATACCCGCCAAGATCGAATGAGCTTCATCTGAAAAGATGATTTTTTTGGCAAAATAGGCATCTTCTGTACGTCGATCACAGGCCCACTTCCCAGCGTTGTTCAAGCGTATACACAACCATATTTGTATAGCGGAAGGATAAACTAATTATCTGTCAAATCAGACATGAGCTAAGTGTTACCATTCACGAAATAAGCACTAGTTGAAAAACCTTAGATGTCGGACCCTTAAGGAAATTGTACTTCTCTACACATACAGTATTTGTATTTAGAATTACTTTTGTGAGCTAGGCAGTATGTTTTTTGATGTTTCGGGTATCAAAAATGTAAGCAACACAATTTGTCCTGTAATAAATTAAAAATATTGAAAACAAAATTGAAACACTGCAACATAAAATAAAAGTTAATTAAATTCAACAAAATTTCTTCGTGTTTTTTGAAGATGTTATTTGAAAAGAGAATTATAGCACACTTTTTTCCACAATTATTCCATGCTCATTGTACCACCATAACATACCATTGTACCATACCAACATCCCATACCAGTGATGTGCGGCGTAGACAACTTGATGTAAACAATACTATTGTCGACGGTGTCGACAATGTCGTGTAGAGAATAGCTTTTAATAACGTGTAAATAATTAACGTCAGAGGCTGCATGTTTACTACGGTATTTATTTTAATTGAAACCAAGTTCGGATTATTCGCATGGGTGTAGCAAGCGGGGGAAAAGGCAACTGCACCCCTTTTATATAGCTAGACAAACAATTTAAAAAGAAAACTTCAAAAGCTATTAAAGATATCAGCTTTTTACAACGATAATATTTTTGTATTATATATTGTGCTCTTCTTTCTCTCTTCTTCATAAGCATGCTTTCGGATAACCATTTTCTTTCTCTGTGTTTGCAAAAAGATAGAACAAATGTGGAGTTTCTACTGCAATTCCACCACATTAGTTTAAAAGCACCCTTAAGTATGTAGCTTACACGGGGGTTACACGAGACAGTACTGTTAAGACAGTTGCAATACATTCACAAATTTTTACCCACACACACTCACTTTTGTGACTGTCTGCTACTGTCTTCTCTACTGTCTTAATTTTTTTGTATACAGTTGGCGGGACAGTCTTTAAATGACAGAAGACGAGAACATTTAATAGAATTAACTGGAAACTTACAATACTTTGGCGTGCTCGTTGTTTCAACAAAAATTTTCTTCATAAAATTAAAATTTTTTACTATTTTTTCTACGGTCTTGCCAACTGTCTGGACACTTATTCACAGGCACAAAGTTTGATAACTAATACATTTTTTTCATTGTCTTAAAAAAACTGTCTTGTGTAACCCCCGTGTTAATGCTTCTTTATTTTGCAACTCTTGTAGGAAAAAATTTGTCATGTTCTTAGGGGCTTTCGCATGATCCAACATATTGGACGACATTTTGTACGATAAGTTAGATGGAAAATTAATGGGACTATTTGATTGAGCGTTTGAACGATCCAACTTGTAAAGCAACATCATTAATTGCAAGCTCTCAAGCAGAACACATCTGGCTAATAGCTAAGCAATTTTTAGATGCCCTTGCAGTTGAGCAGTAATTTTACTTAGTTAATAATTTTACAATGTTGTAAAATCGGCAGAAAAAACCAAAAATTTCGACTGTCGTTTTAGCTTACGCATGGTACTACATGTTGTACAATCTGCCATGTTGGTCCAATATGTTAGACCATGCGAAGCCCCTACTGTGTATTAGCTGATTGTGAAAATGTAATTTGCGACCAAATGTTGAATTTTTGAAAGTAACGAGTTATATTAAATGTATTGCGTTAAAATTATTATATAATTATAGAAAAGTATGACTCAGAGAAAGATTGCAGACCTTTTATGTTTCTTTTAAGAAATTTTGGTGCTTTTTTTGCAACCCTTTTTGTACTGCACCTCAGATGAAATAGTTTCCGACGCCCTTGAGTATTCGTTTTTTTTACACCTTCCAGATATACTTTGCATTTTGTTGACATTGCTTACACATTTGTCGAATTGCTGCAAAATAAAGCCTTCAAGCAACTTCAAGCTACTTGAATTGAGTACGGAAACAGACCTATTGTCGACAACGTAGACCATTCTCTACATTATCGACAATTGTTAAGTAAACGTCGACAACTAAAGACGACGCGTCGAGGAACATCACTGCCCCATACCGTAAGGGGGCATCCATTAATTACGTGAGGTGATTTTTGCGATTTGTTGACTCACCCCCTCTCCTTGGTGAGATATCGTGAGATGTGGCTAGACCCCCTCATCCCCCCTTTAATCTCACGTGCGATTCTTCAAAATGCATGTTTTCAGTGTAAATATGTTAATCAATGCTTTATTGTTTTGCATTTATTAAAAAAAACTCGTAATTTATTTCATTATTTTTATTTAGGACTAGTTGAGACTATAATTTAAGACTACTGAGATCGTAGTTTAATATGACAATGAAAAAAAATCGAATAATAAAATACTTATTAAGTAAAAGTAAGTTATTTAAAATGAGAACTTCTAAAATTGGTGAAGGAATACTCATTCTAATTCAGTCCATGGGGACTCATGTGCGGTCTCGAGAGTGACTACTGGAACCAGCATGTCCATGTGATTTTCGGTAAAATCATCTGCTCCTTTTTATCCACCGTTATCGCTTGCACACAGAAGCTCATAAGCTCGACGTGTGATAATCCGTGAAGGTCGCACTTTGTGATGGATTAAAAGTTAATACCGTATGTATTTCAGCATCTTTTTTCTAGATCATTACGTACACTGGGGCAATAGAGGTCATAGGGCAAGTCCATAAAGGCATGTAAAGGTTGAATCGGTAAGCAGTGGCGATTCAAAAAGGGAGCAAATAACTTTCCGTTATGCTCACCAGGATCTGGGATAGTCAGATGCCCATCAATCTGCGTGATTGGGTGTGGAGGTGGCAGAAAACGGTCGTGAAGAATCAAGTGCAGATCACTCTGGCGTGGGCTGCAGCAGGCCCAAATCATTTTGGTTGTTTAAAAATTAAAAATAAATAAATTAAAAAAACAAATTACCGCAGACCTGAAGTAAATATTGGCTCTCTCTAATGTGCTCAGCGTACCATTCTTCAGATGGCAGGTAATCTAATATGCAAATAAATCGGAATAAAGATTGAGCTTTTTTAAAAAAAAATAACATCTCGAAAACGAACTGTTCGTTAAAGTTTATTTCCATTATCTGATTGCATATCATTTGAAACAATGCTACTTCGTCAATTATTACTCATTCTATGAACAAATATTAGTTGTTTGTCGAATGAGTGACAGAGCATAAGAATACGTAGAACTCTTGGCAAAGCACTCCAGTATTAAGGCGCCTCACGCTCCATTGAAAAAATTTTTTTTTTCGACACAAATGCTCAATACAATCCTTGGTTTTTGTTATAATGATTCCCAAAATATTTCCACTCTACCGATAGCCGTCCGTGAGCTGGAATGATTTGAAATAACCTCTAAAAATCGAGTTATTATGGTTACAAAATTGACTGGTGTAATAGTTGCAAGAAATTTAACTGTCAGGCCGGAAAAAGATCTTCCAATCTGCATCAAAAAATGTAATTGTGTGCAATCAGATTAAAGATAACGCTATTTTTCATGCACACTTTTGATATTTTTTATTTTATTTCCATAGAAAAACTTTAAAAATTCAAATAACTTCATTAGTTTTATATTTTTTTTTCTTTATTCCTTACGATATTTTTTCAGTAGGTGTTTATTTTATAGTTAATATTTTATTTTTAATATATGTTAAATTAAGCAATTCTTACTAGGAATCTATGCGAGCACTCAAAACCTTTCCAACGATGTCTTGAAATGGAAGATCACATTAGAAATAATTAAGTTATTTTAATTTTAGTGAAAATAAATTTGAAAAAATGCAATCCGAATGAAAAAATTAATTTTTTTGATGCAGATTGGAAGACCTTTTTTCCGGCTATAGCTTCTGAAAATTTTTTTTTTTTTACAACAATTACAGAAGCCAATATGGTTACAAAATAACTCGATTTTTAGAGGTTGTTTCAAATCATTCCAGCTCACGGATGGCTATCGCTAGAGTTGAAATATTTGGGGAATCATTATAACATAAACCATGGATTGTATTGAGCATTTGTGCAGAACAACTTTTTTTGTGAGGCGCCTTACCCAATATGTCCAGAATAGCATGCATACAGGAAACCTGCATGCTATAGCAGGCAGAAGCATGGACAAGGCATGTATGGTAATTAAAAAAAAAAACAATTATCCAAATTCGTTGAGTATGCGTGTCGTTTGTACACAGTAGCGTGCATACTAAAATATGCATGCTGTATTAGTACAAAGGCATGAACTTTCCATGCATAATAGTCTTGCTTAAAAATATGAACTCCTATTGTGCATTTAAACTTTAAGGAGTGCAGTTGTACATTATTTATTAACAAAATATAAATTAATATAACAGAATATAACATCTTTAAAAACTAAAATAAGTAAGATGACTAATTAATGACAACAGCAATTTTTTTCTTACAATATTAATGCAAATGTATGCAAACAGTATAAATGGTAATGTATGCATGCAGCATTAATGACAGTGAATGCATAGAGTACTACTGATTCCCCATGTATTCAGCAATAGTAATTGTGCGGGTACACAGTACACATGCTCTTGTTTTACATCGCCATGTAAAATGGAAATGAACTAGCATTTATGCTGTAACGAACCCTTTTTTGTCCGTTACTAGTTAGCTGAGGTGAGCTCAGTGAGTAAACCAAGGGTTCTTACAAAACAATTTATATTCTAACGATTCCAATATATAAATGAGAAAGCCGGAGTTTTTAGTTTTCAACTGAAATAAAAATCTGTTTTTATTTTTATTTTCATTAGTATTTTTTATATTAGAATAATAATTATTTGCTAATTTATATTGTACATATATATATATGTTATATATATATTATAACTTTATATAGATCTTATGTTTATTAGCTTCTGATTTCTATACTGAACGGTGGGTACACGTTCCTATGACTTCTATACTGAACGGTGGGTACACGTACCTATGACTTCTATGCTGAACGGTGGAAATTCGTTCCTATGACTTCTATGCTGAACGGTGGGTGTACGTTCCTATGACTTCTATGCTGAACGGTGGGTACACGTTTCTATGACTTCTATTCTGAACGGTGGGTGCACGTTCCTATAGCTTCTAATTAAACGGTGGAAACACGTTCCTATGACTTCTATGCTGAACGGTGGGTACACGTTCCTATGACTTCTATGCTGAACGGTGGGTACACGTTTCTATGACTTCTATTCTGAACGGTGGGTGCACGTTCCTATAGCTTCTAACTGAACGGTAGGAACACGTTCCTATAACTGCTAGCTGAACGGTGGAAACACGTTCCCATGACTTCTAGCTACGTTTGAAAGGTGGAAACACATTCACTAGCTAGTCTCGACATATGCACGCAGACACGCTTGCACCCAGACTGATTTTTTTATGCCAGCGAGTTGCCTTATATATGCTCTCGCTGTGTTCTGTTTCGCCCTTCACGTGTTTTGTTTTTTCTGCCTGTGTATGTGTGACTATGTACATGCTTTTGCATGTTTGTATGTGTGTAGTTATTATTTATTTACTTATTTATTATTTAACACAATGTATTTATACTAATTTCTTATATTTCATACATTTTGTATATATGCTATTTTTAATATTTACATTATATATGAAATTTAGTTAAATTTATTAGACATTCACAATTCATTTACATTTTATTTCCTTTATACATATCATTTGTGAGGCACAAATTGTACAACAATTTGTGTCCTCACACCACCCCTTTTCTTTCCCCGTTGGTGTTGACTTTCGCCTGAGCGCTCATGTTGATGTCGTCGTTTTCTTCAGTCACAAGCGCCTGCTGTGGTGACGTTGACTGAGGCGTTAGCTGTAGTGTTGACTTCATGCTACTGCTTTTGTGCTTATAGCTGCTACTGCGCTGCTATGCTGATTTTGATTTCGTAGTTGCTATTGATTTTGCTGATACAGCGCTGCTATGAGTCTGTTCGCTGCTTTTTTTGTGACGTAGCTCTGCCGTTGCGTTGCTAAGCTAGTGGTGTCGCAACTGCTGGTGTGATGCTTTGTGGACGCTGCTGTTATGGCACTGCTTTTTATGACGCTACTGCGCTGCTGTATTGCTTTTGATGATGCTTTTGGTGACGCCGCTGCTCCTGCATTGCTATGATACTTTTTTTGACCCAGCTGCTACCGTGCTGGTTTTGTTGAAGCAGCTGTTACTGCGCTGCCTTGCTGTTTGGTTTACGCAGCTTCTACTGTGCTTCCGTGCTGTTTCGTTTACGCAGCTTCTACTGTGCTTCCGTGCTGCTTTTTTTACGCTGCATCTACTGTACTGCCATGCTGCTTTTGCTGATGCAGCTGCTACTGCGCTCCTGTGATGCTTTTGATGACGTAGCTGCTACTGCGCTTCTGTGATGCTTTTGTTAACGCAGCTGCTACTGCGCTCCTGCGATGCTTTTGATGACGCAGGTGCTACTGCGATGGCAGTTTGTGACGCAGATGCTGCTGCGATGGCAGTTGGTGACACAGGTGTTGCTGCGATGGCCGCTTGTGACGCAGATGCTGCTGCGATGGCAGTTGGTGACGCAGATGCTGCTGCGTTGGCAGTTTGTGATGCAGGTGCTGCTACGACGGCAGTTTGTGACGCAGATGCTGCTGCGATGGCAGTTGGTGACGCAGGTGCTGCTGCGATGGCAATTGGTGACGCAGCTGCTGTGATGGCCGTTGATTATGCAGTGGTGGCTGCTGTGGCAGTTGGTGACGCAGATGCTGCTGCGATGGCAGTTTGTGGCGTAGGTGCTGCTGCGATGGCAGCTTGTGACGCAGATGCTGCTGCGATTTCAGTTGGTGACGCAGATGCTGCTGCGATGGCAGTTTGTGACACCCCTTTGAGACCTTCAAATTTTTGCCTTTGCAAACTTGCTGATTTTTGCTTCGTCGGTTGGACCCCTTGTACCTGACTTGTTTTTATTGGCGCGTACTTTCTTAGCTGCTTCTTGTAGATCACCTGTATTTGATCTCACTTTATCTGCTCGTATAACTGTAGCTGCTTCTTGTGGATCACCCGTGCTTGATCAAATTTCCTCTGTTCGTACAACCGTGCAGCGTGCCGTTTCTTGTTCTTTATTACCGTTCGTGTTTTCTTTGAGATTAATCACATAGTGTCCGCACTGTAACCTTGTTTCCATTTTGACCAGAAAGTCCATACCTAGAATAAGATCGTCGATCACGTCGTGTAGTATGAATAATTCTGTGTTGCATTGCCTTCCTCCGAGTTTTATTTTTATAACGAGTTGCTGAGTAACCTCCTTCGTGGTCCCGTCAGCCATTCGTATTCGTGTAAATATGTTTTCGAGTTTGCCTGGTTCCTTTATTTTACTTGCCAGTTGCCTGATGCAACTCCGTGTTGCCCCAGTGTCGATCGTCGCCTTAATCGTGTGGTTGCCTATTGTGACTATAGCGACCACGTTGTTCCTGTTTTGTGTGATGTTGTTTAGTAGCGAGGACGCTGGTTCTGGGTATCCGTTTGTACTCGCCTGGGACGGTACCCTGGGTAGTTTTCCGATGATTGTCTGCAGCAGTTTATTGTCAAAGTTCCTCTTTTCCCGCACTCCCAGCAGAAAATTACGGCAGGAAAATTACGGTCGACATGCTGTCCGTGGGTTAATTGGGTACTCAGTTTCTTGTATAATTCTGCGGTGATGCTCTTATTGCTGTCGTGGTATGGTCTGGTCGGTGGAGGTTCTTTCCGCAGGCTTTCGAAGTCTTCGGCGAGGTTCATCAGCTCCTTAAGATTCTCGAAGTCTTTTCTCTTTATATAGAGCTGATAGTCATAGAGACTGTTTCGATATATGCGCTCTAGCTTGCCTTGCTCGGAGAAATCTGCATGTCGCAATAAATTTTGTAACTCGATGAGGTATTCCTTGAATTTTTCCCATGGCCGCTAGTGCCGTTGTGTTATTTCATCTTCCAGATGCTCAAAATATTTGGATGGCAAGACGAACCGTAGGAAATCCCTCTTATATGCATTCCATTCCTGCCACTGCCGATTATTGTTGCGGAACCATTTCAGCGCGTTATCTTTTAAAAGTTCGGGCATTGTTCGGGGTAAGAGGTTCTTGTTTAACCCGTATAGTTCGGCTAGCTCCTCTACTCTTTCAATAAATGCTAGTGGTTTCCGCTAGCTAGTTTCCGCCATCATATTTAAATACCACTACCTGACCTGGTATATTACCGCGGGATATGGTATTCGCGGGACTCCTGCGTGTCCTACGTATCCTGCGTGTCCTACGTATCCTGCGTGCGTGGCTCCTGTTTGCTCGTATGACATTATCGGGGGGTTGAAATCTTGTTGACCGCCTTTGTTTATCCGGCACATCACCTTGTGAGATTGTTGACCGGCACATTTATTTTTGGTATCTCGGAATTTCTTGCCGGTGATTTTGCCGTGTTTGATTTTGCCGGTGATTTTGCCGTGTTTTGCCTCTAGTTCTGCAAGGCGTGGTTATCTGCGATGAACGTCGCAAAATTCTTCCTTGCTTCTTGCACCGTTCCTGTACTGTCAAACCCAAATTCTTCTACGTAGCCTTGCAGCTCGTCTTTCCTTAAAAAGTACACCCAGGATGAATTGACCATTTTTCTCGTGTGTTGTTTTACGCTGATGTTTCCTCTTACTTTATCGTAGCTCCCTGATTGTAGCTTTGTTCTCTGATTTTAGATTTGTTCTCTGACTTTCGTGTCTTTCTTTGTTTTTTTTTAGAGTCCCTGCTCGGGCGCCATTTGTAACGAACCCTTTTTCGTCCGTTACTAGTTTGCTGTGGTGAGCTCAGTGAGTAAACCAAGGGTTCTTACAAAACAATTTATATTCTAACGATTCCAATATTTAAATGAGAAAGCCGGAGTTTTTAGTTTTCAACTGTAATAAAAATCTGTCTTTATTGTTATTTTCATTAGTATTGTTTATATTAGTTTAATAATAATTTACTAAATTATACTGTTACATATATATGTTATATATATATTATAACTTAATATAGATCTTATGTTTATTAGCTTCTGACTTCTATACTGAATGGTGGGTACACGTTCCTATGACTTCTATGCTGAACGGTGGAAACACGTTCCTATGACTTCTATGCTGAACGGTGGGTACACGTTCCTATGACTTCTATGCTGAACGGTGGGTACACGTTCCTATGACTGCTATGCTGAACGGTGGGTACACGTTTCTATGACTTCTATGCTGAACGGTGGGTGCACGTTCCTATAGCTTCTAATTAAACGGTGGGAACACGTTCCTATAACTGCTAGCTGAACGGTGGAAACACGTTCCTATGACTTCTAACTACGTTTGATAGGTGGAAACACTTTCACTAGCTAGTCTCGACTTGTGAATGCAGCCGCGCTTGCACCCAGACTGATTTTTTTTATGCCAGCGAGTTGCCTTATATATGCTCTCGCTGTGTTCTGTTTCGCCGTTCACGTGTTTTGTTTTTTCTGCCTGTGTATGTGTGACTATGTACATGCCTTTGCATGTTTGTATGTGTGTATTTATTATTTATTTACTTCTTTATTATTTAACACAATGTATTTACAATAATTTGTTATATTTCATACATTTTGTATATATACTATTTTTAATATTTACATTATATATGAAAATTAGTTAAATTTATTAAACATTCACAATTCATTTATATTTTATTTCCTTTATACATATCATTTGTGGTTCACAAATTGTACAACAATTTGTATCCTCACAATGCTGGCATGCATACAAACGTCAAACGTATGCCTACATCATCAATGCTGTATGCATGAATGTACTTACTGGGATGTGCTTCACGTGTGCCGAGCACTGAACTAAAAATTTACTGACGTAAGCACAACAAGTAGAGACTTCGTCGCAGCGCTCGTCGAATCACTTGTTCGGCTAGCAGGTGATAAAGCAATCGACGAGCTACTATGCCAATTTGTTGCACTCGCATAACCGCGAAAAATATTATAGTGTAAAAGTTAGTCATATTTTAGTAGAGAAACACGTTTTACTCAATTTAACCAGTTATCTCATAATTCTACACTGTTTCTTGCCGATAAAAAATTACGTCATTTTTGCGAGAACCCCCTCTCCCCCACGTGAGAGTTAGTGAGATTCTGCTTAACCCTCCCGCCCCCCTAACTGCCTCACGTAATAAATGGACGCCCCTAATTTATGTTATCAGCAGCCGCACAGAATCCGCATTTAAGCCCTGGTTATAGTAGATGGAACGAAATATTATAAAACGTTATTAAGTGTCAATTTGCAATCTATTACATTAGTTTCTTATATAAAGCGCTGATTATAATAGACAGATTGACGTTGCTATTATAATCACTACTCCGTTTGTAAGCATTTCGTCACGTTACAATGACTTTCGATTCCGGTCCAATCCGCCTATTATAAACAACACTTTAGTTTCGCGCAAACTTGTATCGTCTGAATTAAACTCATCTTACATCGTTTCATGACCAAAAAGCTATACCTTTCGAACACCTCCTAAATAGGATCTGTCATTCTCGTTACTTAAAGCAACTGCTTTGCTTTTGTTTATTCCTTCATTCCACCCTTCTTATTAATTTGAGTTCTGGGAATTTTTTCGTTATATTTTGTGTTACATCGAATTCTTAAGAAATTTTTAAGAACATCACACAGAATTTTCGTAGATTTCGGTTTTTCACCAATTTTTATGTCAACAATTTTCAGACATATATCAAAAATTTTTGAATTTGAAAAAAATGTACTTAACACTAAAAAATTTATTTACATACTTTGTTAAAACTTTGCGCTTATCAAGACTTGCAAATAAAAAAAACTGTTTTAAGGAATCTAATTGCGAAGTGAGTCAGTAGGCAGCCTCATTTGAGGCAAAAAGTATATATAATCAAGAGATATTATAGGCGAATAAGTTGAATAAGCTGAGAGTTTTTACGCGCTGTGCTGCAGCAGAAGATACAAAATATGTCAGCTACATTGAAAGCAAAGTTGAAAGCGAAGTTGAAAGGCACTGATATGAGTAAATTGAATTGAACTCGTACTCAGAGAGTTTTTCAATGCACATTCAACCGTCTTGCTAATGACGAAGTGTTCAGTTGATGAGTGGCTGAAGGAAAAGATTGAAAACATCAGCCAAATAAAGCAAGAACAAAACAAAACCAAAGGCACAGACGATATGGCGGAAACTATGGAAGTTCCGAATTGCACTTATGAATGAGATAAAAAGTTGTCAATTGACACAACTTTTACAGCATTTATTTGGATGTATGTGTGCTTTTTCAGCGATCTCCTTATGTTGAAAGGGTTCTGTTTTGTTATTAGCTTTACGTTGTTGTTGTGCCTTTTTTGTAGCTTCACTTTGCTATTTTATTATTTGGCTGAAATGAAAGAAATGTAAGTTTTGAAATATTTGTATCTTACCGGAATGTGTCTTTTTTTCTAGCTTCTACCTTATGGGAAATCTTAGCTGATTAGATAAAAAACTAAAATCTATCTAACCGGCTAAGATTCTATATTATTGGAAATCTTAGCCAATTAAATAGAACATCAGATTTTTTTAATATACTAAACAATTAATACAATTTTCATAAAAAATTAAATTTTTTACATATATTTAACATTCATTACTGCATTTATTTGTTACAAATTTTTTCTCTCTTATATTAGACTTAATTCTGGCAAATATTTGATCATTATTATTGAAAGAACTGTAAAAATTTATTTTAAATAATTTTTAAACCAATATTTTATCTTTTTCTTCTCAATAAAAAAATAAGAATTGTAGAAATTTATTTTACACATTTTGTTAACCAATATTTTTAATATATTTTAATTATATTTTATCTTTTTTTCCCTTAATACAAAAAAATAATTCTAAATATTTATTTTAAAAATTTTTAAACAATAATTCAACCATATTTTACTTATTATTTTTTCTTTTTCAAAAAGAAGAATTCTAAATATTTATTTTAGCATTTTCTCAAGCAATATTTTTACTATATTTCATCTTTTTCTTCTCAATACAAAAACAAGAACCTTTGTATTGTATCATGCTTTTTATTGGAACAGCTTTTTTGAAAAATGTTGTAAGAGCATAACTTCTAAATGGGTTGACCGATTTTAAAATTGTTCTAATATTAGTTACAATATAGTTTGCAGCAAATTTGGTCAAAGTATGAGGAAATGTGTTAAACAGTAATGTGAAATGAAAAGATTTTGTATGTATGAGAAATTAACACATTGCTTTAAACATAACGTTTTATATGCACTCTTGTGCTGTAAAAATTGTTCTTTATGTTTTTTAAAATAAAATAACATAAAAATAAGCAAAAAGTTACGTTGTAGAAAAATAAACTATTTCGATAAAAGTCGATAAAAGTTTGTAGAATACAGTTATATGGCCTTAATCTTTATTTTGTATGGTTATTGGCATTTGTTGAAAAGTTTCAGGAATTTGTTGCTTCTGCATCATCGGAACAGTTGAATAGCAAGTTTAACAGTGCCGAAAGGTCGACTCATAGATACATTATTATAATAGGAAGAACTTACGTGACAAAAAAATTAATTAGGCATACTGCACCTAGAGATTGTAATAAAATCGAAAAACTTAAGAATTTATTTCGTATTTAGGAAGTCTTCATTATGCAGTTTTATACATACATATTAGGTCTTTCAAATATAGATATTGAGATTTAAAATTTGTGATCCCGAAAATCCCGGGATCCTGAAATGTCAAAATTTTAACGTAATGGCATGTAGCTGTATTAAAATAAGGGACCGTTAATAACTCTTTATCTTAATTTCTGAAATTTCTTTCAAATAGAAATCCAAGCGTAATCGTTATTAATACTTAACATATCAAAAAAACAATTAAAAGTTTTCAAGACAACACTAAGCCGAAATCATAATTACTAGGGCTAGGAATCTCATGCAAATGCATGTTTTTACTGGGAATCATAAAATGAAAATGGTTAAGTTATCTTTCCGAATCATAAAATTTCCTTTAAAATGGCATTCAATCGTTATTGAATATTTTTGCATATTCTGCAATAAATAGATGATTTTGCATATTTTACGAAAAATGCCTGTTTTTGTATATTTATTGCGCATATTTTTGTATATTTTGCAATAATTGCATGTGGTTTTTGAATATCTTTGATTTTTTGATTTGCAACCATTTAAATTTGGTGTGACATATTTTGAAAAAGATTATTTATACCTATAACTTTTATGTTCACTTCATATTTTTGTTGTTTTTGACAAATTCATTTTATGTGTATATTAAAAGTAATTATTTTTCTTTTGTTAAATTATTTTATTATTTTATTTATTTCATTTTATTTTTGTACCGATAAAAATATATAAGAAAAATATTTTTTATTGCATAATTTACCTGTTTTTTTAGAGTTTTAAATGGATGTTACATGCGCATATTTTCAATTTTTTAGTGCAGGAGTTTCCTAGCCCAAATAATTACTAATGCAGACAAGTTAACAAAACAGTTGTAATGTGCAAAGAAAAATATAAGGAAAAAAGTTCAACAATAATTGGAAGATAAAGTCGAGTTCTGAAATCCCATTTTGTATTTGTAGGGGAAACACTTATAACAGGAAATAATTAAAAATATACATAAACAAAAATTATATAAAAAAATATCGATTATAGTATGATAATTTTTCTAATAAAAAATTATAACATTTACGGTCCTTAATTGAAGATATTCGCAAACTTTTTAAATATTTAATTTAAATATTAAGTTCATTTAATAAAAAACGTAATGATTTTTTATATTTAAAAAACTTCAACATTTATTTCAGAATGAAAACCAGAAACATTTAGAAATATCAAATAATATTTTACTTTATTATAAATTAAAAATATAAACGTAAATAAGTTAAACAAAACAAACAACATAAATTTATATTTTGTAAAACTTTAAAAATAGCTGCTTGTAAAATGTATGATGTGAATAAAATATTTCTTTTGTAGTAAAAAAACTAAAGTATATGGGAAAATCCAAAGAAAAGTCAACCAAAAGTGACCAAAAAGTATAACTTATTAATAACGTTGTATTTTATGACCTTATTTAAGAGAAATATTTTGATTTTATTAAAATAAGCAATTTATACATAATTAATTTGTTCGTATATGTTTAGTAAATGTTTCGTCAATTTTTTTATTTTAGTAAAATTAGTAGACATTGGCTAAAGATAATGAAAAAATGGCTGAGGCAAGAAAAGAACAATATACTAAATTTGTTTTTTAATTACTTATTTTCATAATTACTTAACTACCTAATTACTTAATTGCCCAATTAAACTACAATGGAGATATGTGTGTAGTCCGACACATAACGTCCGAACAAATAAAATTGTTAACTGTGCTTTTAAAAACACGACATTTGAGATGATGGTCGCTTTTTTTAAACTTATTTAAATTGCAATTTTTTAGTTGTTCTTATAGACTTTCGAGGTTCGGTCGATCATTTAGCAGAAATATTTTAAATTTGAGTGTTAGTCTCACAAGAACTTCCTTTTTTAGTTACGTTCGTACTAGGGAAGTCAATTGTCGGGATTGTCTTTCCAGGATCCCGGGATTTTTAAATAAAAAAGTTATATTACAAATATTCATGTAAATGCAAATATTTCATGCTAAGTTGATATGAATGTAGTATAAGAAAAACCTTTTATTGAGGCTGAGAAAGATTGTTAGGACGATGAGTGTAAATCACTGGTGCAAAGACTTTGCAAAGTTTTAGACGAATTGCAACATCGAAAAGTAAGCTATGTATTTCAGAATTGTCAGATATTCTGACTTAGGAAATAGTTTTTTTTTGTGGTGAAGGCAATCGTGATCGAAACATACAAATTGCTTACGATTATCGTACAACTATTTCTACAACTAGCATAGAATCAGAAGGTTGCATCTCATCAGCGGGTTATATTTGTAATAATATCCGAACTAAATTCTCCAATAAAAAATAAAACACGTTGATAAGATTAATGACTACTTTAAAAATAATCAAACTAATAATAAAAATAAGGTGTATAAAAAAAAGTGTAACATTTATACAGTAGTTATACCTTAAACTGTTCTGTATTTTATTTTTTATATTTTTTGTTCTTTAACCCTTTCAATGGCTGGGCTAAACTAAGAAAAAAATAATTTTTTGAGGTAATATTAGTATCAGTTAGGTCCTTAAAAGATGAAAAAACATACCTTTGATTTTAACCTGCGCTACTTACGTTTTGCAAGTTTGTACATAGAAAAAATTATTTTGCTCCTGGTCGGCACAAAGTCTTTTTTTAATCCATTAAAGGTTTTTCAACCCTTTAGATCTTTGTTTCTTAAACCCTTTTAATATTCTTATCATTAAAGTCAAAAAAAGATAAAAAAATATAAGTTTGTTTTTTGTCCGGTTAATTTTTTCTTATAATTTTTTTTTGCTTGTTTTCGGCGCAAAACCGAAAATCCAACTGACTTTTATGTCAAATATCTTTCTAAATTTATTTTTATCACGTTGGTTCATATTTTTTTCATAGAAACAAACAATTTGATTTAAACAAAAGCTTTGCATAATAAATACATATAAAAATTATTTTCTAATGTGTTCAATATATTGGGCAAATCCACTGAAAGGCTTATATTAGTCATTAATATAATTTAAGTTTTGTGTGTTTATTAACAATAAGGTATTCAGAATTGTGTGGTATAGTTGTATTGTGTTTTTTTTGCCATAGTTGAAAATCACAATTATAAGCATCCTTCAAAATAGCATTTGTGGTTGGGTTACTTAGCTTTTATGTTGGTTGGTTGGTTGGTTTAGATGGTGATTCTACATGCAAGTAGGATCCAAGTCGCTCTAGTGAGCCGTTTTGATACCATAACCTCGTGTTTCTGTTGGTTTACTGGGTAGCGCACTGCTAGGTTATAACCAGGGTTCAGAATATTCACACACCTTCACTCACAAACATTTGCTTGAAGCACACAACACACAATTTTATTTTCATTTCATTTTTGTGTGTAACGTAGTTATCGTGTTGTTGATCATCCAACATGAATTCTTCGTTTTAATATTTGCTTGTGCGTCACAAACTCAAACAATGATCGATCTCAACAATTCTCTGTGTTTCAGTTTTACACTTATGTTTGCGTCAAAATGTTCATGTTGGAGAATTCAGGCCTTTGTCAAAACCAAAACAAAGACAATTTTTCCAACATGAATAAGTGGTGTTTGCAAAATTGTCTTTGTTTGTGTCGGTCATTAAGATCGATCACTACCGTCTCGTGGCGTAAAAAACAAATGCTGTTCTGGTTGCTGTGCAGCGTATTGAACTGGTTTTTGGCCAAGTGTAGCAAATTACGGCGTCAATTAGAAAATATTTTAAAATATTAAAATAATAACCTAATAATATGTTTTTTCCAGAGTTTTAAACGTCATTTATCAGTGTTAAGGGGTCGCTGATTTCGAATCTAAAATCAGAATTTTAAAATTCAAGATGGTGGATAGGGTTGCCACCTTAATTTTTTGTAGTTTTATGAATTCGGGGCTGGCAAAAAAAAAAAATGGTGCACCAAAAATGGGTCGCTGAATCCGAATCCGTTGTCAGAATTTCCAAATTATAAAATTTTGAAATAATAGGGTTGCCACCTAATATTATATCTTTTCAAGAGTTTTACACGTCAATTATCAGTGTTGAGGGGTCGCTGATTTCGAATCTAAAGTCAGAATTTTAAAATTCAAGATGGTGGATAGGGTTGCCACCTTAATTTTTTGTAGTTTTATGAATTCGGGGCTGGCAAAAAAAAAATGGTACACCAAAAATGGGTCGCTGAATCCGAATCCGTTGTCAGAATTTTCAAATTATAAAATTTTCGAAATTCGAAATCAGCGACTCCTTAACACTGATAAATGACGTTTAAAACTCTTGAAAAGACATAATATTAGGTGGCAACCCTATTATTTCAAAATTTTATAATTTGGAAATTCTGACAACGGATTCGGATTCAGCGACCCATTTTTGGTGTACCATTTTTTTTTGCCAGCCCCGAATTCATAAAACTACAAAAAATTAAGGTGGCAACCCTATCCACCATCTTGAATTTTAAAATTCTGATTTTAGATTCGAAATCAGCGACCCCTTAACACTGATAAATGACGTTTAAAACTCTGGAAAAAACATATTATTAGGTTATTATTTTAATATTTAAAAATATTTTCTAATTGACGCCGAAATTTGCTACACTTGGCCAAGAACCAGTTCAATACGCTGCACAGCAACCAGAACAGCATTTGTTTTTTACGCCACGAGACGGTAGTGATCGATCTTAATGACCGACACAAACAAAGACAATTTTGCAAACACCACTTATTCATGTTGGAAAAATTGTCTTTGTTTTGGTTTTGACAAAGGCCTGAATTCTCCAACATGAACATTTTGACGCAAACATAAGTGTAAAACTGAAACACAGAGAATTGTTGAGATCGATCATTGTTTGAGTTTGTGACGCACAAGCAAATATTAAAACGAAGAATTCATGTTGGATGATCAACAACACGATAACTACGTTACACACAAAAATGAAATGAAAATAAAATTGTGTGTTGTGTGCTTCAAATAGTGTTTATTGACATTTATGTTGGAGATTTCTGTTACATGAGTGAAAATTTCTGAACCCTGGTTATAACCATCCGGTGCGATTGATGAACGTTAGGAGATTGTTGATTTTTGTTGTTGAGAGTTCCTCTAGGTTGCTGAGGAAGGGCCTGCCAAGCGTTGTTAGTCTGGACCTGGCCAGGGCCGGGCAGGTGCACAGAAAGTGTGTTAGTGTTTCTTTTTCATTTGGGTTATCGCAGCTGCGACAATGGGTGTTGAAAGGTAGTCCAATTCTCTCGGCATGAACTCCGATGCACCAGTGACCCGTAATAATAGCCGTTAATTTGGCTATGTCGTTCCGGGGCTTTGAGAGCATCTGTTGAGCTCTGCTTATGTTGTAAAGGGGCCATATTTTTCTTGATGTGTTGCAGGTTGGTAGTTCTCTCCATCTACGACCGGCTAAGGTTAAGTAGTAAGAACGAATTCCTCCCTTGACTGTGTTCAGTGGGACTTCGACTGGTTCCGCTCTGGAAACGTCAAGGGAAGAACCCCGCCTAGCCAATTCATCCGCCTTTTCATTACCATAAATGTTCCTATGACCGGGAACCCAGATTATGGTAATGCTAAGTTGGTGACTTAGCCGGGCCAGTTCATCCTTACACTGCCTTACCAGTTTGGAGTTGGTACTGATCGCAGCTAAAGATTTAACGGCAGCTTGGCTATCCGTCAGAATAGCTGCGTTAAGGTGGTTGGTGTTAGCTCTCCTTAGGGTGCGACAAGCTTCTCTTATCGCAAAAAGCTCGGTCTGAAAGACGCTGGCTGAGTTTGGTAGACGAAAAGAGTCCGCCACCCCCAGTTTCTCAGAGTATATACCCGCTCCCACTCCGCACTCCATCTTGTAGCCATCCGTGTAAAAGCACATCGAAGGCTAGATCAATTCCCCCATTGCGCCGTTCCACCCTGGTGGGAAACTTGGTTGTAAAGGATTTCGTAAAGTCGAGTTTGGGAGTGGCGTAGTCCGTTTTTCCAGGAATCAGTTCCCGAGGTAGCGGATTAAGAATGTTGCTGTGTCCATATGGTCTATTTCGCCAGTTGTACGACTCTCTGAGTCTGACTGCACTGTTTGTTGCAGTAAGCTTAATGTGTAAATCTATGGGGAGTAAATGTGTCAGGACATTAAGTGCATCAGTGGGGCATGAGCGGATACCCCCTGTGATACCTATGCATGCGGATCGCTGGATCCGGGCTAGTTTTGTTGTGTTGTATGCTTTATTCAGTGCAGGCCACCATACTAGTGCAGCTTTTATGTTACTATGCAAATAAATTAACTATCCAATTTGATATATTTTATTAATATATGGCATAAAAAAGTTTAACTTGCTTAATAAAATTTTGAGCTTCTTCCATTTTTGCAATTAGAAAATAACTAGCAACCGATCTGTTGTTTATGGAACCTTAAAAACCACATTCGTTAAACATATCATTGGGCAACTTAAAGTTACCACACCTTTAGTTTTTAGAGATTTGATATAAAACAATAAAAAATACAAAAACTGCTCGGTAAAGTGTGGTTTCAATACCACAGGGTTTTTTAACAACACTGAAAACATCGCAATTGTGAATACTCTTAATGTTTTTTCTTTTGTTTTTGTTACTTTATAAATGAATTAATTTACATTTTTTAGTTTCAAATAATACGTAACAAAAAATTGTATAAAAAATGTTTTAAATTATTTACTTCTTAAAATTTTCAATCCCGAAATAATCCCGAGATCCCGGGATTGAGATTTTCAATCCCGAAACAATCCCGAGATTGAAATTTTCAATCCCGATAATCCCGGGATCGAGAGAGGCTTCCGGGATTGGACTCCCTAGTTCGTACTCACGAACAAATTTTAGGTAAAGTGCGGTAAGATGCAGAATGGTATATTTATTAAAAATTGAACTCATGAAGAACTATTTCACCAGAAACATTTTAATTGAAAAATTGTAAATAAAATTTGCGAAATTTTTAAAATAATGTATGCGAATGTGGAGTCCGAACGCAAGGATTTACCTATATGTAGTAATAAAACTATTACTTCTTTCGAAATTGCAAATTCAATAAGTTAAAAAAAAAGCCAACATCATCTCAAATATCGTGTTTTTAAAGGCACAGTTAACAATTTTATTTGTTCGGACGTTATGTGTTAGACTACACATATATCTCCATTGTAGTTTAATTGGGTAATTAAGTAATTAGGTAATTAAGTAATTATGAAAATAAGTAATTAAAAAACAAATTTAATATATTGTTCTTTTCTTGCCTCAACCATTTTTTAAATACCTTTCTTAAGCCAATGTCTTTAAATTTGACTAAAAAAAAATTTAACGCAACATTTACGAAACATATTCAAACAAATTAATTCATTTAAGTATAAATTGCTTATTTTTATAAAATTAAATTAATTCTCTTATGATGAATTTCATGTAAAAATCGAGATGCATTGAACCCGACCCCCTCAGCTATCGATGAAATTTTGTTCATAGCTAAATTTGATTAATACAAACAAATTCTCATTTTTAGAAATGACTGTTTTGCGATTTTTTGGGCGTAGCACAGTGGGAAAGTTTTCGAAAAAACGCGAAAATGGTCAAAAAGAGCTCCATTTAAACTACAATAACTCAGAATCGGCTGAACCTATTTCCATGATCTTGGTATCATTAAAAAGATATTTTAACAGGCTTTATGACACGTTTTATGACACAAAAAAATTACACTTTAAAAAATTTATAAAAAAAAGAAAATTTTAACTAACGAAAAATCCAAAAAGATCAAGGGTTTTTTTACAGTGTATTACTTTTTTAGAAAGGTTTATCCTTCACCTATACCATATCAAAAAATAAAAATGGGTTCTTTTTTAGTTTTTTTATATAATTTTTTAAGTAGTGTTACTTCTAGTAATTGCCCTTATATTTTATATTTACAGGTTAAATAAATAAACATAGTCCTAGGAAAATTATGAATATGTTTTAACCCCAATTTTTTAAGTAGTGTCACTTCTAGTAATACGTACCGAAAGTTTTCGAAATAATTCGAATAACAGCGAAAATATCAGGTTACATTCTTACACATTTACAAAATAGTTCAACAATTATAACATTTTTTAAATGTTTACAAATAAAAAACCATCAACAATTGTTTATATTATTTGCCATGTTTTTATTAATTTGTGTTTTATTTTATTTACATTTTTTTTTAAATTAATTATTTGTAAGAAATTTTGCGCTGCTCAAATTTGGCACAGTCAGAATATCTGCGCACATGTACAAAAGTTTCATTTATCGGAATGAATGAATGAAAACCTTGAGTTCCTCTTATAGTTTGCGCTTCTTTATATCTTGAAAATAGCTTTTCTTTAACGTTGTTGTATTCGTCAGCATCTGCGTAAGCAACTTGTATGGTAGTCTTATATGTTTCTGATGCCCAGTGATAGAGTTGCCTCGTTGTCTGGATTTTATTTTTATTTGCAATACTATAATTTCGAGCACCTCTTTTCAATGTTCCTCCGATTCCATCACATGCAGATTTTCCGTGACTGGTAGCATAAAAGTGCCATTCAGCGTCAATACCAAAATCAGATTTGTGATGGCATACATTAATGAAGTTATATTTATTTTTATATTGTGCTCCTGCACCATCTGATACGTAAATGATTTTATTAATATTGTTGGTTATATTGGCCTTCACGAACTGTATCATTTTTTAAATATATAGATGAACTGCTATACTATCATGGGTATTGCAATCAGATATTATGGCGAAGCTTTTATGAGTTAATTTATCGTTATCTGAAAATAAACAAACAAAGAAAAAAAACAAATAAATAAAAAATATTAAATACTAGCTGAACCCGGTGTGCTTCGCTACTCCCCTCGTTATAAAATAAAATTAAAAGTATTTATATATTTTTCACGCCATCGAATTTTCGAAATAAGTCCACCCCAGCGCCACCTACCGTGTCCATTTATACACAAATTATTTTCTTATGATCAAACAAACATACATTCTGAATTTCAGTTAAATTGGTCCATAAATTCAAATTTTCGATATAAGTCCACCCCAGCGCCACCTATCGGGTCCAAATATAGCCTATGTTACCCACCGTACCAAGATGAACATTACCTGAAAATTTCATCAAAATCGGCCCAGCCGTTTTGGAGTCCATACGTTACATACATACACACATCCTATTTTATATATATAGATTTTGATGAGTGTGGATGGATGTGTTTACTAATA
Organism: Dichetophora obliterata; assembly: GCA_963920525.1. Taxonomy (NCBI): domain Eukaryota; kingdom Metazoa; phylum Arthropoda; class Insecta; order Diptera; family Sciomyzidae; genus Dichetophora; species Dichetophora obliterata. The sequence goes on from OY986437.1 coordinate 132,360,153, forward strand.
CCAAAATATTAAAATAATTACCTTTGTAATAAATAACGAACGGATGTACTGTAGCCTGATCATTATTCCAATGGTATCCTTGCACGGCATCTTGTACAAGAAATGCATAATTTTCAGCAAAGTCCATTTGAATTAACATTTCTCCTGATAACAGCGCAGCTCTTTTATTGCTAATAAATTCAGATTGTCGCTTTGCTATGAAATGATGCGGAATCAGAACTTTGATGTGTTTAGTAAAATCGCTGACAAATGATTCTGTGTTGGTGGTTAACGTTTCCAGAACACATCTAATCGTTGTATTCCACTTTTTGTATATTATTTCTTCAGTTTGGTTATTTTCAAAATGTTTTAGCATATGCGTTTTTAGATTATTTAAATTTTTGAAGCAGTGACACAATGAAACGCAACACTCGCTTTTTTCTATGTCACCATCACAAACAACGAATTTGAGAACATCTTTGTAGTCGGTAAATGTGCATTCTCTTTCAATACAAATTGATTTTAAGCCACTTTTTTCAAACATCAATTTCATATTCTGATGCAATGTGCATACACAGATATTTTGCTGGTTTCCAACTCCAAGTTTCATACAATTTTTTGGCCTTAACATTGTAAATTTTGTAAAACCCACTTTGGCCAAGGGATGTTTTTTTTAAATTCGTAGTAAGATTCACGTAGTGAAGATAACATCAGTCTTTTTTGAACTTTTCCACGTAAGTTTCCTTGTTTAACAGTAATTGAATATTGCGATCCTGGCATCATTCGGCTAATTTCATCATCTTCATAAAATAACTTGACTGTGCTTAGAGTTTCGGTTGGTAAACTACGTGTGCTCATTTTTAAAAGATTGATATCTGCAACTTCGTTTTATTCCTTTCGATATCTTTACTTTTTTGATACAATCGTGAGATATATCATCCCCAAAACGATCTTTAATTTCTGCGTGACTCATATTGATTGGTAAGAGAGATAAAAGTTTTTGCTTTTCCAAAAGATTTGAGCTGTTCTCTATTTGATACTTGATGTTTTGCAAAATTTCTTCGTAAATGGCTTTGACGTTTTCAAGTTGCGCTGACAAATCAGACAATGGATCAGCTCCAAGTGAATCTGCTACATTTTCCAAAATTTGCAGTGATTTTCTATTTCTGTATGCATCTCGTTTGATATATTTCCTCTTAAGAGGCGACATTTGGTTTGGTAGATGAGGAATAATATGATCATTTATATTTTCAATGAGTTGGTTGCTTTCGATGTTTGCATTACGGCTGGTACAAGTTGGAAGTTCATTCAATTCTTCCCTAATTTCATCGCTGGGCGTTGTTGGTAAAAAATTTGAGACTTCATTCTGCTCCACGTTGGATTCATTACGACTGCGCGCTTTTCTCAGTGTATTCCGGCAAGTTTCGCAAATACGGCTACAATGAATGCTGGCGACAGCTGGAAAATATTCAATTATATTTGCAGCCTCGTTTTCATTTATTTTACGAAGCGAAGCGCAACACTTATTAGATATTTTTATGCATCTGTACTTATTGTTTGAATTCATATTCACTCAAATTTTAAAAATATACGCGTAAAAATTGTAATGGGATATCTTGGCTTCTCGAAACTGTTTATAATTATGAATTTCGGTACGTTCATCAGGTGCATTTATATAGCAATTTTTAAGGCAAGCAAGAACTTTTTGGGGTTAAAACATATTCATAATTTTCCTGGAACAATGTTTATTTACACAGTACAACATTTTTCAGTTCATTGATTGCCAACTCAATTCTGAGAACTGTATGTAAAATTAGACCCTAAAAGAAGAATTTCTGCATCATTCGTTTTGTCTTCTTACCTGCCAAAATATTTTTAATATCGATTTGAAGTTAGTAACTATCGTATAGGGGAATTTTTCACGTTTTATGCACAACAATATTTGGAGAAAACATTGACACATTTTTTATGATTCTGAGAATTAAAAAAAAAAATGAATAAACAAAATAATAAATAAACCCACATTTAAGGGTGCTGATTATTTGGAAAGTTTTGCACAATTTGAAACGTAGAAGTGCTGAATCAGGTATATAGCCAGCCACCCTTAAAATATGCGCCCATTTATAAGTACCTGGCCGTAAAATATTGAATAATACGTAGTATTTATAGGTGTGCATTGATCGATTTTTGTCATTCAGGCAGTGCCGACCAACGCGAACAGTGAAAGTGATTTTTCTCCAGTTTTTTAAAAGTGAATAACAACAAAACATGAAATATATCAATATGGAAAACAACAAGTGCCCAAATTTGGATGAATTTTGTTACGTTTGTTGTCATATCGTCCGAAAAATACAGAAAAAAGATCGAAAAAATTTGTTTACTGAGCAATTCAAAATTTTTTTATTTTAAGGGTGGTGGCTATAACTGATTTTTGAAATTCATACCTTTACTCAATTGCGAATAAAAGCGAAACTCGTGCATCGATTTTCATGATCTTTGTCTCATTTTGCTCATAGGTTATGTGACTTTGCGAAAAAGTAACTAGACTTGAAACTTATTTCCGTTTTGTATTTTTTATGAATTTAAAAAAAAAATATTTTTTTTCTTCATGCGCTTATTTTTAACTTGGAAACTGTGGCTTTTATAGGAAAACAATATATAAACAGATTAAGGAAATTGTAATTTTTAATTTTTTAAAATTTATTTCAACTAAATCGGGCTAGTGGTTGTCGAGCTATGTCAAACAACAGGGCCTAAAACGTGATAAATTCCCCAATACGATAGTACTAACTTCAAATCGATATTAAAAATATTTTGGCAGGTAAGAAGACAAAACAAATGATGCAGAAATTCTTCTTTTTGGGTCTAATTTCACATACAGTTCTCAGAATTGAGTTGGCAAATCATGTGTTGTACTGTGTTATTTTACCTGTAAATATAAAATATAAGGGCAATTACTAGAAGTGACACTACTTAAAAAATTATATAAAAAAAACTAAAAAAGAACCCATTTTTATTTTTTGATATGGTATAGGTGAAGGAAAAACCTTTCTAAAAAAGTAATACACTGTAAAAAAACCCTTGATCTTTTTGGATTTTTCGTTAGTTAAAATTTTCTTTTTTTTATAAATTTTTTACAGTGTAATTTTTTTTGTGTCATAAAACGTGTCATAAAGCCTGTTAAAATATCTTTTTAATGATACCAAGATCATGGAAATCGGTTCAGCCGATTCTGAGTTATTGTAGTTTAAATGGAGCTCTTTTTGACCATTTTCGCGTTTTTTCGAAAACTTTCCCACTGTGCTACGCCCAAAAAATCGCAAAACAGTCATTTCTAAAAATGAGAGTTTGTTTGTATTAATCAAATTTAGCTATGAACAAAATTTCATCGATATCTGAGGTGGTCGGGTTCAAAATTTCAGTTTTATCTCGATTTTTAAATGAAATTCATCTTATATAAAATCGTAAAATATAACGTTATATATAGGTTATACTTTTTGGTCACTTTTGGTTGACTTTTCTTTGGATTTTCCCATATACTTTAGTATATGGATTTCACATCATACTTTTTACAAGCAGCTCTTTTTAAAGTTTTACAAAATATAAATTTATGTTGTTTGTTTTGTTTAACTTATTTACGTTTATATTTTTAATTTATAATAAAGTTAAATATTATTTGATATTTCTAAATATTTCCGGTTTTCATTCTGAAATAAATGTTGAAGTTTTCTGAAATATAAAAAATTATTATGTTTCTTATTAAATAAACTTAATATTTAATTTAAATATTTAAAAATTTAGCGAATATCTTCAATTAAGGACCATAAATGTTATAATTTTTTTATTAGAAAATACAAAATGGGATTTCAGAACTCGACTTTATCTTCCAATTATTGTTGAACTTTTTTCCTTATATTTTTCTTTGCACATTACAACTGTTTTGTTAACTTGTCTGCATTAGTAATTATTTGGGCTAGGAAACTCCTGCACTAAAAAATTGAAAATATGCGCATGTAACATGCATTTAAAACTCTAAAAAAAACAGGTAAATTATGCAATAAAAAATATTTTTCTTATATATTTTTATCGGTACAAAAATAAAATGAAATAAATAAAATAATAAAATAATTTAACAAAAGAAAAATAATTACTTTTAATATACATATAAAATGAATTTGTCAAAAACAACAAAAATATGAAGTGAACATAAAAGTTATAGGTATAAATAATCTTTTTCAAAATATGTCACACCAAATTTAAATGGTTGCAAATCAAAAAATCAAAGATATTCAAAAACCACATGCAATTATTGCAAAATATACAAAAATATGCGCATTACATATACAAAAACAGGCATTTTTCGTAAAATATGCAAAATCATCTATTTATTGCAGAATATGCAAAAATATTCAATAACGATTGAATGCCATTTTAAAGGAAATTTTATGATTCGGAAAGATAACTTAACCATTTTCATTTTATGATTCCCAGTAAAAACATGCATTTGCATGAGATTCCTAGCCCTAGTAATTATGATTTTGGCTTAGTGTTGTCTTGAAAACTTTTAATTGTTTTTTTGATATGTTAAGTATTAATAACGATTACGCTTGGATTTCTATTTTAAAGAAATTTCAGAAATTAAGATAAAGAGTTATTAACGGTCCCTTATTTTAATACAGCGACATGCTATTACGTTAAAATTTTGACATTTCAGGATCCCGGAATTTTCGGGATCACAAATTTTAAATCTCAATATCCATATTTGAAAGACCTAATATGTATGTATAAAACTGCATAATGAAGACTTCCTAAATACGAAATAAATTCTTAAGTTTTTCGATTTTATTACAATCTCTAGGTGCAGTATGCCTAATTAATTTTTTTGTCACGTAAGTTCTTCCTATTATAATAATGTATCTATGAGTCGACCTTTCGGCACTGTTAAACTTGCTATTCAACTGTTCCGATGATGCAGAAGCAACAAATTCCTGAAACTTTTCAACAAATGCCAATAACCATACAAAATAAAGATTAAGGCCATATAACTGTATTCTACAAACTTTTATCGACTTTTATCGAAATAGTTTATTTTTCTACAACGTAACTTTTTGCTTATTTTTATGTTATTTTATTTTAAAAAACATAAAGAACAATTTTTACAGCACAAGAGTGCATATAAAACGTTATGTTTAAAGCAATGTGTTAATTTCTCATACATACAAAATCTTTTCATTTCACATTACTGTTTAACACATTTCCTCATACTTTGACCAAATTTGCTGCAAACTATATTGTAACTAATATTAGAACAATTTTAAAATCGGTCAACCCATTTAGAAGTTATGCTCTTACAACATTTTTCAAAAAAGCTGTTCCAATAAAAAGCATGATACAATACAAAGGTTCTTGTTTTTGTATTGAGAAGAAAAAGATGAAATATAGTAAAAATATTGCTTGAGAAAATGCTAAAATAAATATTTAGAATTCTTCTTTTTGAAAAAGAAAAAATAATAAGTAAAATATGGTTGAATTATTGTTTAAAAATTTTTAAAATAAATATTTAGAATTATTTTTTTGTATTAAGGGAAAAAAAGATAAAATATAATTAAAATATATTAAAAATATTGGTTAACAAAATGTGTAAAATAAATTTCTACAATTCTTATTTTTTTATTGAGAAGAAAAAGATAAAATATTGGTTTAAAAATTATTTAAAATAAATTTTTACAGTTCTTTCAATAATAATGATCAAATATTTGCCAGAATTAAGTCTAAAATAAGAGAGAAAAAAATTTTTAACAAACTAGCTGAACCCGGTGTGCTTCGCTACCCCCCTCGTACCAGGATTGCATTTCAAAATTGTGGCAATACCAAAATCACTTTTCACGCCATTGAATTTTCGAAATAAGTCCACCCCAGCGCCACCTACCGTGTCCATTTATACACAAATTATTTTCTTATGATTAAACAAACATACATTCTGAATTTCAGTTAAATTGGTCCATAAATTCAAATTTTCGATATAAGTCCACCCCAGCGCCACCTATCGGGTCCATTTATACACAAATTATTTTCTTATGATTAAACAAACATACATTCTGAATTTCAGTTAAATTGGTCCATAAATTCAAATTTTCGATATAAGTCCACCCCAACGCCACCTATCGGACTTTCCCGGAGGGTTTTTCCAAAATTTTCCTTCGTAAAAACCTTCTCCTGGCAATTATAAACAACTGAAAAAAAATTTTAGACAAATCGGCCCAGCCATTCTCAATTGATGTTTTACTATACATTTTTTACACCATTTTTATATATATAGATAAATGCAGTAATGAATGTTAAATATATGTAAAAAATTTAATTTTTTATGAAAATTGTATTAATTGTTTAGTATATTAAAAAAATCTGATGTTCTATTTAATTGGCTAAGATTTCCAATAATATAGAATCTTAGCCGGTTAGATAGATTTTAGTTTTTTATCTAATCAGCTAAGATTTCCCATAAGGTAGAAGCTAGAAAAAAAGACACATTCCGGTAAGATACAAATATTTCAAAACTTACATTTCTTTCATTTCAGCCAAATAATAAAATAGCAAAGTGAAGCTACAACAAAGGCACAACAACAACGTAAAGCTAATAACAAAACAGAACCCTTTCAACATAAGGAGATCGCTGAAAAAGCACACATACCTCCAAATAAATGCTGTAAAAGTTGTGGCAATTGACAACTTTTTATCTCATTCATAAGTGCAATTCGGAACTTCCATAGTTTCCGCCCATGAACCAATAAGAGAAGATCACGCAAAGAGCAGTGCGAGAAAAAAGTAATTTTTCGTGCAACGTCATCGGTCACAAGCATGCTATAAAACTGTCAATTTGCATATGTTTTGCATGCAAAACATGTGAAAACTCGGATAAAAGTAAAAAATTATAAAATTAATAAGTTTAATTCGCGAAAAAGTGTTTGAATACTTTGTTTGTTTATATTTCCATGCAGTAACTAAATGTAAAGAACGCTGTAAAAAGAAAAACTACAAATAAATAGAATACAAAATTGGATGTTCACTTTGTTTTTATTATTAAACTGTTTTGTTCAATTTTCTTTTCCTCTGCATCGAATTGTTCACAATTTCTTTATTTAATAATCTTATTTTAAAAAACATTCGTGCGCGGAAAAACATTTTCTTTATTTTGTTGTCACAAATAACACGCTCTGCACTAGTAATGTGCGTCTGCAAATAATTTTTGCTTATTAGCAGCCCGTCGCCATTTACGTCGTTGAACACTTTTTCCAACTCAGTCATATGCACCATGAGCTCTTCCGTTGGCTTGGCGAACCGCCTTCGCTTAAATGATATACCTAACTAAGTGATGCTGCCGCTTCTTCTTCCAGCCTTATGTTCGGAACGTCTTTGTGCAATTTGTGGCAGATGTATCACGCGAGGTTTTCCAAACCGCTGTTCACTCCAAGAAAAAGATTAAAAATATTGAATTCATAAAATTGTTAAATTTTACTTACACTTGCGAATATAGCTGCCGTATTTTCGCTTGAAGTAACTGCTCTGAAGAGCGGTTAGAAATAGAAGCGTCCCTGTTTAGTTTTTCCATTTCCTCTACAGGAAAAACTTCTCCATGACCAACGACTCCTGAAGCAGAGCTCTTACGATTTTTTTGTTTTCGCGCTTTAAAATTCGCTGACATCGTTCTGCATTTGCTGGTTGCACCTCCTTGGTCATAACTGTTGGGACAGCGCCCGGCTTTAAGCGCATAGCTTTGCCAAAACCTATCGTAACATTTTTTAAAAGAATATTTACGTGGAAATGTAGAAGTACTTACCCATTTGAACTTGGACCCTTCTTTCGAAGTCTTCAGGCAGAAAATGATCTCCACAGATTCTTGCCATTGCAGTGTCGACATTTAGCCGACAAAATATCTCCCATTGCTTACAAGCAATTTTTGCCTTGGGGAAACGGTAGAAACCAACGTATTTGTTTTTTTTTTGCTGTTGCAATTAATGCATGTCGCTACAGCACACTTCGTTTTAGTATAAAAACACATTACATTTATATGATAACTCTTTAAAATTTTAGCAAATAACATTCAACATCCAATCACTAATCGTAAACAAAAGATTTTGTGACCGATGACGTCAGACCTATCAGCTGTTTTTGTTTACAATATGGCGGCTCTTTTCTTTGCATGATCTTTATTTCTTGGTTCATGGTTTCCGCCATATCGTCTGTGCCTTTGGTTTTGTTTTGTTCTTGCTTTATTTGGCTGATGTTTTCAATATTTTCCTTTAGCCACTCATCAACTGAACACTTCGTCATTAGCAAGACGGTTGAGTGTGCATTGAAAAACTCTCTGAGTACGAGTTCAATTCAATTTACTCATATCAGTGCCTTTCAACTTCGCTTTCAATTTTGCTTTCAATGTAGCTGACATATTTTGTATCTTCTGCTGCAGCACAGCGCGTAAAAACTCTCAGTTTATTCAACTTATTCGCCTATAATATCTGTTGATGATATATACTTTTTGTTTGAGGTGAGTGTATACAGCTTAACCCATTAATGCTCACCACCAGAACTAGTTGAGTTTATTTTTAGAAATTTTCGGCATAATTTGTATTAATGTTAGACTGAAAACTCTGAAGTTTAAGAAAAAATTCAAAGGATTTGGGTGTGGCGATGTATGTAAACGTATAAGATCATAAACTTATAAGGGGTCTGTAAGTTAAGCCGTTAAACTCTAACTTAATGCATTTTCTTAAATTATATTTTTTCTTCTTGATATTTAAAAAAAAAACTCACATGAGTGGAGTTTTTCACTTTTCTTTGAAATACTGCACTTAAAACTGGCTGAAAAAAAAATAAACAAAAAGGCTTTAAACGTAAATTGTAGAATTTTTTGGAAAAAGCATATTTTTGGATTTCTCACACTGTTGGAGGCAAAAGCTTTACAGTGGCTGCGAATTTTTGAAAAATTCTTTCATCGCGTATGACATATCATACGTTGTCATTAATGGGTTTAAACAAACTTTAAGTGCCTGAAAAATGTATTTCAATATTGTTGTATTTATAACCATTACAGATTTTAAAAATCTAATGTTCCCTTCAAATTAAAAAAGTTAAATTTTATGTTATGTTTTTAAGTTTTAGTTATAGTTACATAACTAAAAGTAATAGTTGTTAACCATTTTTATTAGTTAGTTATGTTTTACGTTGTTTGTTACTTTTATAAGTTTAATGCAAATATTATAAAAAAAATCATATATACAAAAAATTTGTAAAAATCTATTAATGACTTCAATTGAGTTATTTTATTAGCTGTTAGTTTTAAATTAAAAAATTTTTAAATTTGCTAATATGGATTTACACCGATTTTTTATGTCGCATTAGTGGATTTTAACTCTCCTCGGGCTGGTATCACTGGTTTTAGCTGTGAAATTATAAAAGATTATTCGTCAGTATAACAGTTTCATAGCGGTGCCGCTAAATGCCTCACATATTTTAGGCATATACTGAAATTAAGAAGAGAAAAACAACATAACAACAAAAATTATGTGCAAACTTTAACTCGCTATAACTAAAAAAATATACATTTTTAAGAAATGAAAAGTCCAGTTTGCACATCTACAGGTCTAAACCTACGAAACCATACTAAATTTATTAAGATTGGACTTGTACTTAAAAAGCCTTACGCCGTACAAATTTGCGTTTGCGTAATATATACAAGACATTTTGAAAAAGTATACATAAATGTAGATAATATGAGTTGAGAAGTCAATATATTTAATTTCATAATATTTAAAACCCGCTCTTTTATAGTAGATTATTGACACCATGGTAAAACTTTTTATAAATTCAAATATGACAACGTTTTCAGTTAACAGCACCAAAATGAAAGCTTTTTTCTGACATATAGTTTTTACCGCTATTAGTGTCCAAAAAAAAGTGAATAAATTGGAAAACTCATATTAAAACGCAAATAAATATCTGAAAAAACAGTTTTTTATTTTTTGATATAGTGTTTTTACAAGTATGAACATATTCAATTTGTAGCTGAAAAAACTTGCACGTTTTAAAAATACTTTACTTTTTCAGTCTCGACCCGAGTACTAATTCGTGAAATTTTTGATGCTTGGCTGCTAGCTCACAGCGATCGAAAGGAGAATGTTTTAAATATAGTTAAAATATATGTTGAACAAATTTAAAAAAAAAATTGGAACAGAAACGGACAGTGAAATAAAGGCTTTTCCTTTTTTCCTTTAAATCAAATTGGTCGAAATCATTTAGGATAAGAGCTAATTTTGAAAGAAAAAATTTTCAACTTTTTTCAGATATGAAGAAGAAGAGCTTTGCTTAATTAATTTAAATTAGAATTAGTTTAATTCTGATTCTTTTTTAATTTCTGTTATAAATATAGAAGTCAAGCATAAGTAGAGGTAGAGGCAGGCCAAAAATTCTATACGAAGATGATTTATACGTTGTAAGACTAAAGCTTTGTTTTTATGCTTTGTTTTATTCTTTGTTTTTTTGTCACCAGAATCCAATTTTTATGGAAAACAGACGTAAACTTCAATTAAAATGTACAGAAGAAATGGGTTTGATTGTTGATAATGTGAGGTCTGGTTATGGTGCTTCAAAAGATGGTAATACCGCCAGACGATTTTTTGGATATAGGCTTAATAAAAAAATGTTTTTAATTTTAAATATTATTTCCTGTGGCAAGGTAACTAATGTGGAAAATTTTCAAATTCTTTTAATTGAAACTTCCGCATTATGTATATAGATACTTATTAATGTGCCCGGTACTATATGCCTGTGACAGTTCACAAATTTTTAATTCATGGCGCCCAAATTACAAAATAAGCATCTTCTCCGATTGGGATGTTATCTGAAAAAGCTTTAGAATGTACGCACAAATTAATAAGAAAAAGTCGTTTAAGTCATACTAGAAAAGTAAGTAGAAAACTTTGTAGTAAATATCTGTTTGTTAGTTTATTGCTGCAATCAGAGCCAACTATCGCTGTAAGTAGACAAAATACAACAATAAAAGCAAAGCATTAGAATTGTTTAGGCCGCAACCCTAAAGTCTAATGTACTAGATTTTAAACTTACTGCGTTATCGACACGTTCCAGTGTCGAGGCTCGATGCACGAGCGACCCACTCGATCGGCCTCTCCGACGAGGTCTGTTGGCGGTCAAATTATTCACATATTGAATGTCATCCTTCTAAGTTCAAAATTCTGCCATCTGTACAACCATTTTTGTTTCACCTATTGAAGATTAATAAAAAACGTAAGTTTCAATAAATACTCATTTATAATAATTCAATATACTTATCTGTGTTTTGGTTACTTTTGGTTTCGTTTTCTCCTTGGCATAAACCAGCAAATCATCCAGCTGACTATCACTTCCTTGCAGACTAAAACCAGCGCTCGTAGGTAAACCGATAATTTACCGGAACAAATAATCACGGATTTGTTTAGAATGATATAGAAAAATATATATTACTGGAGGAGAGTGAAATAGAGTATACCGAAAATATAATTCTACTAAATTTAGAAAATAGCGGCGATGTAGGTTCATCATGTGATTAACGTTGATTTTTTTTATTAAATAAAATGTAACACCATATTTCGAAATGTTTTTTAAACAAGAATATTGTATGATATATAGTAATGTAAACTGAATTTAACAAATAACAAATACAATTAAATAATTTCCTGGTTGAACTGCGAATTTTGTTTCTTTATGACATTTAAGATATATTTTATCTTTGAATATAGTATTGAAGATTTTATATATTTCGATGTGGCACACAAAGCTTTAGCTTTCCACATAGAGTAAAACGGATTTTATACAACTTTTAGAATTTTTTATATGGGGGGAAGGTGTGGTAAAGTCACTTTGTATTGGAGGTGGACGTGGTTTCCATCCATTCTTTTTTATTTTCGTACATAATATGATGATGTGCAGAATTTCAAACAATAATATTGGAATTTGTGAATTTTAAAGGCATTTTACCATAATTTTGAGGTCGCTTTGTAGGAAAAGTGGGCGTGGCTTCCACCTGATTTTGATAAATTTCATACTGGGTATGTATTTTAGACACATAAGATGATTTGCAAAATTTCAAACAATTATATTGAAATTTTTGGATTTTAAAGCGAATTTACCGTTTTTTTGAGGTCGCTTTGTATGGGAAGTGAGCGTGGTTTCCGTCCGATTTTGATAATTTTCATACTTGGCATGAATTTAAAACATTTAAAATGATTTGTAAAGTTTTAAGAAATAATATTGAAATTTGATGATTTTAAGGCGATTTTACCATTTTTTGGAGGTCCATTGTATGGGAGGTATGCGTGGTTTTAGTCTGATTTTTATCAAACTTGGTGTGAACATTTATATGATTGTAAAATTGCATGACTCTACGACAACTCCTTCTTTTTTTGTCCACTCACTACATGGGCTCGTTACACTGTGCGGTGTAGCGCGAGGACTGAACCTGCGATATCCAAATCAACATAATAAGCTCAAGCTTTCTAACCAAATGACCATGCAAGAAAAACCATTTTACGCGCTTATTGTTTATACAGTTAAAACTATTTTTGTAAAGTGCTTTGATTGAACTTTTAAACAAAAAAATTTTAATGAAATGTATTTATGAACAATGGAGATTAGATCGTCCCACTTTTTCATCGTTTTTCGAAAAGTTTCCGAAACACGTTGATTTCTGATTCTACTCTTAAAAACATGAATTTTGGTATATAACAGTTTAATATTAACTAACGGTATATAGTCGCGCAATCAGCTTAAAGACTTTTTGGCTAAAAATTAATTTTTTCGAAAAAAAAGAAATTTCTTCTTCAGTATTTTGCATATAACTATGAATCTAATGAAACAATTTTTATCAATTTATACTTATTTAAAAGCTAATAGAATTTTCCATTTTATGCTATAAGAAAAATTGTATTTTGTTCAGTATATTTTTTTAAAAATTTTGATTTGAAAAAAGGAATCGACAAAATTTCTGTATTTTGTATGAAAAATTTATTTTTTTGTCGTTTTTCTTTCGACCTCAAAAAAAAGGGGGTTTTTTTTTGTTTATACAAAACACATTTTTTTTTATTTAGACAATTTATTATGATTGTTTTTTTTAATTTTTGTGAGAAAAAAAATCTCATAATCGTTTTTGTAAACTTTTTTATGTCCGTTTTTTTAATTAAGGATTTTTTCATATTTAGCGACCTCAAAAATAGGCTTTATAACAAAACTGAGCATCGATGGCGTCAAACGAAGTTTTTCGGTGGTAAACTTCGATAGTTTTGTTTCAATACTTATCCTTACTTTATAGCACGGGTAATATGTTGGCATCACTTGATTGCACCAGCAGGATGGTGTCTTATACCCATAGACCACTTACCAAAATAAAATCTATATCAAAAAGAAAAAATGTTTTCCCGTTTCATAAATTTAAATCATTTATTTGTTGGAGTTCATCAATTTGGAAATTGAATTAAGGGAAAGAAGCTTAGATAACCTCGTCACTAGAAGCCTGTTTCTTTCTTGATGGTTGGCTGGGTACAGATATACCATTTCAATATTCGCAAATTTTGAAAAGAGAGATTTCATGTCATCCCAAATTTCGATCGCATTTTTTCCATTGGGGTAATAGGAGACTACAGGTACATGTGCACTTCTATTTCGCTTACATTTGCTATTGAATATGCATCAGAATATTTATTTTTTGTGTTATTGTGTGTTATACTATGTTTCCATCTACTCAAAATTTTGAGATTTTGTGAGATTTCGTAAAATCCATATTGAAATCAACAGAGTTTTCTATACAAGTTTAAGATTTTAAAATCTTGTGATTTCAACAAAATCTAATTAATTATTTAAAAAAAAAAAACAATAATAATAAAAATGAAAAATGCCTTTGTTTTGACAAAGGAAATAGGAAAATAAATATGCTAGGAGCATTAGTGAGGAGCATTTAATAGTGGCAATTTTGGAGAAAAAATTTAAGAGCTCCGGAAACGGCAAAATAAATGCAACAACGCAATTGCTCCTTCACGATTCGATTATTCTTAAATTTATCAAATGAAGTCTTGTCAAATGAAATCTAGCTGTCATGATATTCCAGATGGAAGCACTTTGAAACCACTATTTGAAAATCTCAAGATTTCGAGCAGATGGAAACATAGTTTAAGCTTTTGTGGTATTTCCAGATGTCAAATTGTGAATCGGCTAAAATGAGCAAACGATATCGATGTTTTTATTTTCAGACCGATGTATCGACGATGTATCGCTCATAACAACATAGATGTTTATGAACGATATATCGTCGATGACGATACTATCGATGCATCGTTTGCAGCCCTAACTACAATCTATTGTAACGCTGAGAACATACTAGGGCTATTCACAATCCAGTGCAAATGATCTTGCACCATATCGTTTGCGAAATGGTAAAATATATATTTACTCTACACTAAGAAAATAAAAAGGAATTTACTACGTTAGTGCTATATATAATACTAAAATCCATAGCTAAGATTTACTATACATTGCAATACTAAATGGCAAACTGATTGCTGATTTTAAAAAAAGTAAAGGCGAAAAAACTGATATGGAAGATAAGCGAATAAAAAAACTAATTAATTGTTAATAAAATGTCCAGAGGAAAATAGTTTTGCTTTTCATCAATAAGCTGTCAATTTCATGTTTTGCAACAACTATAGCAAATTATATCAAAAAGACCGTTCACAATTGATAAGAAATTTTAAATTTTTTAACAAAAGCACAAATTTCCAAAATACACGAGATTGTGAATTGCCCTACTAAAAAACAAGCGCATTAACCCAGTAGGCATTGGCAGCGCTGCTAGCAGGCCTTCGTATGGATTTTAGAGTACTGCCGCACTCATATACATTTACACTTGCTTTTTTATATGAAATGGGAAAATTTGTCAGGCCTTCCACTCTCCTTGCTCAAAAGAGATCTGCCAGAAGCACTCTTTCGAGAAGTCACGTTAGAAGGAAAAGCAAAAAAAATATCAACTTCAAATAAAAACCGACTAACAATTTGAGATTCTCATGGTCTTCTCAGTCGGCGGTCCGACATCTTAACCACTCGTCCACCGTGGTTGTTAAGAATCGCTTGCGTATTTTGCATCAATACAAATGAAAGTACGCTTTCGGGAGCCCGGGTTCGAGACCCAACTCGGACAAAAAAAATTTTTTTTGTTGTTTTTTTAAATCTAAATTTTTTTACAAACTGCTCTGTGTATTTGAAATTTTTTTTGGAATTTTTTTATAAATTTTCTTCATACAAAAATATAAGAAAAGACTAAGTTTTTCCATATAAATATTTTCATATAATATAATATGCAATGTGTTAGTTTTCGGGAGCCCGGGTTCGAGACCCAACTCGGACAAAAAAAATTTTTTTTTTTAAATCTACATTTTTTTACAAACTGTTCTGTGTATTTAAAAATTTTTTGGAATTTTTTTTGTAAATTTCTTCATATAAAATAAAATGAAAAGAATAAGGACCTTCAAAAGGTTGGCCTTACAGAAGTACTCATTAATGCAGTGATCATGGAAGGTGTATTGACGCCAATAATAGCAGTGCTAGCATGCCTTTTTTTTGCGTAGCACTCGCTAAAATGTCCACTGGGAAGGTATTCGAGAGCGCACCAATACTAACAAGACAAAATAAAATGTGACTGTGTTAGAATGCCCAGCCCTGATTTAAATCCTTTCAATTAAGTTTATCATTTCAAAAATTCACGAGCGATGAAACTCAACATATCTCATCAATAGGACTCCGCTCTTTTAAAATTTCTCAGCATAAAAACTCACGAACAAGGAAAGCAGTTGAGGAGTTCAAAGAAGAGTGAATATTTTATCCGTTCAGTTTTTGAATTTATTTATTAAAATTTAAGCATTGGCTTAACTTTAATTTAATAAAGGACTGGCTGTCCTTGCAATGTACAAAGATATGCCTATTAATAATGATAAGGTACTCAAGAAGCTATATAAAAAGCCACAACGCACAGTGTAACGATCCCATATAGCGAGCGGCAATAAATAGAAGGAGTTGCAGTAGAATAAAAAAAAAATTTCTGGAAATAATTGTTTTTACAAGAGAATTATTTTCACAAAAATGCGATCAAATCAGATGAATGGCACGACCACCTTCCATATAACCGAAATTGGTAAGGTGGTATATTTCCGAAAAAAGTATCCCAGAGCAATAAAATTTCGAGAACCTAATTCTTTACTAACAAGAACTAGTTACTCTGGAAATTAACCGAATCGGCCTAGTAATACGACTTTTTATATAATCTAAATAAGTAAGATAATATTTTTCCCCAAAACAGTATCCCAGAGCAATAAAACTTTGTGCACTTAGTTATTTTATAGCAACAATTACTTTGTGTGAAATCATGACGACTGTGTGAATCAAATCGGCTGACTAATACGACCATCCCTCATATAATCGAATTCGGTAAAGAGGTATATATCCCCAAAAAATTATCCAGAGCAATAACATTTTGTTCACTTAGTTCTATCATAGCAGCAACTATTCTGTGTGAAAACGAAGCAAATGGGCCGACTAATAGGCCTACCCCCAATAAAGTATTCCAGAGATATACAATTTCATACTTACTTACTTACTTAGTTGGCGCTACAACCTCATGTCGGTCTTGGCCTCATTTAAGAATTTGCGCCAGCCATTTCTATCTCTCACTTGCTGGCGCTAGTTGGAAATTCCAAACTTCGTCAGGTTGTCCTCTACTTGGTCTTTCCAACGAAGATGCGGTTCTCGACTTCTGCGTTGACCGCCGCTGGGTACCGAATCGAATATTTTCTTCACTGGAGCATCGTCTTTCATGCGCTGAACATGACCTTGCCAGTAAAGCCGCTCGATTTTAATGGCTTTAATATGTCGATGTCAGCGTACAGCTCATACAGTTCATCATTCCTCCGTATTCGGTACTCGCAATATCTACACCTAGTTTTATTTACACAACAACTAGTTTGTTTGAAAACGAATCAAATCGGACGATTGATACGTCCACCCCTCATATAACTGAAATTGATAAAAATTGTTTCATTAGTTTCATAGTTATATGCAAAATACTGAAAAAGAAATTTCTTTTTTTTCGACAAAACGAATTTCTAGCCAAAAAGCCTTTAAGCCGTTTGCGCGACTATTTACCGTTAGTGAATATTTAAGTGTTATATACCAAAATTCGTGTTTTTAAGAGTAGAATCAGAAATCAACGCACAGTGCGTCGTCCCAGTACATCGATGGGACAAAAATAGAAGGAGTCGTCCTAGGGTAATAAAATTTGGCACAAGTCCCTAATATAATAGAATTAAGAAAATTTCAAAGTATCGACAAAATTGGCCACGCCCATCGCCCACCGCCCATACAAACCTAAATTATTTATGGCTGTAAAAATTGAACTATTGCCACAAATTTCATGAAAATCGTTTGAAATGCATATTTATGCAACACCTTTTAAAAAAAAATCATTTCATCAATATTGGCCACGCCCATCGCACACCGCCCATACAAACCGAAACTATTTTTGGCTGTAGAAATTGAACTATTGCGTCAAACTTAATGAAAATTGACTCAAGAGCATATTTATGTACCACCTTTGAAAAAAGAAACTTTCATCAACATTTAATAAAATTATCATATATTGGAACTACTCTTCGGAAGACTTTTCGGAAGAAGATACTTCTAATGTATGACATTGCTCATTTTCATCATCACAATCACTATTTAATATATATTTTGAAATATCTACAATATTTTCCCTTTTACTGGGAATAGCGTTATGCCTGTAAGAACTGATCAATGTATCTGACATTATTATTAGTTGGGTCATTAAATCCTTATTGGTGTTTTCACGTGAATTTTTTCTTGTATGGGACAAACGATTCTTTCGAATAATTTTATGGTTGGCTTCAAGTGCTTCCTCAGATAAAGAACCTGTAATGAAAGTATCGTTAATATTGTTTTCGGAAAAAAAAATTAATATTTAAAGTACCTATTGGTAATTCAAAATAATTAATTACATCAGAACCGTGGATTAGTACTTTGTGCACACTACTCGGCATGTAGTACCATCCGTACAGTATCAAATACTTATTCCTTGTTATTCTAAGGAGTTCCTTAAAAGTATCCTTATTAATTTCCATGCCACAGGATAGGACTCTCAGTATTACCCCAAAGTATTCAATCAGTTCTTTATCGACACCAGTTATATCTGCCGTCAATTGGCTATCAGAAAAAAATCGACGAGCAGTATTTCCATCGTTGGTAGTACCACAACCCGACTTAACCATGTCTATTAACAGACCAGTGTTTTCCCTAAACTGTCTTTGAATTCTGGTTTTGGTGGCAAGATATTCTTCTTTATTGTCTTTTCCTACACGCCATTTTTTAAAGGGAAGCCGATATGCAATATGTAAAATGCATTCTAGAAATCGTATCCAACAGTGAAGGGAAGAAAGGCCAAATTTGTACGCATCAACATTTGGAATATATTTCGTATTTAGGTTGTTCATTTCGGTTGGTTTCGCATTACAAATGAAACACCTACTGCACGAATTCGTATTTGTGAGTACATTAGCGACTGCACCATCTATCATAGTGCAATGCATTTGAAAGAAAACTTCAAAAACCATAGACTTTCTTTCAACAACGGCGCACTCGAGTTTTTCAAATTTTTCTGTTATTATTTTGTATTCATCACGGATGAGTTGAGGATTTTCTTTCGCACAGCAAAATTTTATAGGTCTGCAGTATCTGGTTGATGATGGTGTTGCATTAGACCAAACAACTTCTCCCGATATCATATTCAACAACCTTCACATATATAACAAAATATTTTGAATATGTATATGTATAAAAACAAATATTTATTTAATAAACTTACTTGATCGGAACAAAAGCAATAACAAACATAAATTCATCAGAGTTTTCAACGTTACAAAATGTTTGTTTGAAGCGGCTATGACCAGAACTTCCATCCATTCCCCACTTTCCAATTAACTGAAGTGTATTTAGGCCTTGCGGTATATCGCACTGATCCAAAATTCCCTCTACAGTTTTGCACATTATCGTCTTCACATCGACCTCAGCAGAAGTTTCGGATGCGTTTATGGTCGGCACTAAATTTTGTTTTAACATTCGCAATGTATATAGGGAAGGAAAGCAGTTTGGGTGCAAGTCGTTAATTGTATTTCGTAAAACATTGTACTTTCTCTCAGAGAGATCTAAGTCCAAACATAAGGCGAGTGCTTTGGGTGGCGTTAAGCAATTCTCCTCTTCTTTTCTACATCCTCGCTTTAGTTTTTGAATGGCAAATTCCAGCTCCTCTAAAGAATATTTGGCAATTAACTCGGAAGCTCTACGATTCTTGGATTTTTTTGACGACTTCGCAAAATTTTTTTTTGGCCTGCCGCGTTTAGTTATTGGGGTTCTTTTTGTTGGTGAAGGTGTCATGTCAGTATTTTCTGCACAACTGTTTGTTGGTTCGACTAAGCCTTCTGGGGATATATCCATTGGTTGTGAATTAACCTTACTAGTGCCATGGTTGGCAGGTTGCTATTGAATAAGTATTAATTTTAAATATTAACTCAGCTTTAAACGTTCATGTCAACTTACATGATCCAAATCCAAAAAAGTCTCATTCAACCAATTGGAATATTTTTGTTCAAAATACACTTTATTTCTCTTGCACTCATTCCAGTATTTATCCATTTTACAATGAAAGCGCTGTATTTTAAGTACCAGCCTGTCTTTTTCAATAGTAACTTTACCCACTTTCTGCTCAATAAATGAATGTAAAGTAGACACTTTTTTATTTTTCTTTGCTGACATCCAGCAAACAATTAAATTGCAATTTTTTAATAACATTTTTACAAAAATTCACTTGCACTGACCAACTTTGCATTGAAATAATAACGTGACGTCAAAATGTAAACATATCTAACCCATAATAACATTTTACAATAGGTTGATGATAAACAAAATTATGTGCAAAAAATATATACATGCAGCATACGAATGAAGAAATAGAAAAGAATTTGAAAACATAAACAAACTTTGCAATGAGAACCACACCTGTTAAGCCAATGTTACTAAATCAGTAGTAGGTTATGTGGCAAATGAGCACCACTGAACTAGATCCATGAGACAAAACAACAACTTTATGAAACAAAACATAATTCAGTAAGACAGTTAAAATGACCGGTCAGTGGATGAAGGGTTTAATGTGCTGCTGATAACAAATCACTAATCGTCAACCGAGCTGAGTTCAAATCTCCTTCTGACTGATTAATTTTTTTGTACTGATAAAGATTTTACTGATTGTGTAACTTGTAAGATATAACAAATTTTCGAAATTAATAAAAAAAGTCATACTGCAATCAAATCCTACAATTACGACTAACAACTTTAATTAAAAACACAATTTCATACTAAAGCTTTTAGCGACTTATCATAACATAGTTTATGAAAAATATATGTATTGAATAACAATTTCTCACACAAAAACCGATGTTTTGGGCTTTAAAAAAAAATTTTTTTTTCAAGTTTGTGCACTTTTTTTTCCTTTGGTTTTTTTTTATTGTAAAGATAACGGCTTCTTATTTCTTTTTCATTAATAAAATTTTAGGGAGCTTTTGAAAAAAAATTTTGGCGGACGTCTAAACTTTTTCAATTTTTCGGTTTTTTAAAAGAAAAATACTCAATATTACAGCCAACTTTTAAATAGTTATTTTCACGATATTTAAAAATAAAATAATAGATGTTTTGAACAGTAATAAAACATTTTAAAAACAGAAAATATTTTGCAATTATCTGAAAAAATCAATTTTTTATGAATTTTTTCGCATTGCACCGAAAAGGCCAAAATGAAAAAATCCATTTTGGACATTTTTACAGAATTTGCTTTTGCACATTTGTGCACTTTTTTTTTGGTTTTTTTTTTTTTATTTTGCAGCTATGGCTTCAAACTTTGTTTGGAAAAAATAAAATTTTAGGGAGCTTTAAAAAAAAACATTTTATTTTCCACGAAACTTTGAACATTTTTATGTTTTTCATCCAAAAACACAACATTTGTACTAAATTTTTTAAAATAAAATTGCAGAATTTTGTAAAAGTAGAAATTTTGTATTTTTTTAAATATTGTTTAAAAGCATTTAAAAAAAAAATTGACTCAATTCCCTTTTAAAATGAGCTCCCTGCAATCATTTCCGTACTTCTACCAAATATAAGTTTTTCAATTCGTGTACTTTAAGCAAAAACCCATTGACTTCGGCACCCCTAGCGGATACAAAAAGCGGTAAACTCGGTCACTTTTATGTTATTTCTTTTAGTTGGTTTGTTTGATTAACAAATATACTAAAAAGGGACAAGAGTTCAAAAATTTGGAAAATATCGATTTTTGTCCACCTTCGAAGCAGTGTGCAACGTGTCCCGGGAACTTTTCGAAAAAGTTAAAAATGGGACGGTCTAATGGAGATATTAGAATCGAAAGTCAAAACTTTGATTTTCATGTCCTTTTTCTCATTCATAGGTTATGATGTTTTATGAAGACGTCGTTGTACTAAAAATTTCTACAATTAATAAATTTTATGATCTATTAAATTCTTACATAAATTTAAAGGCAACAACAACAACTTTGTATAGAGTTAATCACTTAACTGACTAGAAAGTCTGTTTCTTGCCTTCTTAAAAACTTACTTGATATAAAGCTCACAATTAAATTCATGTAATATTTTCTACAATTTTGAAGATATGTGAGTGTTTTTGCGTCAATCTGTCAAAAATTTATTAAAATTAAATGGACGATAAACTCCGATTGTAAAAAGTATTATAATAATAAAATAGCCGTATGAGGGAAAAATTTCAGAGGGGGCGTGGCAAAAACTAAGTATCTAAGAATGAAATCTAGGGTGCACTGAATATGCATACTAAGTTTGAACGAAATCCGTAAAACCGTTTAGATTTGTATAAAGGCCAAAAAAACAAATAGGAAATGAATTCTATTACTATAGATAGTAGACCAGTTCACTTTACAAAAATGTTAAAACTTTTCGGTGCGCGCCCATTTTTTTAAAATTTGCTTTCCTAATAAGAACAACAATACTTTAAGACCCCAAAAAAATTTACCTTTGGATATTGCGCAAATCGTTTTAAGGTCATTGGGGTTATTTACGACTCAAACCATTTTGAATAATGTGTTGCCCAAACAAAGACACATATGGGATATATTTTGACGAAGAATCATTTATAATAATATGAACTTTTATAAATTTTTTTTTTATTTTTTTAAAAATATGCATCTGATTTTTTTTTTGGCGGAGCGTTAAAAATGAAATTTAAATCGTAAACCAAAATTATCGTTTTTCCACATGAAGTTTTTTCTTATTTTTTCCAACAATTATGTTTGTAATTTTATATTTTTGGGCAAAGCTTAAGCTTTCTGACGATATGACATACTGCACATTTTTGGACCATAACATGTAAAAATACAAATAAAAACACTACTAACATTTGTTTATATTTATATATATTTTTTAAAAATAAGATTATTTGAAATGTTTTTAAAATTTATTCACAACAACAGTGGCCTGCTAACTAAATTATAACAACCAATGTTGAATTATCTCCCTGCAAATTACTTAGTTAGTTTAAAGTGGGCCTATGAGCACCGCGACCCACGGGATCTATTGTGCATGCTCTTAATTAACACTTCACATTTAGGCTTTTTATATTATTTAGCACTGTCTCTGGCTTGGTGTTCCAAATTGTTGACGGAATCACTACTTCCCCTCCAAAATGGAGGCGTCTTAGGCTGTGGATTGCCGGACATTCACACAGAATGTGTTCAGGGGTTTCTTTTTCCTCCTCGCATAGTCTGCAAACGTCTGGTTTAGAAAGACCCATCTTTTTAAAATGGCATCTGAGTGAGCAGTGACTTGTGAAGAAACTGGTAAGAATTTTAAGGTCTGCTTTGGTAAGCTTAAGTAAATCTTTAGATTTTGCTTTACTAAGAGTTCAAAATTTCATTGATTGCCTCTGTCCATTATTGTCGTTCCAGTGGCACTGAAATTTCTTATCTTTCTGTATTCTATTTTTTTTTTAGAATGTAGCTTTTTGCTAAGCTTCAGAATGGTTCAGGTCGTATAAGAGTTCGAGACGCTCCTCGTTTGGCAAGGCAGTCCGCCCTTTCGTTATACTCGAATCCTTCGTGACCTGGAACCCACCATAATTCTATTTTTTTGCTTTGTCCCAGCGTATTTAATAGTTCTACGCAGTTGGAAACTAGTTTTGATTAAATTTTTAGGCTTGAAGGGCTTTTAAAGCCGCTTGACTATCTGAAGTATGTAGCTGTGAGCCCCCTTTGATTTCCTGCGGAGATATTCACTGATACATACTTCAATGGCATATATCTCCGACTGGAATATTTTCGGCGTGTATCCCGTTGGAAGAGCTTTTTGGAAAATGGGACCATTTCCGCTCCCGTTTATCCATTTTCGTGTTTTGACCAATCAGAGTACCATATATGTGAGCCAGAATCAACTGTGAAGCTATCATTCCTCCATCATTGAGAAGCTTACCTTCGGGAGCATCCTGTCGGGGATTTTTAAAAAGGGTTCATTTCCGAAGGTTTTGAGTATTTTCATGGGACCCGTAAAATTCCCTGCCTTGTAATCACCGATTTCCTCCATTCTTAGTGCTTCTTTTTCAATAATGACCGTTAAAGGGGTAGCCCTATTATTACATTCAGAGCTTCAGATGAGCACGTTTTCATTGCACCAGTGATACCAATGCACGCCATTCTTTGCAGCTTTGTCAGTTGGTTAGCTGTTATGCGCTGTTGGACCTTGGGCCACCATACAAGTGCTGCATACGTAACCATAGGTCTCACAATTGTTGTAAACGTGCAATAAATCATTTTCAAAGGCAAAAAGGGCACGTATTGCCCTGCCTGTAATTGAATCTATAGATATCAGTATGGTTTTCGCTGCACTTCTGGGATGCAGCCAGCACTTATTCAAGCCGTAGAGGACATATGCGCAAATCTTGATAGTGGATGTATAAAGGTTGGAGGCCTATTCCTGGACCTACAAAAAGCATTTGAATGTGTCGACCATGAGGTGCTAATAAAAAAACTTATATTTTCTGGAATTAACACAGATGCCCTCAACTTAATGCGAAGCTATCTAGCTGATAGACCTCAGTTTGTGGTGAATGGCAAAAACAATAGCTCTCTGGAAACCTGCCGGTATGGAGTGCCTCAAGGAAGCGTCTTAGGACCAATGCTCTTCCCCATCTTCATCAATGATATGCAAAACATTAATCTTTATGGGAAGTTATTTTTGTTTGCTGATGACATCGCGTTGTTCTATCCATCTTACTCACGACTTGCATTGAAGACACATAATGAACATGATGTAACAATTCTAAATGAATTTTTTCGATTTAATCGCATCTCAATGAATGCTGATAAAACCCAATTTATTATATTCTCACAATTAACAATTGTGTTCTCAACATAAATGGCGTAGACGTTGTAGAGGAAACCTGCGTAAAATTTTTAGGACTTACAATGACTAGTAATCTAAACTGGAATGAGCACATTTTCACGTTGCAGCGCAAGGTTTTATCTGTACTCGGACTATTGCGTAAATTCAAAAGAAAATTCTCAGTCGACACGAAACTCACTATCTACATGTCTCTAGTTCACTCGCACCTAATATACATGCCTTTGTGTTGGGCGTGCAAAAACACAGCTGAACTCAACAAGCTGCAGCGCCTACAGAACAAGTCCATAAAAGCCGTTTTTAATTTACATCCGCGATTCAACTCTCGACAGCTGTAAGCCCGACATTTGGAGATATCTTGCCAGTCACATCTCTCCATAAGTACCAACTCACTCTTCAGGTATTTAAAAACTTAAGGAACATCAACTACAATACTACGCAGCTGACAACGCGAACACATAGCTTCAATACCAGGAATAGATCTGATTTAGTAGCGGCGAGAAGCAAATTCGAGGTGACCAAGCAGCGATACCTGTACGCAGGCCCGACAGCCTATAATAGTTTACCTTCCGTATGTAAGAACGCAACTTCTCTAGGCTTATTTAAACGCGAACTAAAGAGATACCTGATGGATTTAATTTAATCTAATTTAAAACTGTTCATATGTAAATATTGTAAATATTGTATATATACTTAGTATTATAAATATAAATTATTAACGTGAATTATAACATGCCAATGTAGCATGCTCCTTCAAAGCTCTTTACCTGAGCAATGGAGCTCAATGTAATAATTGTTTGAATTCAAATCTAATAAATAAATACTACTTTAAAAAAAAGTACTTGACCTCTTATGAAAAGTCAATGACTTTTCCATGCAGGGTAGGTTTTACCAGATTTAGGCTCCTTTTTCTAGAGAAGGGCACCAGAATTGATTTGTCAGGATTTATGCTTAACCCTTTTTCCTAACACCAATTTGAAGTTATACGGAGGGCATTGTTTCCGATATTGTTGGTTCATGACTGCCCAGACTTGAAATAACCAGGTCATCCACATTCTTCTGGTGTCAAAACCCCGGTTGTTGAGAATTGCGATAAGTTCGTCCCGTATCCTTGACGTATAACCGGCGGATTTGTTTCTCGCCGCCTGCCTCTGCGCAGACTTGCGACGAGGCGTCTAGTTTTTTTGGAATCTCGGTGGGTTACGTTTTGGGCCATATCTGCAACCCTCGTGGCAATTCCTTGCCTCCCCACCATAGTGGTACCAGCAGACGCCGTTCACAAACGTCGGCTTTAAGAAATGCTGAGCTGCGGCTGGTTTCATAGCCGCCGGTGCTGGCTTAGGCATCGTTCTCGGCCTTGCTTCTTGCTCGTAGCTAGGATCCCTTCTCGTTTCCTTCTGCTTGCTCATAACTGGCATGCGCCCCCTGCCGCCGCAGTAAAGCACCTCGCCATCGCTGGAGAACATCTCCTCCGCTGGCCGTAAGTTGCGCAACGAACTCGTGATGTGTTTGGCGCTTGCCGTTTGGGGGGTTAAGCAATTCGTATAGCTGGTTCTCTACACGACACAGCCACTTCTGATCCGACGACAACCCTCTCACCGTTTCATTTGGACCCGTGGTACTCGTCTCCGGCCTAGGTGTCGGTGACGTGCTTATGGCCGTGACATGCCTTGATCGAAAGTCGCCAACCTTCATGATTCTGTCCGCCAGCGCCGCCTTTTGCACCAGCGTCTCCGTTGACACTTGCAATATTGCCTGTACACTTGACGACAGGCGCGATAACCAAATGCCCTCCAACATCATCGGGGTCACGTTACGGCCCCCTAGCTCGCGCATTTCGGACAGGAGCTGGGACGGGCGCTTGTCGCCCAGCTCTAAGTCCATCATCAGCTGGCGTAACTTCTCCGAATCACTAGCGCTGAAGGCATTCATCAACGCCGCCTTGAGGTTGTCGTATTTGTTTCTCCCCGGCAGGTTTCGCACGGCCTCACTAACCTGTCTCAGCACCGCCTGGTCAAGCGCCGCCGCCGCCGTATGAAATTAAAATGAGTCCGACTTCGTCCCAGCTAAAGCGAACTGCTGGTCCAACGACGGGAACCACATGTCCGGAGCATGGTGCCAGAACGGAGGCGTCTTAACCGTGTTCCCGCCGACACTATTCACTCCCGCCGCCGACCCTGTGTCTCCGAGGGTCAATCCGCCCAGACTAGCAGCGGCGGCTTCCGTGCCGCCGACTGCCCCTTCAACATCGCCCGCACTTTCTAGGTTGTCTACCGAACCTTTATTTAAGTCACTTTTGCTCATAGTTATAGCTCTAGTTTTTCAAATCTCACAACACTAAAATCTTTATTCGCGTTCTGCAAAAATTAATTGTTCGAACTCGTTCACTTTAACTTAGCGCGCACTTTTTTCGGGGTCACCAATATGAGCATTTAATAAAACTCTACTCTTTCAGTTTATACATTTATTACCTACTTTAAATCTATTCATAAATTATTAAGTTACAAAAGCTAATGAAATGGACCGGAGTGATTAGAATTGCTTTTTACGCGACACGAAAACAAACTGATCTTTAAGGCAACATGGCCCATAGACCACGCCACCACGACGCATCGAAAATGTACTTTAAGGCTATGTATGTGAGTGCGGCGGCACACATACATAGCCCGATAAAAACCGAATTTGCTACTTTCATTTTTTACGACCTATCAAACACACAAAAGCCATCCAGTGGAGCTCTGCACTGGCCTTTATAGTCGCTGACCCCGTTATCAGCGCTAATAACAGTACTAGAGAACGGGCGTGGTGGGAGCTGACGCAGCGTACATCAATCATCGTATTGGCAGCGCAATTGCATGGACGCTGGGTAGCTAAGCCAGTGTTCAAGCAACGAGCGCTTACACAGTTAACGTTAAGGGTGACCTGGCGTCAGTGCACTCAAATCAGACGGATCCGATGACAGTGGCGTTAGTGGCCGAGAATTTAAGATAGCTTCGAGTTCCACAATGACGGTCTCCAGTTCTTCATAAGTCAAAGAGGCTGACGCGACACTTTTTAGTAGAAGTTGTTTCGCAGACTTAACCGCCGCTTCCCACAGTCCTCCGAAATGTGGGGATCTGGGAGGAATAAAATGGAATTGTATTCCCTTCTCATTGCACGTATTTCTAATTTGATCTTGATCAAATCTACCTCTTCTACTTATCAATCTTTTGAGAGTGCCAATAAATGCGTCTGTTGTTAGCTCCGTAACCAGCTCCAGATGAACTGCCTTTGAGGCAAAACAACAGAATACAGCTAACTAAGCCTTGGTTGGCTTTATAATGTAATGATGTAATAATGTAATGCTTTATAATGTAATAACCTTATAATGCACCCATAATGGCCCTGCGTAATCAGCACCAGCGTTAATGAATGGTCGCGCTGGTGTCACTCTTGTAGCTGGCAGGTTTCCCGTAATTTTTTGTCCTAATTGAGGCCGCGCCTTATAAAATCGAATGCAAAACTGAACAATTGATCGAGCTATCGTTTTTCCTTTTATAGACCAAAAACTGCACGCGCATACAATTCAAGCCAAGTCAGCATCTGGAGAGCTTCCGTCGCATCGTGGGACCAGCGTTTGCATGCGCAGGTAGTTTGTAAGGTTGTATTAGTGAGGAATGTTTTCTTTAGGTTAGTTCTAAGTTAAGCATTTCAGTTCAGTTTCGGCAATAGCTTTAACAATTCTATTTTATCTTACCTATTTTTCAATATTTAATAAATTTAATTAATCATAAAAAGTAATTTTTTTTTAATACATAACCCGTGGGGCATTGGCTGGCTCAAGCTGGCCAATGCCGACTATTTTTTTAATAGTGCGGGATGGAAAATCGTTAACTGGCTCCCGAGCAGGGACCGGCAATGTGTTGATGTGTGATTCTGGCGTGAAGAAGAAATAATCTTAATTCTATCGCAAGTGACTGCTAAAAAAGAAATTTAATGTGAGAATTTCAACAGATCTAATAAATAACAATCACAAGCCTGCTCAGTAATTTCATGCTCTTCAATTGCAACTTGAAAAACTAAGTTAGTGTGATAAGTGACAAAACTAATAATCACAAGCGAGCTCCGTCAAGAATTATGCATTGGCCGTGCCGGTTCCAAGGACACACTTCTGAGGGCCGGTGTAACTTGATTGATTTCTAATTGAATGATTTGGTGATTGCGTACACGAGCGTTCTATTGAACGAAAGTTAATTTCTTTTAAGACCACATATAACTAATCGCTGCACAACACCTACCCTTCAATATTTCCATTCTACCATATTGAAGATCATAATCGGGTGAAATTTATTGAATGTGAAACAAGTCGTGCCTTAGTAAGTTGTCTGTGATTATAAAAACTAACAACTAAACCGGATAACATGACCTTTCTACCACTGTTTACCCTCAGAACAAGCAACATAAAACTCTTTTGCCTGACCAGCCGAATTTTGTGTCGTGTCTAATATTACGTAAAAAATTGAACCCCATAAAAATAATGATTAAAAAAATGTTCGTACTTAAAAAGCAATAACAGAAAAAAGTATCAACAATTCCATGATACAATTATATGCGAAGATCAGAACTTGAAAAATAAAACGAAGAAAAAAGAACATAAAACTTATCATAGAAAAACATTCGGAATTTGAAATATAATAAGAAATAAAATCAAAACAACGGCAGCAACTCACACGGAAGGGTAATGCTTTTATTTGTGTGAGTATTAAAATAAGGTGGCAAAAGAAAAAAAGAAGCGTTATTACAATTTTAAATAGAAGGCAATACAAATAAAAAAAGCCAAGAACAAAGAAAAGATATTTTTGCTAGAGAAAAAACTATAAAGATATAATTTTGAAATTAAAACCAAAAAAGAATTTGAATCAAAAAAAATCTTGACAAAAGAAAAAAGATGTAAGAAATTATCCCAGTTCAGAACTTTATATAAGAACTTCACGTTAAAACTATAAAACAAAAGAGTTTTGCTAAAAGATAAGAATATACAAAAAAATCTGAAGTTCAAGACAAAAAGAATCGTAATCGGGAGAAAATCTCGACAAAAAAAAAAAAAAACAAAACAATTACAATTCAATACAATTTATAAGAATTTTCTATTAAAATCAGTGACATAAAAGAAAAAAATGGAAGACATGAGAACCTCAATTACGGAGTTGAGCGGAGCTGTCAACTCTTTAATAGAGCAGTTGAAGAAGGTCGAGCGGCGTATCAACGTGCTCGAAATAACAGACCACCGCGTAACTAAACTTGACCAAGTTGAGAAGAGAATCATTAGGTTAGAACAGGGAAACGATAGCAACACAGGGCACACAAGGAATCTTCTGCGCGCACCGGAAACGGAAGCAGATCTGAGGGAGATATGCAAACTGCCGGAAAGTGTTTGAAGGGAATCCTGGGCAATATATCTCATGGGCTCATTGTGTAGAAGGAATAATGAAAAACAACAACATAGTCCGGGATAAGCCCATTTACAGGGCAATACTTCAGAGTATCCGGGGAAAAATCAGGGGCAGCGCTGACACTGCCGTGATCTCCTACAATATATTTGATGACGACTGGGGGTCTATTAAAACATGTCTGTCATTGCATTACGCTGACAATAGGGACATCAGAACCCTTGCACATCAGCTAGGTCAATTGATGCAAAAAGGTTCCAAACTGGATGGATTTTTATGCGATAGTAAAGCACCAGTTCTCGCTAATTATAAATAAAATTAAGATAGAGACCTATTCGCAGGATACGGTGAACGCTCTTATTGAAGCATACAGAAATAAGGCCTTGGACGTTTTTATCCGGGGTCTTGACGGGGATTTGTCAAGAATGTTAATAGTCCAAAAACCACACACTCTTCCAGAGGCATATTCTGCGTGTCTTGACATACAAAACCTAACTTTTCGAAGGCATCCAGCACATAACGTGGCTGCGCCTAATGCAGTCACGATTCCTGTAAGCCAAATAATGGGAAATGGTTAATGCCACCGAAGAAGTTCAATTGTGGCTATCACGGCAACAATGTTTATAAACCCCCTAGAATAACGTTCAGTACAAATGAACAACAACCACCAACTAGACTCCTAGACTAAATTATATGAACAGGCCTCAGGGAGGCAACTATACGGGTAGATTCTAGGGGAATAAGCAGCCGGAATAAGGAAAAATAACTGTATGTCACTAAAACCGAATATTAATCTACCACTTAGGGAAAAAATATCTACGGAAGTTAACCATGTCGTAGATGGGGGCCTTCTTGAAGACGTCAAAAAAAATCTCAACCACCTTATACAAAAATATAGAACGCTCTTTGGGCCAATAACTAAGAGCGAAATGGCTAAGACAAACAGAAGAGGTAGAAAGACAAGTTGACGAATTATAAGCCAAAGGAATTATTCGCCGTTCTAAAAGTCCGTATAACTCACCTGTCTGGGTAGTGCCAAAGAAGCCTAAACCTAGTGGGGAAAAGCAATACTGAATGGTAATTGATTTTAAGCGCTTGAACTCTGTCACTATCCCTGATATTTATCCTATCCCTGATATCAACTCGATATTAACTAGCCTGGATAAAGCGAAATATTTTACAACCATTGATCATCATCAAATTCCGATGAAACCTTCGGATGTGCGTTGGGAAATCGTAATTTCAACGCAAAGTTAATCCGACTAATAGTGAACGTGATAGCTCAGGCACTGGCACTGCAAGTGAGGGTAATTCATCACCGATACGGCAAGTGAAGGTACTATGCATAGTGCTGAACAAGATAGCACGGATTTAATTCCGCATGTCGAAGTGCCTTTGAATGTGTTCAGAAATCAAACAGTGATAAGGTTTGGGAGCCCTATGCGTTCCAATGAACAGCCACACCCAGGGTTCAACCGGCGTTTCATTTCCATAGAAGAAGTAAATAGAGAAAATCTCACGCAGCTTTTAATCGAACTCTTAAGCCCTGCAGTGATAAATGGCATTAAAATTCCTGAATGTTGCCTTCAATTGCTCCAAAATAGTTACTTGGAACATTTTAGCCATTACAAAATTAGAATAACTTAAAGATCAATAGAAGATGATGCTAATCAGGAACGTATTTGCCAAATCATTGAAGACGAGCACAGAAGGGCTCACCGTAACGCGAGAGAGAAATTTTATTTCCCTCGCATGAATAACCTAATTAAGAGGTATACTTTTAGCTGCGAGATTTGTAAGCTAAATAAATACGATAGGCACCCCACCAAACCTGAACTTCAATCATCTCCCACTCCTACCTATCCTTGCGAAATCCTTCATATTGACATTTTTGAATTAAAGGGCGAAAAATTTCTGAGTTGCATAGACAAGTTTTCGAAGTTTGCTAAATTATTCCATATTCAAAACAAATCATCGGCAACACACCTACGAACAAAACTAACTAAGGTTATACACTATTTTACCATACCCAAACTAATTGTCACAGACAATGAAAGACGCTTTTTGAGCCCCACGATTATAAATTACATAAGATCACTAGGCGTTGAATTGTACCAAACACCGACCCAAAAAATTGAGGTCAACGGTCAAGTTTAAAGGCTCCATTCAACATTGATAGAGTTGTATCGTTGCCTCGAAAAGGAAATAAGGGCACGACAACCAAGGGAACTTCTTTACATAGCGGTTGACCGTTATAATAATTCATTTCACTCTGTCACAAAGAAAAAACCAAGCGATGTGTTTTTTAACAGAACTGAACGCATCAATTATCAAAATTTAACAGACTTTCGTGACAGGGTGCATGAAGATATAAGAGCGCAAATCGAGCGCAACCAAGAGCTTAGAAATTTAAGAATTAATAAAAACAGAACTAAACCAAAATAATTTCAGAATGGTGAAACTATTTTTGTTGCCAATAAACATTTTAAAGGCAAACAGAAGCCTCCTTTAAAAAAAGAAACAATTGGCGATACCCATAAGGTTACAATTACAACAACCACTGCAAAATAATTCCATAAAAGCCACATAAAAAACTTATAAAAAATTATTATAAAGCAATAGGTAAAATTTAAATTTTCATTGAATATCTTTTGGAAAATGGTGGACACTTGCAAAATTTTGCAAGATGTCGGGGTTCGACTCCCATCAAAGATTCAATACAAAAAAAATAAGAAATTTTTTTTTAAAAGAATGTATAAAAAAAGATATTTCTGAAAATATAATAATGAAAAAAATACTTACAACTTAAACTGTCATTGAATATCTTTTGGAAAAATGGTGGACACTTCGCCATTTCCAAGCATAACGCAAAACGGGTCCGTCTCATGGCTTTCGATTTGTTTTATTTTTGGGCTATAGGTTCTTATTAAAATTCTAAGAACATAAAATCATTTATTTTTTTATCGCCACTCGTTAAAAAGTTATTGACCTTTCAATTCTGCAAATCATCCGAAAACGCCAGAACTGGAAAATTTTAATTAATTGTATCTACGTCAATTTTAATCCAATTTTTATAAATGAGGTACCGTTAAAAAGGTATTAGAAAGTTGTTTCTGGAAAAAATATATAATTTTGAAATTTTGGACATTAGGGCTGCCAACATATTTAAAAAAATGTATTTGCTAATTTCTCAAAAAAAAAAAAAAAATTAAATTTGAAAAAGAATGTTGCCTTTAAGTCAAAAACAATTTTATGATGGAGCTTTTATATGTTTTTCGCAATTTGAATTTTTGTACACATACCTTATCATTTTGAGGCAATTTATCGCCTATAAATTTCATAACGGTAAAGATATTTGCAAAATTTAATCTGCAAAATGGTTTGTTTTATACGGACCAACATTTTATTCATAAGTTTCGATGACCTTACACTTGGCCTTGGTAGAAAAAACTGGTAAATACCGAAAAAAATATT
Source organism: Dichetophora obliterata (assembly GCA_963920525.1). Classification (NCBI taxonomy): domain Eukaryota; kingdom Metazoa; phylum Arthropoda; class Insecta; order Diptera; family Sciomyzidae; genus Dichetophora; species Dichetophora obliterata. Next base: position 132,393,625 of record OY986437.1, read on the forward strand.
TTTAATTTTTTTTAATTTTATTTGTAAAAAGGTGAACAAAATTTTGTTTCAAGATTGCCATATTGAAGATTATTAAATTCTAACTGATTTTTTTTCAAAATGTTTTGAAATCAGTCTTAAAACAAAAAAATTATGATGGTTTGATCAGCTGATATATTAAAAAATCCTCTGTAGCTGAATATCGTTGAGTTTTAATCTCCCTAATATTGATGGGAATAAAACTGTGTAACTTTTGTGAGCCGGTTATAGCTTGCACATTTTTAAATTTTAACATCAATGCACCTTCAGCATTTTCAAAAGACTCTTTTGAGCAAAACCGATAACATATTGTTGACTCCTTTGTTATAGCCCATTCGTAAAGCTCTCTCGCGTTTGTTAATTAGTTTTCAAATGGTCTTTGAAGACTGGCTCTCATGGCATTTCGTTTGAAAAACAAATTTGGACAATATGAAGCAGTCAGCAGATGTTTTTATATCGCAATTCAGCAAGCAAGTTGATTTGCTAGTACCACACGATTTCATCGCTAAAAAACAAGCGGATTATTTAAAAATGCAGAAAGAAGCATTGAAAACAGAAGAATTTGTTGTAATATGTGATTTTTTAGAAAATTACATTTTTTTCATTCAGATATAACTAATGTAAACCCTACAATTCCTTAAATACTTGATCTGCAGTAGAAAAATATTTTTTGTGAAACTTTTTTTTTATATTTTTAATAGAATGCTGTACAGTCTCAATATTGGTCTCATAATCAATGCACTATCCATCTGTTCTCCATTTATTTCAAGGATGACAGCAATGATGTTGGAAATCTTAGCGTTATCATAATAGCCGACAGTTTGATCCACAACTTCAGTGCGGTGTTTCAATTTCAAAAAGAATTGCTACTGGTCTTACGAGCTCGATTTAACGACATCAAAAGAATCAGTTTTTTTCCGATGAAGCTGCATCGCTATATAAGAATAGAAAGAATTTCTACCAGCTTTGCCAGTGGAAAGAAGAAGAAGAACATTTTGACGCTGAGTGGCATTTCTTTGCTACATCGCATGATAAGGGGCCGTGTTATGGCATCGGTGGAGCTTTTAAACGAAATGCCATGAGAGCCAGTCTTCAAAGAACATTTGAAAATTAATTAACAATCGCGATTGAGCTTTACGAATGGGCTATAACAAAGGTGTCAAATATATGTTATCGGTTTTGCTCAAAAGAGTCTTTTGAAAATGTTGAAGCTGAGTTGATGTCAAAATTTAAAAATGTGCCAGCTATAACCCGCACACAAAACTTACACAGTTTTATTCCCATCAATAATAGGGAGATTAAAACAACGATATTCAGCTTCAGAGGATTTTTTAATATATCACCTGATCAAACCATCTTACCTTTTTTGTTTTAAGACTGGTTTCAAAACATTTTGAAAAAAAAATCAGTTAGAATTTAATAATCTTCAATATGGCAATCTTGAAGCAAAATTTTGTTCACGTTTTTACAAATAAAAGTAAAAAAAATTAAAAATACTTTTTTTCTTTATTTACCAGTTTTCTCTACCAAGGTCAAGTGTAAGGTCATAGAAACTCATGAATAAAATGTTGGTCCTTATAAGACAAACCATTTTGCAGATTAAATTTTGCAAATATCTTTACCGTTATGAAATTTATAGGCGATAAACTGCCTTAAAATGATAAGGTTTGTGAACAAAAATTCAAATTGCGAAAAACATATTAAAGCTTAATCATAAAATTGTTTTTGACTTAAACGCAACATTCTTCTTCAAATTTAAAAAATAAAAAATCGAAAAAATTACGCGTTTTTTGAGAAATTAATAAAATTTTTTTAAATATATTGGCAACCCTAACATCCAAAATTTCAAAATTAGATATTTTTTCCAGAAACAGCTTTCTAATATCTTTCTAACGGTACCTCATTTATAAAAATTGGATTAAGACTGACGAAGATACAATTAATTAAAAATTTTCCAATTCTGGCGTTTTCGAAAGATTTGCAGAATTGAAAGGTCAATAACTTTTTAACGAATAGCGATAAAAAAAAACAATAAATGATTTCATGTTCTTAGAATTTTAATAAGAACTTATAGCCTTGAAATAAAATAAATCGAAAGCCATGAGGTCAATTGTTGAAAAAAAGTATTGCGGTATGCGTGGAATGGGCGACTTGCAAAATTTTTGCAAGATGTCGGCGTTCGACTCCCACCAGAGATTCGATACAAAAAAAAAAAAGAAGAAAAAGAATTTATAAAGAAAAAGAAGATAAGAAAAACTAATATGTATAAAATTACGTTTTTTTTTTGTTTTAAATAAAATCAAAACGACACAAAAACGCAAATTTGTCAGGCAAATTTGTCAGGCTTCCGTGTGCGTGTAGTGCAGTATAGAAGAAAACACATTTAGTTAAGGAAACAATAAGAAAGTTATAAGAGAATCTTGTAAAATCAATAATTAAAGAAAAATAAAACTTTTTTAATAGTACCACTACTTATAGTAAATGAAAATATAAAAATAAAAGTTAAAAATTTTGTAAAACCATTACGAATAAATAAAGTTTAACTGAATAATATTTCTAGATAATAATGACTTAATAAGTATAATTGTTTATTTATCTATTCCGGTCTCCAGAATAAATCTTACAGACTATGTTTAAATCTTACAAAAATAATGATTTATATTGATTAAAAATCTTGATTCGACTTAAAGTACCGCTACTCAACATTACACAATTGATTAAAATTATTTCAAGCCAGTTTTTAGTCAAAATTTAATTACAACAAAAGAACTGACTGCAATATTTATTCATTGTCAAGCTCGGCCTCTTAGGGAAATTAAAACTAGTAGCAAGTTGTATTCTTTCAGAATATCTTTTATAGCAGAAGTGCAATGCATACAGATCTTCGACTATAAGGCACCTATAATTTCCGTGAAGGATTGGGTCATTAATGGGCACTTCAAACTTGTGCATTTGGTGGACTTGGAACAATATGAGCAAGTATTGGAGCAAATGACTAAGTCCGTTGGCAGAATCATACGAAACGTGGACAGACGACATATCCTCGAGTTTCATGCTAGACAGACCAGAGACCGTATCCAGCTTCTCAAAGGAAGAACATGGAGGCAGACACACTCATATGATTGTATTTGCTCAGCATGGAAATGGATAGCGGGCTAATAGAAAACAACAATCATCAGTACAAAATCAACGAAAAATGGTTTTCCATGAGCCAAACCAACTAGAAGAACATGGATGACTTTCAGCAACTTACCTTAAGCAAGATGTTAATCATCAAAGATGAGGTCAGCGAAATTGTACGAGTGTGCCAAATGGCAAAGAGCGGTGTAATAAATAACAAAGAATAACTTAATATAATTATATCAGAAGTCGAAACGCTGCCGTACGAAAATGAGATCGAAGCAATCGAATACGGAAAACCATCACAATACACCAATGGCTCAATCTTGCTTTATATCATCTCAATGAATTAGGTTAAAAGAGGAGTACAACCTACTGTTGAGAAGAGCTTCAATTATAGAGGGACAACAAGTTGATCTAGATTTCAATAAAATGCTAGTTAGCTAAAAAGAAACGTTTGGAATTATCAGGAATTGCCTCTCAATAAGTGGCACAACCGTTTGCAGTAAATGAGTTACCGTATCAGGAGTTTATCAAAGTGATATCTTTAGAACCATTACAAGAAATAAAAAAAAACACAGTATATGCATTGTAGCGACTCACCTTAATGGCGTTTGAAGCTGGGATATGCAAAGCGGAAGACAGGGTCGTTGCAAAATTTATATCTCTTAATGAACTCAAAATCAGACGCTTTGCGTTATATTTTCAATCAAAAATTACATTTATTTCGGATTTTATCCTGAATGGTTTTGTGGTACAATCAAATTTTAGTTTGTAAATTAACGTTAATGCAAATTTACTGGCGTATGCCACACAATAAAATATTTACAAATGCTTCAAATGCTAATGTATTCGTTATAATTTTCAACAAATATATTTTGTGAGCTGAGAATATATTAATTTATATGACTAGATTATATATTATTATGAAAGTTGAGGAATTGTTTATGGCAATTGAATTTAAATTTCTAGTTAGTGATTATTTTTGGTTTAGAATAATTCTAACCAATTGTAGTAAGTATGGAGTTTATGGAAAGTTTCACCAAATACTTTGTGTGGGCGGGAGCTGTTGTTTTCCGCTTGGTGTAGTTGAGTGTGTGTGTTGGTGCTTGTTTGCTCGTTGTGTCTCGGATGGGTTGAGATTAAAACTCCTTCGGTGTGATGGCCAGGAGAGGAGTAGCAAGAGGCGTTTTGTGATGACCCGGAGGTCGTGAAGTGTGTGTGAACTAACGTGACCACAAACAGAAGGAATGTAGGATTTAGGATGTAGGCTTAATGGCCAAGTTGGGGAAAATTGACAGGGTTAAGACTTCACATTATGATTGTGACATTAAACAAGGACGAACGGGGATAATACCTGTCGTCGTCGAAGATTTTAAAAGATAGCTACACCGAGGACGAACGGGGATAGAACCTGGCGTCGTCGACAATGTGCCACAGAAGGACCAACGGGGATAAAACCTGGCATCGTCGAAATGCTTAGGTTGGGTTGAAGTTACTTTGATTTTAATTTGGTTTAATTATTTTGAACAAAAGGATTTTAGGAAAAGGGTTAAGGTTTGTCACTATTTCACTTTCTTTTGCCATTGGTTCACTTTATCTCTTTATATCACTTTTACACACTCTCACTATACACCTGTGGCTAACTACGTGACTGTACTCAGTGAAATCTACGTAACGTTGAATGAGGCCCACAGTGTCCTAATGGGCGCAGAATACCCTGTCCTTACGGTGGGGTTCCCTCGGTGGCAGTTGACAGCAATATTGGTTATAATTTCATGTCCTTGCGTTGACTCACAGTAGCAACTATACATTTAATTAATTAGTTTGATCTGATGTTACTTACAACATGTTGTACTTCCCTGTACTCGATGATTTCACTGCTAATGCTGTCAACATTGGTATGATGCACCCGACTGTGGGGCATTCATGATGATCGAACGTGTTGGCATGCATGTTGTGGTCTCTATGAAATGTTGATACCATTATTTAAACTCTGATGGAAATGTTGCTGTTCTCCTCTTCTGGTTGCTTGTGAGCGGGATGATATCAGAGTATTACTTGCTGCCTAGCAACATTCTCGCTCTTGGTGTCGGGTTCTTGGGGTATTATGCTCTACTGCGCCATTTCCTCTCTACTGCGTCATTTTTCGCTCCCAGTGTGTTGTTATTGGCAATTGTTTCTCGTCTTCTAGATTATTCTTCAGCTCTCGCGTCATATTGTGTTGCCATGCGTAATATATGCAGCTGCATATTTGGATCCTGTTAGAATATCGCCTGATGCTTCTTGTCTGTATGGAAATAAGAATATTTGTGCATATGAATGTTTGCTTATTTCAAGTATATGACAACAAGTTTCGTTATGTTAGTTTAACCCTAAAGCTGACCTGTTTGTCATAATTTACACTTCATGCCAAGGCTACATTCATATTATTATATGGTGGCGGCATGATTTAGCTCATAATAATGTTTATTATTTTCGTCGCTTTTATGGTATGCGCTAACCCTAAGTGAGCTTGCCCTTAATTTGCATCATTCTGAAACATTCATAGCGTTTTAGTAATGCTTGGTGAGAAAATTTATGCCAAGCGTTTTCATGAACTCTCGAGATAGCGCACGCATCTGATGGCTTCGGACATATGCGTTTGTTGCCACTTTTTGGAAATTTATGTGTAGCGGAGTAACTGCTTAACTCCTGGCAGGTGGTGTTATTTTGCCTGCTTTGGTAGCGATTCATGGAATGTGGCTGAATCGGTGCGACTTCGTCGCGCTAGTCTAGAAGAAAACAAACAAAACTAAAATTGCATGTAAGCTAAAATTTGTAACAAATTTTAGTCCTTACAGCATATAGGTCAGTCAGGTAAAACTAGGAAAAATTTTGAATCTGATTTACCTTTAAAAATTACAAATATAAATACAATACGAATTGAATGTAACTTGACAACCGGATCATATATTAATAACACATCAGTTCATACTATTCACGAATTTCCTCTGGATGTCTATGGAAACCTCGAAACGTCATTTACTTACCCGTCAATAAATAACCAACTTAATGATAAGAGTCTTAAATCAAGATAAATACATTTATAAATACAAATTTTCGAGGAGAAAAAATTTCCGTAAGACTTCACTTTAAGCCAGAATAAAAATGATAGTTTACACTAAGAATAATAAAAACGTAATTCAAAAAGAATTTCCAGTTACTCCTACATCAACACTCAACCCGGGACATACAAAAAAGAAGCTGTTGACTGCAGCTAATATAGAATATTTAAAATTCTTGAGACTTAATCTACCATTATGAATGAGATATTAAATGTCCTTCAAAAACCAATATATGATGAGAGCATTATAAAAAAGGAATACCATAGTTACTCGCCATATTTGAAATCTTTTAACAATAATGATGAGATTCGTATACCAATTCAAAATCAAGACCTCTTTGTCTTACCAAGTGAGAGTATGATTTACGTTCATGGCTTTATAGTAAAACTTGATGAAGAAAAAAATGTAGCAACAACAGGTGTGAAATTCACAAATAACTTTGTTTCATATTTGTTTGACGAAATTCGATATGAAATGAATGGTTTTGAAGTTAATCGTACACGCAATCTTGGAATTTCATCCACCATGAAAAATTGTACATCCTTGAATACAGCTGAAAGCAATCCATTAAAAAACGCTGGTTGATGCTTGGAAGAGAATTTTGCATTGGAAAAAACCGTCAGAATCAGTTGCTGTATACCTCTGAAAATGTTGATGGGTTTTGCCGAAGATTATACTAAAATAATATTTTACTCAAAGCATGAGCTTGTTCTTCAACGTTCTTCATCTAATGAGAGATCATTTCATCCTACTAAAGCCGCAGATCATTAAAATTTACAATATTGGATATAATATGGAAAACACCCCACATACAATTATCGAACTTTGCAAAATTGGAAATGTACAAGAAAATAAACAACAAAAACCCTATTTTAATGCTTCCTAATCGAAGTTGGGACTGTCATATAAATCCAATGCTTCCAAAAAGTACAAAGGTTTTATGGAATGTAAAACTAGCTCCGCAAAATGAAAAACCTAGATTTCTTATCATCGGTCTACAAAAAGAAAAAGGTAAAGAGGAAGGAAATACATTCGATCATTGCAATATCGCTAATTTCAAAGTATATCTAAACTTTGATTCATATCCCTCTGATGATTTGAATAGTCGCTTTGAATTGGGGCAGTATGCTGTTCTATATGATATGTATGTGAAATTTCAACAAAGTTATTATATGCGAGAACCTCAACCATTGATGTCGTTGGATTCAAGGCTATTGCTCCGCTAATTATTGTTGATATAACACGTCAAAATAAAGCAGTTAAAACTGGACCTATTGATATACGAATTGAATTTGATACCGAAGCAAACAATCCGATTCCAGATAAAACATCAGCCTATTGTCTAGTAATCCACGATCGTTTAATTGAATACTCACCTCTAACCAGCGAAATCAGAAGAATTATTTAAATGTGTGTGAATAATAAAAAGGTATCCAGTCATCATCTGATCTTTACTGTAGAAGGTATTTAGAATAAAACCATCAACAAAATAAAATAAAATTAATAGATTGAGAGGGTATAGTAAATTAATTTATTGCAACTACTGCGGTAGCAACTCACACTTAGAGGAGAAGTGTAAGAAGAAGATGGATGATCAAAAGTTAGCAGAATGAGCAAAGGAGCAAAAAGACGCTAAAAATAATATTGGTAAAGGAGTAAAAAGATGCAGAAACAGAAGAAGAAGATAAAGCAAAATTATACTCGAATCTGAGTGGTTAAATCAATTATTTTTTATGCATGTAATTATTACTTTTTATGCATGTAGTTATCAAAATTTATATATAATAACTCAATAAAATATCAATAAAGATTCATTTATAAATCAACTCGTTTTGTTTTATTTATATCAGCATAGTTGAGTATGGTCATGGTTACGATGACGCTTTCAATCGCTAGCTTAATTTATCATTAATCCCAGCCACCGTCACAGCCGCCTTTGCTGCTTTCATACTTTGTCTTCACATTAGTCAACCAACTCATATTAAATTTATTAAAATGCTTAACATCTACACTGCTCAAACTTTCGGTTTTGGATCCGGTTATTACGCTTACTATAAAGCTTGGGCTTATCACCTTAAACTTGAAATTTTTGTAGCGACTTAAATTCATAAACATTATGCTTGCTATGAAGCTTGTGAGTATAGAATTAAACTTGGAATCTTTGTAGCGACTTTAATAAACGTATTAAACAAGCATGAAAAAAAATATTTAACTTCTTCACTGTTTCCTTATCTTAATCTTGCGGTTTTGGATCCACTTATTATGCTTACTGTGAAGCTTGAAGCTTATCACCTTTAACTTGAAATTTGTAGTTAGTTAAATTCATAAGCATATTAAACAAGCATATAAAAAATATTAAAGATCTACACTGCTCCCTTATAGTGAACTTGCGATTTTGGGTCTGCTTATTATGCTTACTATGAAGCTGAAGCCTTATCATCTTAAACTTTAAATTTTTGATTTATAATAACAATAACAAAGCTTCAGCCATCCTACATCAGCCAGCTTGATAAATCATAGTTCATCTAGCTGTCTGTCCGTCCGTCCATCTGGCCATCTTTCCGTCTCGCATGCTTGCTTATCGCCAATTTATAACAACAGCAGCACGCTTCAGCCATCCTACATCAGCCAGCTTGACCAATCATAGTCCATCTAGCTTTCCGGCCATCCGCCCATCTTGCATGCTTATCTCCAATTTATAACAACAACACGCTTCAGCCACCCTACTATCGGCCAACTTGACCGATCGTCCGCGACGCCGACTGCGCTGCACCTCACAATTTTGTGAATTTGGAGGCCCATAAGGAAATACACGCGTTTTTCCCTATCCCTATAGCCTATCTACTTTCACAAAGAATGATTTACACCGAACGTCACCGCAGCACCGTCGGAGCGATACCCGATCATTTTAGATTTATAATTATTTTCATTTCTACTAAAAAAGTCTTAGAGAAAGCTTAGTTATTATACAAAACAAACTTTTAAACAGCATGAATTCCTACCAACTATAGCACTATATAAATCTTCAGCTCGGCCTTTCTCAATGTTGATTAGTGCCAAGAAGTCATCATTTATTTGAACATTTTCATCGACGTATCGAACCACAATTGCGAGTTGTTTTGTGCAATCAATCGCGGTCGATCGCTGAATTTTGTTTTTTAATTGACTCAGCTAAATTTTTGTGGATAATAAATTGCGCCAATAACATTTCCTTCCTCTTGGTTTCGTGCACTTCACTCCTGTCTATTTTTTGCGTCGCTTCGACTGATTTCATGTTAGTTTTATGCTTTTTGGAAAGCATATGGTTTCGAGCCTCTTCTTTGCCAGCATTCAATCGCTTGCCGCCACATGGACGGCATAGGAAATGAACTTTAGAATGTGTATCTTGCTCTATCCACTCCTTAAAGGCTGGCAAAGAAAGCCACGACTTTTGAAAATTTTTAATTTTTGAGGTTCTTCTATTTTGAATAGAAAATACAACTTCTGTTCTAGCTCAACTACCATAAAAATTCAGCTATTGAAATAATTAATTACTTTTTGGACGAGTCTTCATCATCGTCATCATTATTATCATCATCATCATCAACGTCGTCGTTTTCAGAGTCCTGTGGTGAAACTTGCTTCGTAGCCTGTGCTGTTACCGGCAGGGTGACAGGTTGCTTCTCTAGAACGGTGTCCTGCGTTGGAGCTTTTTCTGTATCTGCAGATGGCAGTGTGTACTCATTTTCATTGTTGAGGCGGAATCTTCTTGTATTAACTATTCGATGCAATTATCATTAGAACACCGGTGGAGATTTGCCAAAATCTGTCAACTTCTGCCCTCGAAGAAGTTGAAGCACAAGTCGTCACAGAGTATATCGTTCCTTTTTCTTTAATAAACACTAATTTAACTTAAATACTTAAAAATGTAACTGAATAACTTAGGATATGTTCCGAAAATAGTTAGATATTTTTTTATCCTCATTTTCTGGAGCTTGGGGCAGCTTTCTTTTTCTACCCGCCATTGAGTTAAATTGGCAATACAATTTTAGTAATTAAATATTTTATAAAATTTTTCACTTTTTTAACACTTGTACCACAACCATCCACCACCAACGACGCAATTTAAAACTCTGAACGTTAAATCGAAAGTTCTCCATCAAAGACGCAATTTCAAATATTCAACGTTAAATCGAAATTTTGCTGCGATCATTTTTCGATAAATCTGGAGATGTTCAGAAAGCACTTTTTAATCAGGGATAATAAACGTACGAACACATTTTTAACATTTCTTTTATACTAAAGCTGGATTCACTGATCACCTTCAGCATGTTTTGCGAGTTTTTTTTATGAAGTTTTTGATCAGAGAGAAAACTTGCTGCACGCTCTCAACTTGATTAACATTATTTTAAATCACACATGTTTTTGCTGAAGATTATCAGTGAATTCAGCTTTACTGTTTACAATGAAAAAACCAAAGAAATAATAATGGTATTCATTGACCATAACCGTATGTGTTATGTTAATAGCGTAAGAGCGATTTATTTACAGAAGCACATTTTGTGACGTACGCAGCTTACGACACGAAATCGTGGTGTAAACGGAGCATATAATGCGTATAATGGCAACTGTGATTTTATTTTGATTTTAACAGATAATTGCTGATAAATGGATTCGATAAGTAAACTTATAAATATTTCTGTTATTGTTTTTGTAGTAATTATATATTTCACTTAGTTTTTTAATTTTAAAATAATTCTTGAGCTTTATGCGCACCTTACACGATCAATCATTTGACGTCAATCAAGTTTATGTGTAAGTAAATATTTGTTTGTATGCATTACACAGACACGTTGATGGCTTCATTGATAGAAATCTTAATTTTTAGATATTTTGCAATGCTGGTCAAGCGGCTGGATGAGTGTAATGGCTTGATTGACCAATCTTTCGTCATCTCGTTTGCTTTCGTCGTGCAGTAAACATGACTGCAGGAAAAAAAAGAGCTGTAAATAATAAATTCTGTGTTCCATAAAAAATACTGCAGAATGAAAATGTGACGATATGATTGATGTGTGTAAGGGCTAGCATCAATCCATACGTACACAGGCTGAACGTCAAATGATTGACCGTGTAAGGTGCGCATTACGCTTGCAAAAAAATCAAAAATTCAATATAGTATTACCATATGTCAAAAAATGTTTACTTAGTTTTCATGCAATTTTCTGATGTCAACTTGTTCTTAAAACAAATATGCAATTTAATCGTTTTTATTAAAGACAAGTTCGAGGAAATGTGCACCGTAAACTTATAGCTTTACGCTTCTGTATATATATGTCGTTTGTCGAAAACCATTATTAAGTTTTTGCTTAATAAAAGTCAAAACAAATTTTTAAGAAGAAAATTCCCAAATTGCAATTCCATGCAATTAAAAAATACCACGCTGAATTCCTACACCAATTAAAAATTATTACGCTGAATTAAAAAATACCATGGGAATTCCCAAAAAAAATTCCCAAGACCAATAAAAAATTACCACGAATGGGATTTTTCCCACAATACTGGCAACCTTGGTTCCAGCAAACTAATTTAAAATGATTAGTGCGCCTATTTATCTCTTCGATATTTATACTAGGTTGAGTCTCAGCTAATGCCTAAATTCCCTTTATAAACAGAATTTCCGCAAATCAGCGGAACCGCAAAGAACTTATTGGAATATAAAGCAACTGCTGTCTTATTTGTGGCCGCAAACTTCGTTGCAGAATTTCTACAAGCTCCGATTTTCTGTCATTTTTAAAACTGAGTTCCGGTACTCATCAAAATAATTTATATTACCTTGTCGTCTTCCTCATATTGTTTCTTTAGTATTCGTGTCTGTTTTATGTTCACCAAAATTGGTTCGCCATACTTGGCAAAAAGAAGGCCAAGTAACACGATCGACTGAGCGTCGATACCGCCAATACCAATTTTTGGCTTCGTGAGTAAATAAGCTCTGAAAATGTTCACTTAAAAGATTTTAATTTCCACCTAAGGTGTCAATTACTTGCGATTCTATTCTATAAATAAAACTTTCAACTGGCAAACTGCTTGTTCCATCAAACTTAATATCTTAACTTGAGATTAAACTAGGAGTAGCAAATGCTTAGCAAACGCGTAAGCTGGCTCCATAAATTGGTACGTTGAAGATGCATTTAAGTTGGGTCGCTCGCTATAATAAATTTTCCCATAGCAATAAAAGTAAAGATATAATGTTGTGTTGTCTCAAAAAATGGACATATTTCGTTTTGTCATTGTTAAGGAGATTTGCGTAATGAATAAACTTACCCGATTTCATAAACATTTTAATACAAAAAATTTTTAATTTATTTAAATTTATTGCATATTCATTAATTTATTTAATTCTTGGCGTTTCTCAACCAACCCCTTCTTGTCATTTATTTTTTTAATCATAAGAAATAGCTGGTTCGATGAAAAGTTCACTTATAATACGAACCCTTGAGAATGCTTCATATGCCATTCCTAATGCAAATTCTTTTTCTCAAAGTGGAATTTGCTTACGAGTAAAATTTTTTGATCCTTTTTTAAATGATACTACACCAGGAGGAATAGGTAATACATTAGAGTTGTTGTATTTTGGTCCAGAATAATTGGGAAACTTGACCAAAATGCACAAAGGAAATTCTTCTATAATTCGGCACTTTCGCAATGGTTATAAACAATTTCAACAATCTCACCGATGCTGCCATTGCACAGGCCAGCTGAAGTAAAAAGATTTTGCCTCAAAATAACTTGTGCACCCTTACATAGATATAACTTTGGGCTTAAACCATCGTCGGGTGATGCTTACAACGGTCATATGTCATTGTGTAAAGCATTGATGATTGTTACAGCATTGCCAACATTTCTGAGCTTCTTAATGTTATATTCTTCAATTTCAGCGTTCTTCGAAATGAATTGTTATAGCCAACCCTTTCCTCCCCGCTCAAAAAACTTAAATTCTAAAATTCTTGATAATTGTTTACTCCAAACATAGTAAACAATTACCAATAATTCTGTCCCAACAATTTCCGGCCTAAATGAGAAATTAAAACAAATAAAATTATTGATAATCGTTCACTCCAAATGTCGTAAACAATTATCAATAATTCTGTCTGAACACCTTCCGTTGTTCAGAATGCAAAAGCTTGCACTTAATTTAGCAACTAAATAAAAATTCCCAATAATCGTTTGCCACAAATGTCACAAACAATTATTGAGAAATCTGGACGACTTCCGCCACACTGTGTGAAAGAACCTAAATGCTTACTTGCATTTAATTCTTCACTACATTTAATTTAACAACACTAATACAAACAAGCAATAGATATATACCTTCCAGGAAATGTGAGAATTCCCGGATGTTACCAGGAAGCATTCCATGGAATGTAGAAAGCATTCCCCTTTGTTGCACACTCCATTGCTTTTTTAACATAGGATGTCATTAGAGGGAAACATTCCTCCCCGTTGTGTTAAAAAGTCATGTGGAAACATTCCTTTCCCTTGTTATGAAAATGGATTCAGCCAGGATTCGAACCCGGGACCTCTGAGCGACAGTCGAGCGCGCTACCACTAGACTATTGAATTCTACAATAAGCGGCTAGAAAACAATGATATTAATATTTTCTATTGTCATTGCTTGACAATAAATAAAAGTTTCCACATGCATTCTTAAAGAAGCGGTTTGGAAACAATATAAATACAAAACTACCCTTAAGCTTCCAAAAGATGCGATGGGGAAACAATATAAATACAAAACTACCCTTAAACTTCCAAAAGATACGGTGGGGAACGTTTCTTTATCACTTTTAGATGGAAGCCTTCCGATTTTTCCTGGAGGGTAACTAATAAGAAAATATATATGTATACACTAGCATTAAGGTATTTAAGCCAGAATAATTTGTAATCAAGAGCAGTTGATTGACAACCGACAATAAAAGTTCAACATCTAAATATAAACACGAGTTTTATTTTTGTGGACCTTTTCAAGTTTATTGAAAAGGTAAAAATATATTTTTATCCAGAATCACATATAGATTCTTAACTGGCGACGAGGATGGGATATACGCAAAATATCCTTAAAAAAAATATATTTTTCGTTTTAGCGATTAATGTGTAAACCCACACGCGAATGATCACGTGCTAAAATAAAAAAAAAAGGAAAATTTTTTTCGAATTGTGCAAAGTAACTTTGAAAAAATTATAAACTCCTACAAAAAGTTTCCAGATAATAATCAACTTGGAACAGAGGAAAAAGTGAAAAAAATCATCAAAAGTGTTTAATAAATTGATAAAATTTAATAAGACTCAAGAACTCTAATAGCAAACCAAAATCACAAAAAAAAAACAATATATGGAAAACTTCTTCAATACACGCGCAGAATTGTACTCATACAGAAAAGAACAAAAAATAAACCAGCAAATAGCAGAATTGATCAGCAAACTCAAAGTAGAAGCAAGAAGGAAATACAAGCTCAACGAACTAAGGAGAAAAGTAACTCATCTACGCATACGATTGTGAACACCAGAAACAAAGAAACGCATCATACAGTAACAAGCAGTGATGTTCCTCGACGCGTCGTCTTTAATTGTCGACATTTTGGTGTCAACAATGCAGAATGTGTCGACAATGTAGACAATGTCGAGAATTGTGTAAACAATGTCAACAAAATGCAACACTGCGAAAATGCAAGTTCCATTTAGATATTGCTGATTCTTAAAACCTTTTGAAAAGTCGTTTAATTAACACAAAGTAACAAATTTTACAATTTAACAAACAAAAGCCATGCCCTGAAGGCGTCAAAATAAGGAATACTTCGAACTTGGACTCAATTTAATCAAATATTACAATAAAAATGCAGCCTCTTACATTAATTATCTACACATCGTTAAAAGCAATTGTCTACACGACATTGTCGACACCGTCGACAATAGTATTGTCGACATCATGTTCTCTACGCCGCACATCACTGGTAACAAGGGAATCATTATTAACTTCACTATTCATTAACTTCAGCATTATTAAGTTCAGTAAGTGATCCAAAAATTTATGTGCAAAATTTATAACTTATTTATATTGTATAAATATCTTACGAATACTATATATTGCTGTCATTTGCTCCCTTCTGTTATCCTTCTATAAAATGGCGCAATTGACAATTGACCCTATAAAATATTTAACCAAACTACCAACCTTTAATGGTGAAACAGATGAACTTCTTGATTTTTGTAACCTTATCGATAGGATCCTACCACTACTCTTGACATATACAACAGAAACACAACCCATATTTATTGATATTATAAAAAGTAAACTGAAGGGCCAAGCTAAAATAACTATCGACATTAATTGCAAGGTCCAAAGTTGGCCGCAGATAAAAGAAATCCTTATTAATAATTTCGGTGACAAAAATACATGTGAGGAACTATTGACAAACTAAGAAATTCGACCTTCCGTACAAATTGTTGGGACTTCTACAATGATATACGAAGTAAATTAAGAAGACTCAATAATAAAACTGCTGCAATAGTAGGAGAGCAGGTCGCATTGAAAGAATGTCCAAAGAATAACGCTAGATCAGCTCTGAACTTTTTTACCAATAGAATACCAGAACCAATGAGATCTGTTTTGATATGTAGGAACCCCCATACACTAGAGTCAGCAATGGACATACTGTTTAAAGCCGGGTATGCATACAAAGGAGGAAGCGAAAATAATTACTCGCAAAGGCGAGATACCTATAAGAATAAACCAAATGACAACTTCCAACAGGGAAACGACAGACAATATTTTAACCGCAACTTCCAGTATAACGACAGACAAAATGACGACCCTAGAAGACATCAACAAAAGAACCAAAACGACAGACAATTCAATAATCATAATAATAACGAGTCTGAAAGACAACCAAATCGAAATTACAGACAACAAAATACAAATCATAGACAATACAATAATGACAATAGGTTCCAACAACCAAACAGACAAAGACCAAATGACTACCTACCAAGAACTCAATATAACCAAAACAACAGATATAACGGTTTTAACAATGGTAACAATTACCAAGCCATGAGAAACACTAGCCCGCCAGAACCAATGGACATTGACATTAATACCAACGAAACGGAACATAAACATACAACTTATAAACCATATATCCCTAGTCATAACCAAGCAGGTACATCATACCAACCAAACGAAAATTTTCGTTTACAGGCCTCCCCAAATCTCTACCATATAAAATCGTTCAATCAAAAATTGAACCTTTAAAGTTCATAATAGATTCAGGGGCAACGCATTCAATAATTAGCCCAAATTTATGTGACCCTAAATGGAATATACCAACCCAGGAAACTATAATAGAAACCTTGCAACATAATATAAGAATTAATAAACAAGTCAGGATACCCCTATTCGAGGAACTAGGAGATCCTACTCAAAAGATTGACTTTTACGTTTGCGACTTTCATAAAGATTTTCACGGAATAATAGGTAACAATATCTTACAAAATTTAAAAGCAAAGATTGACTTTGAAACAAACACACTACAAATAAATGATAAGAGTATCTCGTTAAACTTAGAAAAACATAATAATGTGGTTTATACAAAAGGTAATTATGAAATCAAAGTACCAGTTGAACAAAAAGAAGGTCTTGTATACTTTAAAGGAAAGATAGGGAAGTAATTTTAAAACAAGGTATATACAATGTTTCAAACTTTGAAATGGAAACAGTTGTAGAAATCGCCACAGATGGCAAAAAAAATACAATACCCAATACACAAACGACAATACCAGTGACCACTGATAACTTTTACATTACTGAGGACCAAGACCATAAATCACCTCTCGAACAATTAAGAATGCAACATCTAAATCAAGAAGAAGAACAACAATTAATAAGTGTAATAAAAAAATTCAAAAAGATATTTTATAATGAAGATGAAGACTTCACGAATGCAATTAAGCACAATATACGCACTATAGAACATTCCCCAATCGTAGCAAAATCATACGAAAAAGAAAAAATGGAACCCCATTCCAAATATCGACGAAATACTGGAAAAATTAGGTCGCTGCCAATATTTTACAACGTTGGACTGTTATGTTTCCTCCGACCTACCTTGGTTACGGTCGATGCGTCATGTGGCAAGGTAGCCCTTGTTGCGCATCACTGTCGTCCCTCTGGCAGCACTGGTACGCTGGCGTATCGCGCGGCTAAGGCTCGCCGGATGGGGTGGTGTTCTTGCCAGCCTGGTCCGACAGACGGAAACTACACATGAATACAAAAAATCGTACCAGTTAATTTTGAAAATCACCGCCTGGTAAAAAAAACCCGAAAAACCATAAACAAATAAAAATCTCAACCGAAGATAAATGAAAACGATTATTTTACGCGAAAGTGCTGAAAATTAAGAATGGAGAGCTAAAAATCCGTAAGAAAACCGAGCCGGTTGCTCGATGTTGCCACGCTGGCACGTCTCGTGGGTCGATCTCAGCTGTTGGTCGATCGCCCTTGGCTAACCCTCCCCTTCTGGCCCCAAAAGACCAGCCATGGTGACCCTACGCCGAGGTCTAGGTCACCCCAATAACTTTTATACTTACGCCCTGACCAATTTGTTTCCGCCACCCATCCTCTTCTAATAATTACTCATTTTTCCCTTTTCTTTTCTTCTTTAACGTAACAGAATCATTTATTATTTCTATTCATTCTTAAGGCTACTTACATTAACAGTAGGTTCTTAGATCGATTGCTAAGATTATTTTAGTAAATATTAAAGTTTTTCTATATTAACAGGAATTTAATAATTCAAATAAGAACCGGTATCACACTACAGTAAGATACCAAAAAAAAAGAAGTAACCATCTGTAAAGTCAGATCGGTTCGCAATTAAAACATTTTAAAAGTTTTTTTTTTGTTTTTTTTACATAATCATTACTTTAACCCCAAAAAATTTCTTTTTTCTCATATGAGTCTGCATGGATATTCGTTTTACTTTAGTTTAGTATTATTTTGATTTTATTTTAGTTTAATTTTTAATTATATTGCTTTTATTTCAGCTTAGTTTCGGATTTTAATGATTTAACTCCCGTCTAATTTAGTAGAAGTTTGATTTTATTTTTGTTTTAGTTTGGTGTTATATTGATTTTATCGTGGCTTAGTTTCGGATTTCAAGGGTTTTATTTCCGGTTAGTTTAGTATTATGTTGATTTAATTTTAGTTAAGTTTTGATTTAGATCGATTTTATTTTAGTTTATTTTTTTAATTATATTGCTTTTATTTTAGTTTAGTTTTTAATTATATTGCTTTCATTTTAGTTTAGTTTTTAATTATATTGCTTTTATTTTAGTTTAGTTTTTAATTATATTGCTTTTATTTTACTTTAGTTTTTAATTATATTGCTTTTATTTTAATTTTGAATAATATTGCTTTTATTTTAGCTTAGTTTCGGATTTTAATGATTTAATTCCCGTTTAATTTAGCAGAAGTATGATTTTATTTTTGTTTTAGTTTGGTGTTATATTGATTTTATCGCGGCTTAGTTTCGGATTTCAAGGATTTTATTTCCGGTTAGTTTAGTATTATGTTGATTTAATTTTAGTTAAGTTTTGAATTAGATCGATTTTATTTTAGTTTAGTTTTTTAATTATATTGTTTTTATTTTAGTTTAGTTTTTAATTATATTGCTTTTATTTTAGTTTAGTTTTTAATTTATATTAGCTTTACTTTAAATTAGTTTTTATTGCTATTAGTTTTCTTTTAAATCTGTTTTATGTATGTTCGTTTTATTTCGAATTCGTTTCCGGGTATAATGATTTTATTTCCGTTTAGTTTAGTATTATTTTGAGTTAATTTCATTTTAGGTTAGTTTAATTTTAAGTCAATTTATTTGAGTTACCAATCGTTTTCGTTAAGTTTAGTTAAAAAATTTTTTTTCTAGTTTCTATTTAGATCATTGTATAGTTTTAGTTTTTTTTTCTTATTGTGTCAGTTCACTACTTTTTATATTTAAAATGTTGAGTGACCCTGCAGCAGAAAAATTGTAAATATATAAACATATGTTCCCGGTTTCTTTATAGTTATTCAATATCCTCCAACGAAAACCTAATCAAGTACAATTATATATATATTGCAAAAAAAATCTTATTCAAAATAAATTAAAGAGTTAAGAATTTCCAGAACCAATGCTATTCAAACGAGACTGCAAACTTAAATAACTAAAATCGAATCTAACTTGTGTATATACTATATAAACCTATTTTTTTTTTGTTATATATTATTAGGAGTAAAGAGTTATAAAGAGTTTTTTCGTATAGTTTCAAATTTTCGATACTTTTCATGTATTTTAATAACTGCCATTTGTTGTGGATCTCACCACTACAAGATGCAGACCAACCACTTTTAGCCGCAGGTACGACTTACAGCCCTATTCTGGCAGCTTAACTAAGCTCACCACGTTAACAAAATAGTCAATATTAACAATTTGTTAAGGTTTCGTATTCTGCTGCAAATTTAAATGCTCTTTTCCTTACAACTTTGTTAATAACAGAAAGAGTCTTAACAACGAATGAAATGTATGTGCTTAGATAGAAAATTGTTGTGAAAATAATAAAAAAATACAAATTAAAATATAATATTGAGTTTAAATACATTAAACTGAAAAATGGAGGAATTTTTTACTTATTTTAAGTGTTGATAATGAAATCTTTCAGTAGCCGTGGCAAATTTTTCAAGCGCTTGCAAAGTCACAAGCTGCACTCGAAGCATCTGTTTATATAGCGCATCTCTTCTTTCAATAGGCATATCGATTTTCACCATGCATGGTGAACTTTAAAAGCTTTTTAAGCTTTTATGTTGTTAATGATTTTTAAGAATACCAACATTTACATAACATAACAAGCAGCTTAACAAGAGCTCCTTAACTATTTCTTGTTAAGTTAACAACCAGAATAGGGCTGTTAGTATTAAGTGGGCTTTACAAAAAAATTTTTCTTAAACAAATCATATCATGTTTAGTTTGCACAAACGAAACTTTATATACAGAAACTATGACAGACGCTTACCGAGTCCAGGTAAACCTGTCTACCTGGCGATGCTGTGGTTGATGATGAAGAAGCTGGTGTTGCTGCAGACGCTGTAGTCGTCGTTGGCGTTGGTGCTATTGGTGGTGACGATATCGCTAGTGCTGATGTAGATGGTGTAGTTGTTGTGGGTGTAGATGATGCTGTTAATGATGTATGTGCTGCGCTGTTATAGTCGGTGTGGGTGACGCGGCCGCCCTGCGGCGAAACGTCAGCGGTGGTCTGGGTGTGGGCCGCCACTTTGGCAGTGTTGCCACATGTTATCAGTTAAGGTGAGTACGCATGCCTTTTTGAGGCATTCAGACGGGCAAACTACCGATGTTTTAGGGGATAACCGAGGGGAGTAGGTAATGGTTGGTTTAGACTTCGGAATGACACGTCGACAAATGGCCGTTAACCGACGCTTGTTTCGGCATTCCGATTGGCTACCGATTCAAGCACGTGTCGGATCACGCCATTTTCCCGACCGGTTTATGCCCGCTGAAACTAATGGTACCATTTTTGTTGGTATTTTTCCCTTTCAAGCCCGTGTATGGCCATTTTGTTTGCCCGAACGTTCTCGAACATCACCGAGGTGCCACATCTAAATGCCAAGAATTTGTGTGTACTGACACACTAGAGGGCGCTTGACTCGATCTCGTGGGTATTCATGAACCTGAGTATTTCTGCAATTCAGGTGCCCATGACAAACCCAGGGACTCTCGACAAGCCTCTCAGCTTAAGAGATAAATGGGAAAAGATGGCACCATTCGCTCTCTCAACCTACATTCGAACTCGATTTATTGTTTTAAATCTTTCGCGTGGAAAATTCCTAACGTCTTACCACTTAAATCTTCTAGTTCATACAGGCTATTACCTACTGCCTTCACTATTCGACACCTCAGAAAACGCTTTGACAGTTTGGCGCTAATTTGCTTAGAGAAGTCACTAAGCTGAAAATTTCGTCGGTAAACCTCCTGTCCAGGTTGAAACTTAATCCTTCGGCTTTTCAAGTCATACCTTTTGACATTCTGTTCATGACTCTTATGAAGCTGTTCGCGGATTTTATTGCGAATCAAGTCTTGCCGAACCGGCTTCGGTATCGCCAACGTCTCAGGATCGCTAAGCATACCTAGTTTCTTTGCTATTTTATAGGCGCTTGCATGCGTGATCATGTTGTGACCGAAGAGAGTAAAATAAGGAGTCATTCCTATCGAGGAGTGTACCGAAGAACGCAAGGCACATTCAATGTCAGATAAGTGTTGGTCCCAGTTGGTTTGATCTTGGTCGAGGTATGACCGAATCGCCGCGAGAATGGACTGGTTGACCCTCTCCGAAGCGTTGGCTTGAGGAGCGTAATTAGCAGTGCGTACATGTCTTATTCCAAAATTATCGATCATTTCGGCGAATTCTTTACTTGGAAATTGCACGCCATTGTCGGACATGAGTATTTCTGGGGTACCGAATTTATGAAAAACTTCTGAAATTAGAAACCGGATTACATTTCGCGCGGTTGCTTTCGTCATTGCTTTTAACAGGGTGAATTTTGTGAAATAGTCTAAAACTATGAAGATATAGTTATTTTTCTTTTTCGAACGAACGTATGGACCGAGAAAATCCACATAGATTTTTTGAAACGGCCTCACTATTTGTGACTCTTGCCCCATAGGCGGTCTTAAAACCATTTGAGCTGGTTTGCATTCTTTGCAGACTTGACAATCATTCACGAAATTGAGGACCTGTTGGTTCATATTAGGCCAGTAGAAATATTCTTTGATACGTTTTAAAGTTTTGGTGAAACCACCATGAGCGACTTGAGGAGGTTAGTGTGCATTAGCCATGATCGACTGAGTCAAAGGCGTTGGAACCCATAGTTTCCAGGAAAAATCTTCACCATCGGGTGTACCATCATACGGGATCGTACGCTTGTAGGAAAAGCCATCAATAACATTGAGGTCAGGCAACTGAGAGTGATTTTCGGTGATGGTTTTTAACAGATCCTTATATTCTTCGCTTAAAAATTCAGGTGACTCGAGGTCAATTAAAGCCTTTACCTCATAACTTACTTCGTCCATGTCGTAGCGTGATAACGTGTCGGGAACGATGTTCTGAGCCCCTTTACGGTGAGCTATCTCGAAGCTAAAGCTTTGCAGATACAAACTCCACCTCGCCAATCGACTAGTTAAGTCTTTATGTGACATTAGCCATTTTAGGCTGGAGTGATCGGTTATCACGGTGAAAGGCATTAGCTCGATATAGGCTCTGAACTTCGTTATCCCCATTACCACAGCTAGATATTCGCGCTCGGTTACCGAATAATTTGTTCTGTGCCGGCGTGAGTTTCTTTGAATAGTAGGCGATAGGATGTTCACCACCTTCATCGTCTTTTTTAAACAAAACGCCGCCAATTCCAATGTTGGACGCGTCGGTTTGAACATAAAAGTGTTTCGAAAAATCTGGATGTACCAGGACTGGACTAGAAATAAGAGCTGTTTTTAATTTGTCGAAGGCGCTCTTTGCCTCATCACCGAACTCAAAAGTTTTCGCTTTCTTCAGCGTGTCGAAAATAGGTGCTGCTATAGTAGCATAATCGCGAATAAAGCGACGGTACCATCCCGTGGCTCCCATAAAACTTCGTACCTGCTTTGGAGTTTTTGGATAAGTATATCGGTCAATGGCCTGAACCTTGTCGGGGTCTGGTCTTAATTTACCCTCGCCTACAGAAAATCCATAGTGTTTTACGTAGACACCTGCCGTTTAGGCTTAATTCTACGTTGCTCCATAGCATGGGACCGAAATATTGCGTCGGCCAACGCCCCTTTGAGAGTTCAAAGGTACCAAATTAGCTAAATGTTATGATGACATGTCGCAACCCTTGGTAGGGGTGGAGGCCTATCTAAAACCTCTTCCGTACTCTGGGGTACGGCACCCGGTTTGAGAATGCAAACCTACACCGAGCTGAGTAGCTCTACCCGCGATATGGGTGATAAACACACAGCCACCACGAATCTCCCCGAAGGGCCGACCCAATCAGTCAACCTGGCATATGCCAAGGGGCTACTGACTGCCCGTGGTACCATCTTTTAAGTCTTTGGTCAGACCTCGAAGCATACTAAAAGCATACTCCTACCAGTTTTAGCTCATCACAGCTCCGGACTGGTAACCAATAAAACAAAAATGGACAAATCAACAAAAAATCGAACAGCCACATTCACACACCATTCAATTTGGACCAACACATTCACACAAAGCAGAACGAAAAAACGAATACATCAAACTCAAAAACGCCTGGCACGCCGCCTCTCAAACACCTGACATGCATACTGATCCAACCTAGAAACTTGCTCACAAGAAGCGAGTGCGTTTATTAGGTCGAAATCCCCATTCTCACGTATCACACCCATTGCACGCAAATCACGAATGTCTTCATAAAAAGAACACTCACGAAGAACATGCAACCAGTCCTCATAGACTGCCCCACAATCACACTCCGCAGTCACACTCAAGTTTCTCTCATGCAAGAAAGCATTGAGAGAACCATGCCCAGTCAAAAGGAAACCCAGACTCAAGCTAAAGCAAAAGTCAGGGCGACCATTCACAAACATAACATCACGTATAAATTTATACGTGACCCTTCCATTCAAAGATTCATCCCATCTAGATTGCCATCTAGACCTCACACACTCATTCAGCAAAGCCTTCCACTCACCCTCATTCATACGCCTTACGTCAGAGTGCGAAACCCATTCAAACAATAAGGAGGGCACATCTTTCTTGATCCCATAAGTAACACAGAGTTGCATTACTACAAGATCAAGAGGAGGTACCCCCAACAACACTTGTAAAGCATCCGTAGATACTGTACGACACACAGGCATACACCCAATCATAATGGCTCTCTGACAAGAGAGTATCTTTCGATATCCCACAGCAGACCTGACCACGTGACCCCATACAGGAGCACCAAAAGTCGCGCAAGCAACAAATAGGCCCCCATACATAAGCCGCACAGCCCGCCTACTGAGGCCCCATTCACTCCTTAGCAGACGACGCACACACCCCACGACCGACAATAATCGGCCCTTCAATGTCACCAGATGGGCAACAAAGTTCATACGTTCAGACATAGTTATCCCCAAATACTTGACTTCAGTCGCATATCTGAGGCTAACCCCATTCGCTCTTACACATGGATTTCGACGCAACGATAACCTGCCTTTCAGCAGCATCGTCACAGTCTTGTCCATGGCCACACTCACACCAACACCCCTTGTGGAAATTAAATATTTCCACGAGAACGAGAACGTTCGTATGTTGGAATAATTTATTAGATACTGAAAAATTTTGAAATATTTTTATACATTTAAAATATGAAAACTTAATTCTAAAAAATACAAAAAGAACTTAAAAACTAAGTGGTTTTAAAACAAAGTGTTTTACATACAATTGAAACAATATTAAAATGTAATAATAAGATAACACTACATTATTCCCCCTCCAAAGAATTCGGTATTATTCTTACAGTGTTTGCTAATAAATTAAAATGAACTGTCTTAGCTGATTTATTTGCATTAAAAAGTGTTTTTGAAACATTAATGTTAACAAAAGCTGGCTTAATTCGATCAATATTAACCGTTATAATATTTTTGTTTTTAAGAATTTTAAAAAATTTTGGAGACTTTTCTAATACTTTGAATGGTCCGTCGTATGGCTCTTGAAGTGGTTTTTTAATAGTGTCATTGCGAACAAATACAAACTCACAAGTTTTGAGTGATTCTGGCACAAATTGTTTAAAATTCTGATTATGATGTGAAATATGTGCTTGATTATTAGCAACAATATCTTTAAGTTTGAACAAAGTTTCTGATGGACTGAATTTTTGCTCACTAGGAATGACTAACTGACTTGGCAATCTGAGTGTTTGACCATAAACCATTTCAGCAGGGGATGCTTTAACATCTTCTTTAAACGTGGATCTTAGCCCTAATAGAACTAGTGGTAATTCTGAGTACCAATTGTTTTGGTTATTGCTCGCTATAAGAGAAGCTTTGAGTTGACGATGGAAACGTTCTATCATCCCATTAGCTTGTGGGTGATAAGCTGAAGTTTTGATGTGTTTGCAACCAAATTTGGTAATAAAATTTTTGAATGTAGTTGATGTAAACTGAGGTCCTCGATCAGAAGTAATTTCCAGAGGAACCCCAAAGCGTGATATAAACTCTCTTTGGAACGTGTCAACAATAATATTAGCCCTTGTATCTTTAAGAGGATAAACCTCAGGCCAACGTGTGTTCCTGTCAATTATGGTAAACAAATATCGGTAACCATTTGAAATCGGTAATGGGCCAACCAAGTCAATATGAATATGTTCAAAACGACCGCTCGGAATGTTTATCTTGTGAGGTAGTGTTTTAGTGTGTCTATGTACCTTAGATTTTTGACATCTAATACATTCTTGAGTCCATTTGTTTATTTGTGTGTTCATGTTAGGCCAAAAATATCGTTGTGTGATTAGTCGTCTAGTACCTCTAGTTCCTGGATGTGAAATGTTATGTATTTGATCAAAAACTCTTTTCCGTAGTGTTTGGGGAATGTATGGTCTTGTATTATTTGTAGAATTTTCACACCAAATTTTTATGTTTAAAAACGGAATATCAACTTGTTCAAACTTGTAAGTTGTTTTGTCTGTTATGCTCTTGAGTTCTGTGTCAATGATTTGTTCCTGATGTAATTGTTTGAGATCAAGGTCGGGTGTTCTAACTTCTGTTACCTCGCATCTTGAAAGTGCATCTGCTACTGAGTTGTCTGTACCCTTAATGTGTAATATTGTGTTAGTGAATTGTGCTATGTATTCAAGGTGTCGTGTTTGTCTAGGACTACGTTCGGTTTTAGAAGATAATGCATTAACTAAAGGTTTGTGATCTGTGAAAACTGTAAAAATGTTACCTTCCAGGAAGTGTCGAAAATGTTTAATAGTTAAGTAAATCGCAAGTAATTCTCTGTCAAATGTACTATATTTCGTTTCAGCAGGTGAAAGTTTCTTAGAGAAGAAAGCTATAGGCTCAAGTTTATTGTTATGTTCTTGTTGTAAAACGCCACCTATTGCGGTAATGGATGCATCTACAGCAATCGACAGTTGTGCCTTACTATTAACATGGTTAATAAGTGTTTGCGTGGCAAAACTGTCTTTGATTGTTGTAAATGCATGTAAAGTAGTGTCTGTCCACTGTAAATGTTTGCTTTTAGTTTTCGAAGCTGTTGTTACCATGTCATAAATGGATTCAAGCATGTGTGCGAGTTTAGGAATGCACCTGTGGTAGTAATTTGTCATACCTATAAATTTTTGCATGTGTTTGACTGTTACCGGTTGTGGATAATCTTGAATGCATTTAACACGTTCTTGTGACGGACGTATTCCGTGTTTAGATATGTTGTAGCTAAGAAAGTCAATGTTATCAACTCCGAATACACATTTGTTAGGTTTTATGTTTAAACCGTAATCATTGAGTCTTCTAAAAACTTGCGTTAAATGTTCGAAATGTTGTGTTTCTGTCTCACTAGCAATCAAGATGTCATCTAAGTATACGAAAATAAAATCTAGTCCATGTAGCACTTCATTAATGAACCTCTGGAATGTCTGGGCTGAGTTCCTCAAGCCAAATGGCATACGGAGGAACTCGAACATCCCAAAAGGTGTAGTGATTGCTGTCTTGTGTATGTCGTTAGGTGCCATTGGTATTTGATGATATGCTCTGACTAAATCGAGTTTTGAGTAAATGCATGTATTGTGTAAATTTAAAGAAAAATCATGTATGTGTGGTAATGGATATCGGTCAGGTACTGTAATTGTGTTAAGTCTTCTGTAGTCGCCACATGGTCTCCAATCATTGGGCTCGCGTTTAGGTACTAGGTGTAATGGAGAGGATGTTTGAGAATTTGACGGTCTACAAATACCAGAAGTAACTAAGAACTGAAATTCTTGTTTAGCTACTTTTAACTTTGGCAAGTCTAGACGTCGTGGTCTTGTGTAAGGTAATTGTCCTTCAGTGACAATGTGATGTACAGTGTGATGTTTAATTGGTGCTGTGTAATCGGGTTCTGTTATTAAAGAAGGAAATTTTTTGAGTAATTGTGTATACTTGTTATCTATAGTAAATAATTTAGGTAAAGATGTTTCAGAAAATGCTGAAATTGTATTGACAGATAAATTAGTTAAAGGGTCAACGAGACGTTTGTGTTTAAGGTCAATAAGAAGGCCATATTTTGTCAAGAAATCTGCACCTATAATAGGTTTGGAGATGTCAGCTATAATAAATGAAAATGGTAATTCACGTCGTAAATTTAAATTAAGTGTCAATAATTTTTTTCCAAATGTAGAGATTGCTGTGCCATTAGCAGCTTGTAATACCAAATCTGATTTTTTGTTTGAAATTTTGAATTTTGAGGAAGGTAGAACTGATACCTCTGCTCCACTGTCAATAAGAAAATTTAATTTACTAGAGGGGTCAAATACAAAAAGACGACGTGTATGTATGACGGGTCTATTATCAGTCGTCGCGACAACAGAGTCTTTTAGTTTGTTGAATTGTGTTGTGTTATGTTGTGTGGTGAAAAGTTGTCGTTTTGAACAAATGCACATGGTTGCTCACATTTACGTGCGTTTTTACCGAATCTGAAATGGTACTTACATACCCAATTGGAAGGTCGTTGACCTGAAGAGGACCTATAAGACGATCGACGTCTTGAAGTTCCTCTGGAACTAAATCTTCTGGAAATTGGACGACTGAAACGTTGATTCTTAAGTTCATCAACATCAAGCGAGAGTTTTTGAAAACATTCAAAAATTTTAGATGTTTGTTCTGCAAAATGTTTAGTAATATTTGCTATCTCATTAGAATTAGAGATGTGTTTCGATACATTAAAGTTATTCTTGATTGCAGATACCTCAGATTCTGCTAATACCTCCCACAAGTTATCAGCGAGTAATAACAACTCATCTAATTCCTTATGACCAGATCCTGTCAAAGCAATGTTCAGACTTTTAGGTAGTTTACGTAACCAAAGCTTATAAACTAAGTCTTTGTTGACTGTTGAACCAGCTAAAAGAAGCAAGGATCTGTAAAATTGAGATGGTTTTTGGTCACCCATCTCAGTGTCAGATAGCATCTTATCGAACCGTTTGTTCTCACTTAAAGTATGTCTATTTATCAGAACTTTCTTCAAACCTTCATACAAGTTGGTTGAAGGTGGTTGTTGTATGAAATCTAATACCGTAACTATGACTTCTTGTGGAAGTGCAGTCACAAGATATTCATACTTTGTTTGGTCAGTGGTAATCCCTTTAGATCGAAATTGGAATTCTGCATGAATAAACCATGCATCAGGACTATCAGTCCAGAACTGTGGGAGTTTGACTGACGTTGCATGAACTTCAATGTTAGATGATGAATCATCGAAAGGGTTCAATAAAGGAGGCTCAAAATTAATTAAATGGTTATCTCCGTCTCCTGAGGTGGATAACCGAGTAGGAGTACGTTGCATTGTATTGTTTTTAAAGAATACTAGCTTTATTACAAATAAATTTCTTAAAATAATATTAATAAAATTGAAGTGTGCCTAGCGTGCAGTGTAGTGCCTACGGTTGTGAAACGATAAGCGCCGGCTTATCGTTTTACATCCGCTAAAAAGCTAATTGTGTAGTGTATATAAATAAATACCAATCCTTAGTCGCTGATTTACTGACGTCGCTGCTTGTTTCTGGCGTCACTGCTTGCTTTGGCGTCGCTGCTTGCGTCGGTGGCGCTGCTTACTTCAGCGTCGCTGTCTGCGTCGGCGTCGTTGCCTGTCTTGGCGTTGCTGCCTGCGTCGGCGTTGTTGCCTGCGTCGGCGTCGCTGCCTGCGTCGGCGTTGCTGCCTGCGTCGGCGTTGCTGCCTGCGTCGGCGTTGCTGCCTGCGTCGGCGTTGCTGCCTGCGTCGGCGTTGCTGCCTGCGTCGGCGTTGCTGCCTGCGTCGGCGTTGCTGCCTGCGTCGGCGTTGCTGCCTGCGTCGGCGTTGCTGCTTGCGTCGGCGTCGCTGCTTGTGTTGGCGTCGCTGCTTGCGTTGGCGTCGCTGCCTGTGTTGGCGTCGCTGCTTGCGTTGGCGTCGCTGTCTGTGTTGGCGTCGCTGCTTGCGTTGGTGTCGCTGTTTGTTTCGACGTTGTTGACTGCGTTGGCGTTGCTGCCTGTAGCTCTGCAGTGAGTAAGTTGCTCACGACTGCAGGCTGTGATGTTGTTGTTGTTGGTGCGGTGGCGGTTTTGGTGGTAGCGGTGCCTTGCGCACAGGTTTTTGCGGGTTGGTTGTGATGATGTAGATGTTGCTGTAGCTGCGCTTTTAGTTGTTGACGCAATTGTTGTTGTTGCTGTGGCGCGTAGAGACTGAGCGCGAGAACTTATGAGCGTGTCGCGGGGTTGCTCTACTTCAGTGGCTTAGAGCGCGGGGTTGCTCTGCTTGAGTATTGATGAGCTCGTTGGTATCGTTGGTCCGGTTTCGACAGGATCGCCAATTGTGGAAATTAAATATTTCCACGAGAACGAGAACGTTCGTATGTTGGAATAATTTATTAGATACTGAAAAATTTTGAAATATTTTTATACATTTAAAATATGAAAACTTAATTCTAAAAAATACAAAAAGAACTTAAAAACTAAGTGGTTTTAAAACAAAGTGTTTTACATACAATTGAAACAATATTAAAATGTAATAATAAGATAACACTACACCCTCCCCCAATCGCACACCATGCCCATGGCCGCACATGCCCTAGCCTCCAGCTCAGCACGAGACTGGCCTTCAACCAAGACAAGGAGGTCATCAGCATACGCACAACATTCATACAGTTGACGAAGCCGCCTCAGCAATGGATCCATCATGAGGTTCCAAATGAATGGACCACAGATAGACCCCTGCGGACAGCCCCGAACAACATCCATCCACACACATTGGTTTATACCAACAACACATGCACGCCTGCCAGAAAAATAACTCCTCCAGAGCTTAATTTCCTGGCACCCAATCACACTCAACCTATCTAAAACCTTCTCCCAGCATAGATAGTCGAAAGCCCCCTTGAAGTCAACAAATAACCCCAAGACATACTTGGAGCTACTTACCGCAACAACATTCTTTACAAACATCCACGCATCAATCACACTTTTGCCCTTACGAAAACCAAATTGATTTTCGCAAAGGCTCGCATTCACACAATCAAGAAGTCGTTCCACCATAACCCTTTCCAGCACTTTTCCAAGCACCGGAAGTAAGCTAATACCCCGATAGGAGCGAGGATTGCTCCTCAACCTATCAGGCGACTTCAAGAGCACAATCACTCTTGCTTCCTTCCACACAGTGGGGAAGTAAGCCTCAGACACACACTTTGCATACATAGCCTCGAGATACTCAGGAATAACCTTCCAGATGGCTTTACCCATCTCTCCAGTCATACCATCCATACCAGGAGACTTCCGACTTCGCAAAAGACTGATACCATACTCAATCTCGTCCCCCCTCAAAGACGGAGGACCCAACTCCTCTCTGGATTGAGAAGAGATTCCACCCTCCGATCTCGGAAAGAACGAGCTCAACAAAGCATGGACACAATCACTCCATTCAGACAGAATGGTATCGCCAAGACGAATACAATTCACATCTGTAGATCTGCCCCGCCCACGACATATTTTATATGCCATGCACCATGGGTCATCTCTACAGCGGTACACAAAGTCTCTCCATTCTTTCTCTTTCACACTTACAAGCATATGCTTGTACTCACTCAAACATTCCCTATATCGCTGTCTATGCTGGAGCACTTCAGGATCCCCAACCACTCTAGCCCTTTGGAAT
This sequence comes from Dichetophora obliterata, assembly GCA_963920525.1. Lineage (NCBI taxonomy): Eukaryota > Metazoa > Arthropoda > Insecta > Diptera > Sciomyzidae > Dichetophora > Dichetophora obliterata. The sequence goes on from OY986437.1 coordinate 132,424,824, forward strand.
CTCTTCCTTAGACGTCTGAGTAGCCTCCTTTTTACCCCCAACTCCCTAGTCCACCACTTCACTCTGCCACGATTTGCCACTTGACACCTCGTAAGCAAAGCGTCGTTGGCACCCTCAACCCAATCACACAACAGAGCAATTTGCTCATCCACATTCATACATCTAAAGTGTTCAATTGGAACGCTCATGGCCATTTCATAAAGAAATACACCATAAACATCCCAATTGACACCACGTGTGCGCCATCGCTTCAAATTCACCCGATCACGCAACACTCGCTCGTAAGTAAGCACAACCTCAATAAGGTTATGATCACTCACACCACATCCACCTCTCACTCTCCATTCAAACTCAAACATACCGAAGGCTAAGCTGTTACCGATTGTAACATCGATATCACTCACCCCTCTTGGCCCATCGAACGTATACCACTGGCTTGGCTCATTCAACACACACAAACACCTACTCAAACACCATTCACTCAGCATCTCACCCCTAATGTGGTTCTGGTAACCAGACGCATGTCTGGGTGCCTTACTGAACCACATAGGAGATGATGCATTCGCATCCAAACCCAGGACCAGTGGCTTGCTACTCGCAAGTAATAGCAAGGAGTCCATATACGCAAGATATGGCTCAAGAGGATCACCGAACTTGCAATACAAGCTCGCCAGATACACACTTCCAAACACACCATCCACACACACACACACACCCCACTCACTCACACTCACAACCATGCATTCAACATCAATGTCATTAACAATCACAGCAGAATTGCACCTCGTATCAGGAAATACCCTCAAAGTAGAAGGTAAGCCCCGTAAACAACCATTGGCTGAGTACGGCTCCTGAACAAGAGCAAAGCCGATGCGACCATCAAGCATCAATGCACCCAAATCACACATAGCAGCATATGCACCCTGACAGTTGAGCTGAAGTATTTTCACACTCATTCTAGTGTCTCGCTCTCGCCCTAGCCAGTACCGCACAATGCAGAGGGCACGCCTCCGTCAGCATGCGATGCGCAGAAGGTAAACCCTTAAACGCACAATTGCGGCAATTCAACGGATTGCCGCACACCCTAGCAATGTGGCCAGACTGACCACAACAAGAGCAAACCACTTCCTTCACTCTACACTCACTCACCCTATGGTCCAAACTCATACAACGATAACATCCCAGGTGCTGCGTGTAAGCCCTCACAAAAAATGAGAACCACTTAATATAGCAACGGCCGACGTCGAGAAGGGATTCCATGGCAGTGCCACAACCCTCCAGTATGACTGCCGAAACTCCATTATCTCCCACTTTCCATGGAGGACTGACCAGCTTAACACCCTTACGGAACTCATCCTCAGTCATCTTGTCCTTGAGATTCATCTCATATAAATCACCCATGAACTCGTCAAGGGTAATTCGTGAGTGAACCCCCTGGACCACAACACGCTTATTCAGTCTTTTGTTGACCATTACGTCCAGACCGACTTCCGCGAACTTAACGTTCTTAGAAATACGGTCACGCTCAGCAATTGAAGGGGTACGAATAAGTGCCCCACCACCACGAATCGGCTTGACTTCATGGACCCGCACACCAAGTGTAGGACCAACCTTGTCAACGACGTCCTTGACCACCTCCTGAGGCGTAGCCTTGCCCTTGCTCTTCACAACCAGCGACCATGTTTCCACAACAGGCTTAGCCGGTGCAATCGGCACAGAGACAGGCACAGCAACTGCAGCAGGAGCCGCAGACGCCTTAACCCCCTTAACCCCCAATGCAGGAAAGCCTGCCAAAGGCAAATCACTTACTCTCGTTTGGGTTACATCCAAACGCCCCTTCAACCACTCGTTCTCAGCAATCAGGGACATCAGTATGATTTCATACTCCCCGGCAGTATCAATAATACTCCGGGCCAAATTGCCCTCCATGTTTGCCTCAAACACCGTCTTTACCAATTCGCTGGTAACACCCTTCAACAAGACAAGAGGTGAATCCTCCCGCCCTGCAGTTACCCCAGGAGCAGACCTCCCAGACACCGCACCGCCAGTCAAGGGCACCTCGGTCAGCCGTCCTTTGGAATCACCTGACAAGCGACCACCAGTCAACGACGCGCTCGATGCGACCACCCCTTTACCGGGGCAGACCACCTCAACCACACCGCCAGACAATGGCACCCCGGTTGACCTCCCTCCAGACCCAACTGCGCCAGCCAAATTAAAACCAGACGCTGGTTTTCCCAACAGGGCATCACCTGTCACCGACACACCCCCCGGCAAGAACTCGTCAGACAAACCGTCCGACGAGGACCCGTCAGCCAGTGCCCCGCCAGACAAAAGCGAGCCTGCGGTCAACCCTCCGGAATTCCACCCCCTAGGCTTAGCCCCCTCCGATTTACCCCCAGACAACGGCACACTGCCCAGTAAGATCCCCTCCGTCATTCCGGTCGTATCGTCCGAGTTAGACTCCCCCAAAGGCCCCACCGGCAAGGTAGCCCCCTTCAATCCCCCAATTGGCTTCAACCCTTTCGGGTTTCCACCATCCGGACGATCTTTAGGGACGTCCCCAACTCCAGAAGAGCTCTTCGGCAAAGCCTCACCCTTCCCCTTACCAACGATAGCCGCTGCCTTCTTTTTCTTGCGAACGGACGGATTCCCCCCACACTTATCAACAACCGGACAATTCGCGCCCGATTCACCTCCAGCCTTCAACTCGGCAGAAGAAATGGATTTTATAATCCCATACTTCCCCTCACACCTAATCCTATCCATCGAAGTCTCCGACTTCGCCTCCCTCGAGACCTCACCCAATCCCTTCTTCCTCGACCTCTTCAATCTCTTCAGCCTACCGTCAGGAGGCGACGCATCGCACCCTGACGCATCACTCGATGTCATAATCAAGCCCTGTAGCCTCACCCCAACTATAAATGTATAGTTTAAAAACGCTCACAGGCAAAAAATTGGGAATTTCCTAAAAATCCCGAAAATCCCACGAAAAATCGGGTAAACTGGGATTTCCGAAAAAATCCCCAACCAAAAATCAAACAGTTGTGATATCCCGTGGGATTACACAAACGTTTCCACAACCTATCAGTCAAAAAGTTTGACAGTCAAAAGTTCGACAGTCAAACAGGGCCCCCTCAACAGTTTGAGAGTCACCTCAAATTAACTCAACAGTTTGACAGTCACTGTAGTAACAGTTTGAAAGTCACTGGAGTAACAGTTTGAGAGGCACTGGAATAAATCGAACCCGAAAAAGTTTGAGAAGCACTGGAATAATCAAGTTTAGGAAGCACTGGAGTACTAACCCAAACCAAATACAACAACCGCCCGTGGGATGTAGTAGGTACACCCACCTCTCAGACAGACAGCCAACAGGTGGCCAAAAAGTCAAGTTTCAGGCAAGTTCAAGCAAGTACTGGAACAAGCTTCAGGCAAGTTCAAGCAAGTACTGGAACAAGAATCACGTGACAACAACTAAAGTGACGCCGATAACGGCACACTCAAAGAATGTGCTGCACTCAATAACCTTGCTACTATAAAAGCAACAAAAAATCACAGAATACAGCAACAAAATACAAGCAATTAGCTTCAAATCAAATAAAATACAATATATTTAGTAAAATGGCAAGGAAAACTCACCTGAAACCAACATATTATATTAACAACACTATATAATTTCACCCGGATGAAATACTTCCACTATAAGCGCACACAATTTAAAGAAAAACTTTAATAAAGCACACACTTTAAAAAACACGTCTAACCAGCTCGAGAGCACAATCAGAAGTGACCCTCGCCTACAATATAACCTAAATATCTTAGCTCGCTACAACAAAATTTTGACTTGGCCACATTTATGGTTAGGTTGGCCGTACTTAGCAACTGCGCTACCTGTTCTAACTTTTTGAGGTGACTATCGAAATCGGAAGACACAACCAGGAGATCATCCAAATAAATGAAAACGCTTTCACGAAGATTGGCGGGCACGACTTTGTCCATCAACCGACATAGCCTTTGGGCTGCATTACATAGCCCAAACGGCATGACGGTAAATTGACAAAGCGGACGACCTGGCACTGTAAACGCGGTTTTCTCCCTACTACTGACGGCAAGCAGAATTTGCCAGAAGGCGTCCTTAAGATCCACACTTGAGATAAAGTGTGTATCGCCGAGAAGACTGAGCAACCCCTGTATGTGTAGAAGTGGGTAGGCGTCCTTCACTGTGAGTGCATTGAGCTTGCGAGCGTCCAGGCACAGTCGACATTTCTCGCCTTTTCGCACGAAGGCCACTCGATTGTTCCATGGACTCTCGCTCGGCTCAATAACTCCCACTGAAAGCATCCTATCCAGCTCCGCGAACATGAGACCCTGAACAGCCGGTGAGACTGGGTAGTGCTTATCTTTCACGGGCACTGCGCCGTCGGTATCAATGCTCTTCTAAAGACGTCTTGCCGAGACCTTTCTTCGTGAAGCAGGGAAATTTTGCTATAACTGCGTTAAGCCGGTGTTGTTGCTGCGCTGTCAAAACTTTCATTTTAGGTGTTGCCTGACTTTGAACTTCTTCCTCCAGAGCAATGTTGTTGGTCGTTATGCTATCAACTTTGAGCTGAATGAGACTGAATTTCTTAATGAAATCTACACCTAGAAACAATTCTCGTTTTATCGAATTTAATTTTTTCTTTAACCCGACCTATGATTGAATGCATTCGCCCATCGGCAGTTTTGACGAAAGAGTTAAATTTAAAAATTGGCAACTTGCACTTTTCTACAAAACTTAAGCAGTTATTCCCTAAACACGGCACTGTTGCTCCACTGTCTAATAATCCCTCAATTCGCTGTCCATTGTTTTCGATGTTTGTATAAAACCTACTGTCTTCGCCCTCATAAAGTTCTGATGCTGAAATTTCTTTATAATTATTTTTCCTCAAACGATATCTAACCCTTACTTTTTCAATTTTTGTTGGCTGTTCTGAAAATATTCTTTTTCTGACTTCCTCATAGTTCTTGAGTCTCACATGAAATGGCTTGATTTCTTTTAACTTTACCTCAACGGTATTTACGGCTTGATCGCAACTACTTTGGTCGCTATGGTTACTAGATGTTAAAACTACAACTTTCTTTTCTATATCGGTCTGGGTGGCTGACGTTAGTCATTCTGTCGTTTCTTGAGTTTGAGTTTGCGTTTGCGTTTGAGCTGATCTAGACTCCACCTGAACATTTCTATTTGGCCTAGCAGTTCCCTGGCATTTCGGACACTTTGGGGTAACTACGCCCTCCGTTCCGCACCTATAGCAAAAGATTCGCCTTACGGCTGCAGTACACTCAACAAAGTTGTTCCCTGGCTGTTTGCAGTTCCAGCATGGAAAAGTTCGAGAGGAATTTATGGCATCTAAATCAAAAGCTTGAGTGGAAAAGTCTGGCTCTACATTTAGTTCATGCACTTGCGCATTGCGAGGTATGTATTGACGCTGTGGCGGTTGATAAGCCTGGCGTTGGTAGTTTATATGAGTCTCAGCCTTTTTGCAGGCTTTGCAAAACTCAGTCAAACCCTCAATGCGCATGGCAAATAGTAGCTGTGACATCTCTTTTCGCAGATTGCTCCTCATTATCTCGACTAAATCCTGTTCTGCCAGTGGATTACGCTGTTGGTTCCTTAGTGTCAACACAGATTGATAAAAGTCATCGAAAGTTTCATCCCGTTGTTGTCTTCGATCCATAATTTGTCTTTGGATTTCGAATCGCTTTCGTGTCGCTTAAATTGTGCTACAAGCGCTTCTCGAAGTGCGAACCAACTAGGTATTCGGTTTAACCGTCGAAATCCCCAGAACCATTGAGCTGCGTTTCCAGTTAGCAAACTATGAAAATTTCTAATTACTTCAGGCCATGGATACCGGTAGTCATTGCATAAGGTTTCTACTCGAAAAACGAATTCGTCCACGCTGATTGATTTATTTGTGCCGTCGAACTTAAATCCCCATTTGTCCATTTCTACACGCTGCGGCTGTTCTGATTGCTGGTAAGGCGCAAGAGGCGCTTGTGCTGGCCCTGTATAGGCAAAGGCACTGGGCTGACGTACTGAGGGTCCAGCTCGTTGCTCTTGGTGTCGATTCCTTTTCTCGGCTTGGTACGTATGTGAATGTGAAAAAATCTGCGGCTGCGGCACATTTGTCGGTTGCGGCCTATGCGGTGGTGGTTGTGAAAAATCTGGGAAAGATTTCGAGATGCTCCTGGTATCCTGAGATCCAATTTGTTGTTGCTGCTCCATATTTCGATCTGGCCACGCCTGTGAATTGATAGACGGGGGTGGTGGAGGTGGTGGTTGTAAAGTCACTAACTTCGTAACCGCTGGTCGGCTCTCTGAATACTGAGGCGTCATCGACCCTAAGCTTTCGGCTATTAATTGTGGGACTAACACCCGCAATCGCTCCTCCATTCCCGACATCAGATCCACTTGGGCTAAGCCTACCGCTGACTTGACGTAATCCCTTATATTAATGCTAGAGTTGACCACACTTTGGGACGCTGGTGCTCTTCCTGACGACCTGTCTCTTACGCTTCCCATCTGCGCATGTTGCTGGAATTGCTTTCGCACGTTTAGAGCGGTTAGGCTGCTAAACTCTGGAGACGTGATGCTGCTATTAGAGAAGTTAAGCTCTTACGAGGTACGTCGGGGTACTGGTGGTAGTACACTCCGCATTGCCATGGGTGTTGTAATAGTTGTCGTAGCTGTGGTAAAAATCGGTATGGTGGTTCTCATCGGGCCTGTTTTTGGAATTGCCCCTGTACCAGTGGTTGTTGTACTAGACTTCCACTCTCGGTTGGATTCGGATTGGTTTCACTATTATCCATTTTGCTTTGTTGCCTAGTGTGAACCATGCCCCAAGGAATCGTTATCAAAAAAATCAAAAATATCAATAAAATTGCAAATGCTTCAAACACCTAGGTTGTTCAAATCGACAAACGAGAATTCGCTGAATCAAAAGTAGCGTCCGTTAGGACCTGAGAAGCCAATTTATTCAAATACGAGAAATTTTAATTATTTTGTTCGAACCGATGGTTTCAATGCGCCACAGTTTACTTAACTGTTGTTCGCCAAATGCCCAAAACGAAAGGGAAAAAAATCGCAAAATTCAAGATCAAACTAAATGTCCTGTAAGAACAGTGGTTGCAAAACTTAGCAAAAAAAATTTTAATAATAATAGTAATATAAGAAATGGTAATAATAATTATAGAAATAATAGGTGAAGGAAATAAATATAATATTCGAAAAGTTGATAAGATGTAAGTATATTAATTAATGGTAAGCATAATAATAAATGAACTCCTTAGAGGTCAAAGAAATTTTGTCGTAGTATGTAGTAATATAGAAATGTAGGAACGTGATATCAAAAAAAAAAATTTGTAACTATTTTAGAGTTACAATCTTAGCTGTCTAAAATTTCGCAACTTATCAAAAAATTAAAAGTTTAGGTTGATTTTTATCTGAATATATATATATATATGTATAAAGACTATATATACTAGGGCGGGTCAAATTTTTTTGGTGGTCTGGCTCAGCGAAATTCGTAAAATACATGTAATTTCAAGACTTTTTCTCCACTACAGCATATACAAATTCTGAAAAAAAGCTGTGCGGACTTTCGTAAATAGATTTTTTTCTCAATTTTAAAATATGAATGTATGAAATTTGAAAGAAGTGTATAAAATGTGTATAAAAAAGATTATTTGTGCTGTCATTTTTAAGGTAAATTTGGGCGCTGAATCTGAATCTGGCATTAAAAATACATTAAATCCAACTATCAATAGAAAAAATCGTGATTTTTTATCAAAATATCGTGATTTTTGGTCAAAAAATAAAAAAAATGTTGGAAAATTTGGCGCTGAATTCAAATCTCCCATTTAAATTACTCCAATTCTCGTTTACTATTTAGTACTATTTAGTACCAATTCTAGTACTCCAAGTCTCGTTTGCTCTCAGTTTTGGGCCTTTTTTCTCTCGATTCCATCGATGTCGCAATAAAACCACTTTTGTGTTTTTCAGTAACGTGTTTGGATGCTCTAGTCACCTCTTGGACATTTCGTTCGGTGCTTTGAATGTGGCATGGTATTTCGACGTTAATCATAACCTCATCAGAATCATAATAATCTTCAGTCAAATGTTGCAATGGAATGTCTCTTGTGTATGGCGGCTCGTGTAGAATATCATCATCATTCAAATCTATCATGTTGGAAAAGTGGGTGCAGTCAAAATTGATTTTCGGTTTTTTGTATTCTCTCAATGTTGTCCGATCGAGATCACTTCGGATATGTTTTATTTTGTCGATTGCCATTTGACGTATAGGTTTCACATTGTGACAAACCATTGCTAGCAAAACATTTTCAGAGCTAGCAAAGTAGCAATTGGCTGACATTACACTATGAACAACGGAAAGTAAATTCGGTGGCAGATAATTCGTCCATTGTATAAATTTGAAGAACAAAACACTTCCGTATGCCATTGAATTGTAATATTTAACGTTGAAGTACATTGGAATGTACACTTTCATCACGTATGTGGCCAAAATTCGCAAGTTTTTTGACGGTTTGTCCGTAGTTATGTACGTACGTAAAATTCGAGCAGCTTTTGTTAACCACCTAGCATGATGTATTGGTCCCAACTTGATGTTTGCTAGATCAATTGATACTGAGCGAGTTGAAATCGCGTTTGCTAATTTGAGAAGATTTCTTGCATCTGTTGAGAAAGAACGTTCATCAAAATCTGGTGATGATGGTGGCATATTTTGGAGTGAAATTATCTCAAAATTATTGACAACCTGAAAAGCAGAATTTTTTTTTTAATTCGTTAAATTATATAATTTATTTACTCAAAATAATCGTATTTTACTTGTATCGTATCGCAAATGCCTAAAACCGCTGCTAATCGTCCTGTTGACGTAGTTGGCCCTTTCGTGAAACTTTTTTCTAGTGTATTGTATAAATGACGAAACGGTAACTCATTGAAATGCAGCAAACATACACTCCAATGTAATGGCCTTTGTAAATGTTGTTCGAAAAGTCTTATTATACCACTTCTAATTCCAGTGTTAACAGGTTCACCGTCAGAACAGATAGCTACCAAATTATCTAATGACAAGCCGTTTTTATCAAAAAATTCAATAAGTTTATGCGTTTTTGCTTCTGCAATAATATGGCCCAAAAATCTGGAATCTGGCTCTCTTACAACAACTATATGCGGTTCTTTAATTTTGCGTGTATGAATTTTATTGTTGATAAATTCGGTAACTAATGTTTCGTCTGTTCTGCCATCGAAAGCAAATGCCAATAACGTGGAAGTGTCTAATCGTTTTTTCAAGACCTCATTCCTACAACGATTGCGTTCTCTTTGAACTTTATTTTTATCGATAATTAACGTTTGATCATTTTTATCTTTTACGCTTAAATCTTTCAAAAGTGCAGATGCGAGTGCAGCCGCAGCTCTATTTGATATACCGTATCTATCGCATTCCATAGCAAAGTTTGATAAGGTTACGTTTTGCATATACGGCCCTCGAACAGCACCTGGAGCTGCCACTCCTTCTTCAAATTCAAAATCCATACTACTTGCACCCATTGATAATTCAGGTTGCCAAATCTGTAGTTGTTACTGTTGTTAAACTTGGTTGTGGTAGCGTTTGAAGAAATTCAGTAATAGTGACATTTCTATCTGTCATCTGGTCCACAAAAAATGTTTTCATGAATAGTGGTAGTGGTGTATTTTGACATCTGCAATCCGTTGTTAATAAATTGCAATTACATGTTGAAACCCAAAACAAATTTCCTAGCAAACCACGAAAATCAACAAGAACATCGGGTGATTTGGATTTGTTTTTTGATGCTTCTCTATATTGAGCCATGAATCGGTCTAATTTGTTGCAAATGGATTTTCTCTGAATAATTGGCGTTGGAAGATTATTCCAAATTTCAACAATTTTATCCGCCACATGACGAGTAATTGATTGGAATGAAATGTGTGGGTTGTCTTCGAAAAAGTGCTCTTGCATGAAAAAATAATGTAACAAAATATCGCCATACGTCGGTAGACGTTCAACGTTCAATTCTTTCGCTTCACCAAATAAAGTTTTATCATGCTGCAATATTGAAGTTATTTTACGGTCCAGCTCGGGTTGTGATGATGACGGTGAGGTTTCCATGATATAGCTTGTATTCTGAAATGTAATATTAAAAATAAAATATTAAAAATAAAATATAAGGAATTTAAATTTCAAAGATTTTTATCAAAGATATTTTGATAAAAAATCACGATTTTTTCTATTGATAGTTGAATTTAATGTATTTTTAATGCCAGATTCAGATTCAGCGCCCAAATTTACCTTAGAAATGACAGCACAAATAATCTTTTTTATACACATTTTATACACTTCTTTCAAATTTCATACATTCATATTTTATAATTGAGAAAAAAATCTATTTACGAAAGTCCGCACAGCTTTTTTTCAGAATTTGTATATGCTGTAGTGGAGAAAAAGTCTTGAAATTACATGTATTTTACGAATTTCGCTGAGCCAGACCTCCAAAAAATTCGTCCATACAAATTGACCCGCCCTAATATATACATATAGATATATAAATATAAAAATTGGCTTATTAAAGCTTGTGGATGAAAGTAAACTGAACTATTTTTTTTCAACCCGAAGGTAAATATATATATATATATATATATATTTTTTCAAAGGTATTTTGTTTATAAAGATAATATATATAAAGAGGGAATAATTTGGATAATCAGAACTTGGCTATCGCCTCAAAAAAAAAGGTATACGTAAAAAAATAAAAAGGAGACTAACTTCGGTGAAGTAGAATAGTCTAAACAAAAAAGAAATTATAATTCCGAAACCAGATAATCAAAATACTAAAATAGCTGAGAATAATAGATCAAAAAAATTAAAATATATAGGCATTAAATTTGGATGGTGGCGTAAAACAAACAAGAGTGGCGTAAAAATTTACTTCGACGAGACCAGCGAAAGCAATAATTCATTGTGCAATAATTGCACCCTCCAAATCGAGGTTCTTAAACGAAACTTCCCACAATAATTTCCTATGCTGAGGTCACTCAGGCATATTCGCTTCACCTAATGGTGTTGTGGTAGTTCATCCCGAGTTGGTGTATTTATCCAAAACGAAAAATTTTTTATTTATATTTGTCCCTACTCAAGAGTGCTTTGCCACTCTATACCCCCCTTAATTCAGCAGCGCCTAACTCCAAATCGAGGTATTTTTTAACTTAGCTAGCTTGTCACATTGATGACCCCACTGACCTGAGGTCCTACTCTGCAAAGCGACTCGAAAAGCAAATGCGATTCGAAAACAAAATCACACCATGTAAATACATGGCTTAAGATTTCTAAAAGGCAGTAAATTCTACCTCTGCTCTAAAATTCCGTTTTTGTCGGCATTGAATTTGAACCCATCAAAAATTTGTCAAAAAACATGTAAATCCATGGCACGATCCTGCTCTCGAACCGCACCCGCACCCTGAATCGTACTACAGAGCAAGGCCCCTGGCTGCTCTTCCCGATAAGGAGCGATTTTCAAAAAAACAAAAACAATTTATATTTTAATTTAACCTTCCTCTAAGCCCGCACCCAGTGAAGCATATGAGCCGCACTGTGCGCAAAAACCAAACTGCAAACTAAACGCTTCCGAAGAAACGAGATGCACTCGATGTTCGCGGTTGCACTCATAAGCAAAACGCTTTGCTCACAGTCCAGCCCATATGCTTCACTGTGTGCGCTGCCTAAGAGTGCCGCTACCCCCCTTTTTGTACACTAGGTGCACCCTCCGAGTCGAGGTATATTTTTTTTTTTTTATATATCTAGCCTGTCCCATTTATGGCCCCTCTGGCCAGGCTGCTCATCTCAATACGGAGTATTGACAAAATGAGATTTATATAATTTTCAACGGGTTTACATGCCGACAATCCCCGGCATGTTCGGGTTTTTCACCTTACGGTGTAAAAAAAACAGCCGCCCAATCTGGGAACAGACGCTGGCCAACACGCCGCCCACTCTGGGTACAGACGCGTGTTGGGCTCGCTGGGGTACGCGGGTGCGCTACTCCCGTTATCCTACATATTTCACGCAGGATGCCCCTGCGGGGTAAATATCAAAAAAATTCCTAAAAACTAATCACGAAGACAAAAAAACTTTTTAATATTATCGCTCATCGGCATCCAGTTAACCGTCGCAACTGAAGTCGCGGTTCAAAGACCTTTACGCTTCAGGACTTACGGAACACTGCAAACTCGATGCGATTTTTCCCCAAAAAACTCAAATTATTTCTAAACTATTAGCCCTAGCAGTACAAATCCTTCTGAAAAGAAACCACGTCGCAACTGCAGTCGAGGCGCTTTGGCCTAAACGCTGCAGGACTTACGGTCTTCCGTATTAGGACCTGCTTCAAGTTTACCAACAAAATTTTAAAAAAACTAATACTATTCCCGAAACGAGATTTCAAAAAAAAAATTCGGCCCTGTCGCCTAGAACCCACGTCGCAACTGCAGTCTAGACCCACAAGTCTAAACGCTGCAGGACTTACGTGTTCTGACTCCCTTAGACCAAACTCTAATTAAGAAAACCTGACTTCTATCGGGCCCCACGTTGGGCGCCAATTCTGTCATGTTTCCTCCGACCTACCTTGGTTACGGTCGATGCGTCATGTGGCAAGGTAGCCCTTGTTGCGCGTCACTGTCGTCCCTCTGGCAGCACTGGTACGCTGGCGTATCGCGCGGCTAAGGCTCGCCGGATGGGGTGGTGTTCTTGCCAGCCTGGTTCGACAGACGGAAACTACACATGAATACAAAAAATCGTACCAGTTAATTTTGAAAATCACCGCCTGGTAAAAAAAACCCGAAAAACCATAAACAAATAAAAATCTCAACCGAAGATAAATGAAAACGATTATTTTACGCGAAAGTGCTGAAAATTAAGAATGGAGAGCTAAAAATCCGTAAGAAAACCGAGCCGGTTGCTCGATGTTGCCACGCTGGCACGTCTCGTGGGTCGATCTCAGCTGTTGGTCGATCGCCCTTGGCTAACCCTCCCCTTCTGGCCCCAAAAGACCAGCCATGGTGACCCTACGCCGAGGTCTAGGTCACCCCAATAACTTTTATACTTACGCCCTGACCAATTTGTTTCCGCCACCCATCCTCTTCTAATAATTACTCATTTTTCCCTTTTCTTTTCTTCTTTAACGTAACAGAATCATTTATTATTTCTATTCATTCTTAAGGCTACTTACATTAACAGTAGGTTCTTAGATCGATTGCTAAGATTATTTTAGTAAATATTAAGGTTTTTCTATATTAACAGGAATTTAATAATTCAAATAAGAACCGGTATCACACTACAGTAAGATACCAAAAAAAAAAGAAGTAACCATCTGTAAAGTCAGATCGGTTCGCAATTAAAACATTTTAAAAGTTTTTTTTTTTGTTTTTTTTACATAATCATTACTTTAACCCCAAAAAATTTCTTTTTTCTCATATGAGTCTGCATGGATATTCGTTTTACTTTAGTTTAGTATTATTTTGATTTTATTTTAGTTTAATTTTTAATTATATTGCTTTTATTTCAGCTTAGTTTCGGATTTTAATGATTTAACTCCCGTCTAATTTAGTAGAAGTTTGATTTTATTTTTGTTTTAGTTTGGTGTTATATTGATTTTATCGTGGCTTAGTTTCGGATTTCAAGGGTTTTATTTCCGGTTAGTTTAGTATTATGTTGATTTAATTTTAGTTAAGTTTTGATTTAGATCGATTTTATTTTAGTTTATTTTTTTAATTATATTGCTTTTATTTTAGTTTAGTTTTTAATTATATTGCTTTCATTTTAGTTTAGTTTTTAATTATATTGCTTTTATTTTAGTTTAGTTTTTAATTATATTGCTTTTATTTTACTTTAGTTTTTAATTATATTGCTTTTATTTTAATTTTGAATTATATTGCTTTTATTTTAGCTTAGTTTCGGATTTTAATGATTTAATTCCCGTTTAATTTAGCAGAAGTATGATTTTATTTTTGTTTTAGTTTGGTGTTATATTGATTTTATCGCGGCTTAGTTTCGGATTTCAAGGATTTTATTTCCGGTTAGTTTAGTATTATGTTGATTTAATTTTAGTTAAGTTTTGAATTAGATCGATTTTATTTTAGTTTAGTTTTTTAATTATATTGTTTTTATTTTAGTTTAGTTTTTAATTATATTGCTTTTATTTTAGTTTAGTTTTTAATTTATATTAGCTTTACTTTAAATTAGTTTTTATTGCTATTAGTTTTCTTTTAAATCTGTTTTATGTATGTTCGTTTTGTTTCGAATTCGTTTCCGGGTATAATGATTTTATTTCCGTTTAGTTTAGTATTATTTTGAGTTAATTTCATTTTAGGTTAGTTTAATTTTAAGTCAATTTATTTGAGTTACCAATCGTTTTCGTTAAGTTTAGTTAAAAAATTTTTTTTCTAGTTTCTATTTAGATCATTGTATAGTTTAAGTTTTTTTTTCTTATTGTGTCAGTTCACTACTTTTTATATTTAAAATGTTGAGTGACCCTGCAGCAGAAAAATTGTAAATATATAAACATATGTTCCCGGTTTCTTTATAGTTATTCAATATCCTCCAACGAAAACCTAATCAAGTGCAATTATATATATATTGCAAAAAAAATCTTATTCAAAATAAATTAAAGAGTTAAGAATTTCCAGAACCAATGCTATTCAAACGAGACTGCAAACTTAAATAACTAAAATCGAATCTAACTTGTGTATATACTATATAAACCTATTTTTTTTTTTTTGTTATATATTATTAGGAGTAAAGAGTTATAAAGAGTTTTTTCGTATAGTTTCAAATTTTCGATACTTTTCATGTATTTTAATAACTGCCATTTGTTGTGGATCTCACCACTACAAGATGCAGACCAACCACTTTTAGCCGCAGGTACGACTTACAGCCCTATTCTGGCAGCTTAACTAAGCTCACCACATTAACAAAATAGTTAATATTAACAATTTGTTAAGGTTTCGTATTCTGCTGCAAATTTAAATGCTCTTTTCCTTACAACTTTGTTAATAACAGAAAGAGTCTTAACAACGAATGAAATGTATGTGCTTAGATAGAAAATTGTTGTGAAAATAATAAAAAAATACAAATTAAAATATAATATTGAGTTTAAATACATTAAACTGAAAAATGGAGGAATTTTTTACTTATTTTAAGTGTTGATAATGAAATCTTTCAGTAGCCGTGGCAAATTTTTCAAGCGCTTGCAAAGTCACAAGCTGCACTCGAAGCATCTGTTTATATAGCGCATCTCTTCTTTCAATAGGCATATCGATTTTCACCATGCATGGTGAACTTTAAAAGCTTTTTAAGCTTTTATGTTGTTAATGATTTTTAAGAATACCAACATTTACATAACATAACAAGCAGCTTAACAAGAGCTCCTTAACTATTTCTTGTTAAGTTAACAACCAGAATAGGGCTGTTAGTATTAAGTGGGCTTTACAAAAAATTTTTTCTTAAACAAATCATATCATGTTTAGTTTGCACAAACGAAACTTTATATACAGAAACTATGACAGACGCTTACCGAGTCCAGGTAAACCTGTCTACCTGGCGATGCTGTGGTTGATGATGAAGAAGCTGGTGTTGCTGCAGACGCTGTAGTCGTCGCTGGCGTTGGTGCTATTGGTGGTGACGATATCGCTAGTGCTGATGTAGATGGTGTAGTTGTTGTGGGTGTAGATGATGCTGTTAATGATGTATGTGCTGCGCTGTTATAGTCGGTGTGGGTGACGCGGCCGCCCTGCGGCGAAACGTCAGCGGTGGTCTGGGTGTGGGCCGCCACTTTGGCAGTGTTGCCACATGTTATCAGTTAAGGTGAGTACGCATGCCTTTTTGAGGCATTCAGACGGGCAAACTACCGATGTTTTAGGGGATAACCGAGGGGAGTAGGTAATGGTTTCGACAAATGGCCGTTAACCGACGCTTGTTTCGGCATTCCGATTGACTACCGATTCAAGCGCGTGTCGGATCACGCCATTTTCCCGACCGGTTTATGCCCGCTGAAACTAATGGTACCATTTTTGTTGGTATTTTTCCCTTTCAAGCCCGTGTATGGCCATTTTGTTTGCCCGAACGTTCTCGAACATCACCGAGGTGCCACATCTAAATGCCAAGAATTTGTGTGTACTGACACACTAGAGGGCGCTTGACTCGATCTCGTGGGTATTCATGAACCTGAGTATTTCTGCAATTCAGGTGCCCATGACAGGACCTCGCAAAAGGGTTTCACCAAATTGAAATCTGCGAGCAAGACATTCATAAGACAGCTTTCAGCGTGGAAGGAGGACACTTCGAATTCCTTCGAATGCCGTTTGGGTTGAAGACAGCCCCAGCCACCTTCCAACGCCTGATGAATACAATACTGTCCGATTATATAAACAAAATATGTCTAGTATACCTAGACGACATAATCGTATTTTCGACCTCTTTACAAGAACATGTAGAATCATTAGCAAAGATTTTCCAGAGACTTCGAGATAAGAATCTCAAGGTCCAACTGGACAAATCAGAATTTCTCAAACACGAAACTGAATTCCTTGGACATGTTGTTACCAATGACGGTATCAAACCAAATCCAAGAAAGATCGAATGTGTAAAAAAATTTCCAATTATGCCCTCGGAGACGTGTTATCACAGGAAGGACACCCGACATATTTTGCGAGTCGTACTCTAAACGACCACGAACAAAACTATAGCACGATCGAGAAAGAGCTACTTGTGATCGTCTGGGGTACACAGTATTTCAGACCCTACTTGTTCGGAAACAAGTTTATCGTAGAAACAGACCATCGTCCTCTTACATGGCTCTTTTCCATGAAAGAACCCAACTCCAAATTAATCCGTTGGAGGCTTCGGTGAAGTGAGTACGATTTTGAAATAAGATACAAGAAAGGCCTACAGAATGGAAATGCTGACGCCCTTTCTCGCGTTATAATTAATTTCAATGAAATTGAAAATTCTATTTTACCCGAAAGCAAATGTCCACTCAATATGTACAAGAGACAAATTGTTATAAAAAAAATTAACTCAGGATCGTTAAAAATAAAAAATCTAAAAATCTTTAGTTCAACCAGGAAAATAATTTATTTGAGAAATGTAGACAACGAATCCATCACCACAATCATAAAAAAACATTTCTACGCAAGCGGGACGAACGCTATATTCATTGAAGACCTAAATGTTCTTGAAATATTTGAAAATGTATTAAGAAATAATTTTGATACAACCAATGCTTTTAAAGTTATAAGATGCCAACGACTTTTAAGAGACGTAACTGACGAAAACGAACTTACGAAATTGATAGAAACAGAACATTTGAAAAACAACCACAGAGGTATTAATGAAAATTTCTTAGAGTTAAAAGATATAATCTATAATCCGAAACTAAAACAAAGAATAACACAATTTATAAACAATTGCGAAATTTGCAATGTTGAAAAATATGAGAGAAATCCAATAAAACAGAAATTCAAAATAACAGAAACTCCTAAAAGACCAAGAGACTTCATTCATGTAGATGTTTTTTATAGTCTTAACAAAAACATATTCCTAACCACAATAGACAAATTCTCTAAATACGCCCAAGCTATAAAAATATCTAGTCGGGCATGGACCGAATTCAAAAGAGCTGTAATGCAATATATAGGAAATACAGGGAACTTTAAAAATTTAATAGTAGATAATGAATTAGGTTTTAAAGCTATGCCTTTACAAGATTTCCTAAGAGACCATAACATTAACCTTCATTTTACGTCAAATAACAATCATACATCTAATTCAGATATAGAACGTTTTCATAACACCATGAACGAACATTTAAGAATCCTAAGACACGACCCTAACAAGAATACCGATACAGTTGAGGAAAAAATTTATAAAATAGTTAATTTTTACAATAACACTATACACTCTACTACCGGTCGTAAGCCGATAGACTTCACTAATGGTACCATAAGTCAAGACGAATACCCTACAATCCAAGAACGCATTAAAAAGATAAAAGAGCGAACAATCAATTCCCAAAACAAAAATAGGGAAGACGTAGAAATCCAAACAGGCCCATTATTTTTAAAAGAAATAAGAGGTGGCAAGAACCATGCTAAATTTAGGAAAATTGTTGCCCAACCGCTAGACGATGAACACATTATTACACGAAAAGGACATAAATATTACAAATCACATCTTAAAAGAAAAAAGAAATATCAAGACAATAACAAGCCCACAATTCAAATAGCATGAACATACTAAAGTACTCCAATCTAAAATCTCTTTCTAGGATATAAAAATGACCAAATTACTCATAACAATATTGAATATTCTCATACCGACAATCCTTTCACAAACTTTGGAAATACAAAACTTAAATGAAAACAATGGCTTTGTTAGCATAAAGTTGGAAAATACAGAACTCATCTTGAGTTACGACAAGGTGCTCCACATAATTAACGTAACAGAATACGAAAACACTAAAGAACACATTTGGGATAACCTTAAGACAATAACGAACAAACCAAATTTAAAAGGACCTATGCTTCATTCAGTTTTACACAACTTTAAGAATTTGCAATCAAAACTAGATAATTTAATCCCACACCAAAGGAACAAACGCGGACTTTTCAATATAATCGGTAAAAGCCTTAAATATATTGCAGGTACGATGGACTCTGATGACGAAGAACAAATAATTAAACAACTACAATCTATGAAAAGTAATAACAAAAACCTTATAACGGAAAATAACAAACAAGTACGTATCAACACCGATATTATCGGACAAATACGCAACATCACAGACCATATAAAACAACAACAATTAACAATTAAAGAATTCGCAAGAACTTGGTCAAACGAAGTAAATAACAAAATCATTTCAATAGAAGACGAAATAAAGTATATGCAATACCTATACCAAATTAACTATGACATAAATTTACTAATAAATCACATAGACGACATCGAACAAACACTCCTTAACAGTAGACTCGGGATATTAGGCAAAAACATTCTTACCAACGAAGAGTTCAAGAATATTTCAAATGTAAACACTTTAGCCAACATAAAGATTTCAATCGCGTCATTTGATAGGCAAATAATAATCATACTTTAAATACCGAACTTTGGAGAGAATAAGTATTCCAAGATTCTAATTGAACCTTTGCCAAACAAACATAATAAGTCTTTAAATTTAGAAGAAACCGAAGTAGTTATAGACAAAGACAGCAATGTATATTATGCGGAAGTACCACAAAATCTGAAGAAAAATCTTAAAGAACTAAAAAATGAATGTATTTGTAATATTTTTAAGACAAAAGAAGCAAAATGTAATTTAAAAGAAGATTCAAATCCACAAGTAAAAGAAATTAAAAATGGTATAATCGTTATAAAAAACTTAAAGAAAACTAGAATTTAGCATAATTGTAATGAATTTAATACAACGATAGAAGGAACATGTATAATAAGATTTGAAAATTGTTATGTAGCAATAGAAAATATAACTTATAAAAATTACGAAATAAGAACTAAAGATCATATAATATTACCAAACTTGTTTGTATCTGTACAGGAAGACACCATAAATACAAAAATTGAATTTGGAAATGTCCATTTACAGAACATTGAAAATAATAGAAAAAATATTATAGAAATCACTGAAAATAGCATCTGGAAGAATACAGTAAATATAAGCACTTTGCTTATTATAACAGTTTCCATCATATCCATATTCATAATTTTAATAAAACACAGATATTTTTGCTCTGAAACTGTCATAGAAATATCTTCGTCGGAGCCTCGAGCTAACGGTGGGGATGTTATAGCCAACCCTTTCCTCCCCGCTCAAAAAACTTAAATTCTAAAATTCTTGATAATTGTTTACTCCAAACATAGTAAACAATTACCAATAATTCTGTCCCAACAATTTCCGGCCTAAATGAAAAATTAAAACAAATAAAATTATTGATAATCGTTCACTCCAAATGTCGTAAACAATTATCAATAATTCTGTCTGAACACCTTACGTTGTTCAGAATGCAAAAGCTTGCACTTAATTTAGCAACTAAATAAAAATTCTCAATAATCGTTTGCCACAAATATCACAAACAATTATTGAGAACTCTGGACGACTTCCGCCACACTGTGTGAAAGAACCTAAATGCTTACTTGCATTTAATTCTTCACTACATTTAATTTAACAACACTAATACAAACAAGCAATAGATATATAACTAATAAGAAAATATATATGTATACACTAGCATTAAGGTATTTAAGTCAGAATAATTTGTAATCAAGAGCAGTTGATTGACAACCGACAATAAAAGTTCAACACCTAAATATAAACACGAGTTTTAATTTTGTGGACCTTTTCAAGTTTATTGAAAAGGTCAAAATATATTTTTTATCCAGAATCACATATAGATTCTTAACTATTAATCTTTACACATTTTTTTTTTGATTCGCCCGTAGGTATGGAATCTTCCAAAGATACGTATACCCGAGCTATACGCATGCACGATTTACATTCTAGATCCTGCCCGGATCAGCCGGGACAGACAGAATGCACCTACGTACTAAAACATACCCCATATTGGCAATTAGGATTTTCCACTAAGCACATTAATTGGCTTTTCAGCGGAATTTAAAAATATAATATATATAAAACGCATATTTAAGTATATTTAATTCTATAAGCAACATCGAATTAAATGATAGTGATTATCAATTAAAGGTACTCGAAAAATAATCCTGATTTCAAAAACAATCCAAAATCAAAATCCCAATAAGTTGCATATGCATTTTCGCCAACGCAGGCATAAACTTGTGTGGAAAAGAGATATACTCTGTTACACCAATCAGGAAGCCACGTGAGCACGTAAATCACAATTTGATTTAAAATTAAAATATCGAATAATTAAAAACAAGTTTTGAAAAACGATTCATATTTGATGGTGCTTACTTTATAAAACATAATATTGAGACAAAAAGGAGAAACAGAAAAATCTCAATTAACGATATAACATTGTTATAAAATTGCGTTTTTAATTGTAATTCGCAAAAAATTAACGCTGATTGAACCTGGTCGATAACTTAGTAAAAATTCCCTGATAGCTTGTTGTTCTGGTCGAATTTATCTCATTATCTGGTTCAATACGAACACTTTGCTTATTTGACGATAGACTAATTGACCTTGAGTGGCGGTAACATCACCTGACCTCGGATTCCCGTAAAGTGGGATAAATCCAACTGGCTGAAGTTGATTGAAATATTCGAAGAACGGCACCACGTACCCTTTTTTAGCAGCATCGGCAAAGAATGATGAATGTGTTTATGTTAAAAGTTTTGTCACAGTTTCTTATCAATTTTGTGCAGTGCGGGTTGAAAAAATTTCAGGAGATATAAAAGAATTTTGTTTTGAATCCTGTTAAAAATAAATTTAATTAGAATATAAACATTATAAATATTTACTTTTAACATTCATCATTCTCTGCCGAAGCTGCTAAAAAATATTACAAGCAATAGCAGCAGCGTAGCGAGTGCAAACAGCTACAGCACGACACTGCATAAAGCACAGCAATACCGCATGCCAAAATCGATAGCTGCTGCTGTAAAGCCTGCTTGAAAAAAGTTAAAAAGCGACAGCAACAGCAAGAAGACTTCAAAATGCGATAGCTTGCTGTGGCTTCGATAATGTTCCAAAATTACAGCACGACTGAAAAACAAAGTTTTTTTATTTTTTTGGTTTTTGAAAAACCATTGCAACCATTTTTATTAAAGTATAAAAATAAAAAAATAAAAAAAAAGTTAAGTCAAATCGATAATATCAGACAACATAACAGGGTTGCGTTTTACAAGACAAACAAGATCAAATAACCAACAATTTTTGTATCCGGACATCGGCGGAGTCGTGTGACAAACAAGGTCTCATACCCAATAAAACACCACTCCAATAAGTATATATATAATATATATCGTACTGTCTTCCTGAAGCCGGTGGGATCCTGGCATGACAGGGTGGTTACTCGACAAACTAGGTCAACTTCACCAAAACAATTTTCATAAAACAAAGAAAACCAGTTGCGAACGCAGGCACCAAGACAAACTAGGTCTTATCGGCCACTCATATTAATATTTTACAAATCGATCTAACGTAGTGTTTTAAGAGGTAAAAAGACACCAAGACACCACGGTACCGTCGACAAATGTAGTCACAATCATCATGAAGATA
This sequence comes from Dichetophora obliterata, assembly GCA_963920525.1. Lineage (NCBI taxonomy): Eukaryota > Metazoa > Arthropoda > Insecta > Diptera > Sciomyzidae > Dichetophora > Dichetophora obliterata. The sequence goes on from OY986437.1 coordinate 132,447,165, forward strand.
TAAGGCAATTGAAGATCCCAGGCTTAGGCCTATTCAGATTATTTAGATGTTTACCCACCAAAATTTTCCATTTTACGCTTAGGTCCATTTATCCATTTTCCATTTAGATTGTTATATTAATGTGTTTACAAATCACCAGATGCATCAGATATATGTTTGAAAGAACTTTACATAATCAACGACGGTACTGCAGGTAATCTATAATTTAATGTTTGATTGAGTCCTTGGATTCACTTAAGGATATAACATCAGATACAAAATTAAAATCACCGCAAGCGCTTCTAAGAGGTTCATTTTGCAAATAATTAGTACTACAAAAGTTCATGTGAAGTAACTCAAAAGATCTTCTAGGACGAAGAGGAATATTAAAATATATTTTACTCAATAAATATTGACTGTTTACATAACCATGTAAAAGCTTTATAATCTTACAAGAATTTATCATAGTTCTCCGAATTGTTAAAGAAGGAAGATTTAAGAGTTGTAACCGATATTTATAAGGTAGTAAGTGAAAATCAGTATTACAGTAAAGATTGCTTAGACAAAACAAAAGAAATTGTTTCTGCACTGATTCAATATCATCTATGTAACAACCGTATGCACCACACAACTGAAGAGTATTCTAAGATGGGCCGCACTAGAGAAGTGAATAAGATTTTTAAATCATTAAACTTTTTTTCCCAACGTTTAATAAATCCTAAAGTACTATTTGCTCAATTTATTATTTTATTTATATGAATATTAAAGCGTAGTTTAGGATCCATTGTAACTCCAAGATCATTGAAAATATGTAAGGACTCCAATGGATAACCACAAATTCTGAAGGTACATTTAATTGGTGGTTTGCGCGAGAAAGACACATTTCTTCATGTTGAGGTTCATACGGTTCCTTTTGCACCAGTTATGAAGATGATCAATGTCGGCTTGCAAAAATACAGCGTTATTATCATTTTTAAAAGAAAGGAAGAGTTTGACGTCGTCAGCAAACATTAAGTCATTAATTATCTGTCATTAAGATGACAGATGGCAAATCGTTTATAAAAAGTAGAAACAGAAGGGGCCCAAGATGACTTCCTTGAGGTACTCCTGAAGTAACAGGAAGCTCGTGTGATTTCTTGAGCTTAAAAAGAATAGATTGTGTTCTTAAGTAAGATTGTGTTCTTACTTATTGCTTAAGTAAGATTCAATCCACTTTACCAACGGTATAGGAAATCCAACAAGATATAATTTTAGATCAATAGTTTGTGATTTACAAGTTCAAAAGCGTTGCTAATATCTGTGTAAATAACATCAGTCTGTATGCCTTTTCCAAAATTTTCTATAGTTTTTGGTGTAAATTCAAGAAGGTAAGTAACAGTGGATTTGCCAGAAAGAAATCCATGTTGGAAAGGAGACATCAAAGATTTAACGCTATGCGATAGTCGTGATGTAACAATTGCCTCTAAAAGTTTAGGCAAAGCGCTTAATTTTGCGATACCACGGTAGTTATCAATTAAAGATGCTTCCAGGCTGCAGGAAAATAGCAGGATTTTAATGATGAAGTAAATAGTAAAGAGATTGTAGTTACTAATTCTTCACAGCAGTATTTTAATATACATGAAGGTATGTTATCAGGACCACTTTTATATGATGTTTTAATATTTTTTAAAAATGAGAAGACTGTGTTTGTATCAATTATTGGGAAATAAATATCCCGAGATTGAATATTGAAAGGATAACTTAAATAATCATAGGACGATGATGAATAAGTCGTCTTGAAAAAGTCAGCGAAAAGATTGCAAATACTATTATCATTATCAGACTCAACAGAATTATACTTCATAAAAGAAGGAAAGGATCAATCTTACGTTTTGTGCATATGTTATGTGTTTTTTTGATATTTTTATAGTATTTAGATTTCAAGTTCCTCATTTTTCTTAATTCATTTGTATAAGTTAATAGTTACTAAATATTATCAATAATTATTATAATATTTATTGAATTGAATTATTGTATTAAGTACCAATTAATTGTTGATTGTTTCCTTACTTGTTTAAATTTGAAACTTGCTGATTATGAATTTGTTAGTTATCATTTTTTTTATTGTTTGAATTGAAAATTTGAAAATGAAAAAATAAAAATCCTCAGAACAAATCGAGAACTGAAAAAAGCAAGTCACTTTGCTATAAAATTTAAATTTATTAATTGGCGCCCAACGTTTCCGTACCCGAACTTCAATCCTAATAAAAGGTTACAAAAATAACAAAAATTGTATAAAACGAAAAAGGACTTCAACAATAATTTTCATCAACATCACTAAAAACGAATGCACTGGAAAACATTGGAAATATTATTATAAAAGGACACGCTCAAAATATCATTTTGTGTCTAGAAAACATAAAAACTGGATAACTTATCATTAACGAAAGTCAATTTTTTATATATTTGAACACCATCCTGAAGTCCTTAAAGAAACGCAATTTCAACAGCATCCTGAAAGACAACGAAAAATCAGCATACATTTTTAAAATATTTGAACATCAAAAATTTGAAAAAAATCAAGTCAAGAAATCACTACCAAAGACGAATTTTGAGGATTTATAGGACATTTTTATTTATGAAGAAAAATTTACTGTAAGTGAATATTCAATATTGTTTCAAGTGTTCTTAATTATTTAAAATACTACTCTTATCATATTTGTGATAAAATCTTATGCTATTTTAATTGTTTAAGACGAACTTTATACTTACACGGTTATTTTTTTGATTTTAATAAACTTCAAAGATCTACTGTTATAAACAAGAGAACAAAATATTTTTTTATCAGTTTGAAATTAATTCAAGATGAGTGTGACTAGAGAACAAGTGCTAGAAGCAATTAACGCTACTAACGAACGTACCAAACAGGAGTTTACCGCACAGCTGAATCAGCTAACTCAAACTCTTAGTAGGTTAGTACCACCAAGTGTAGCACCTTATAAGTCTGTCTCCATTGACCCAAGCCTAAAACATGATGACTCGAGTCTAGACTTAATCAAATCCTTGCCAGAATTCAAAGGAAATGCCTCTTCTTACCCTGCTTGGCGAAGCGCTGCACATTTTGCCATTAATTATTATAAAGAGGGTTCAGAAAAGTACTATATAGCCATGGGAATATTTAGAAACAAAATCACAGAATCTGCAAATGCTACTCTTGCGTCTTTCAATACTGTTCTCAATTTTAATGCAATCATTACAAGGCTTGACCAAACATACTCCGACAAAAGGCCAATTTACGTTTTAGAAAACGAGCTTAGCATACTTAAGCAAGGTAATATGTTATTAACAGACTATTATGGTATAGTAGATAAACAACTAACCTTAATTATTAATAAACAAATAATGCTACATAGTGACAACATCGATATACAGCCCTATTCTGGCAGCTTAACTAAGCTCACCACATTAACAAAATAGTTAATATTAAGTATTTGTTAAGGTTTCGTATTCTGCTGCAACTTTAAAAGCTCTTTTCCTTACAATTTTGTTAATAACAGAAAGAGTCTTAACAACGAATGAAATGTATGTGCTTAGATAGAAAATTGTTGTGAAAATAATAAAAAAATACAAATTTTAATATAATATTGAGTTTTAATACATTAAACTGAAAAATGAAAGAATTTTTTCTTATTTTAAGTGTTGATAATGAAATCTTTCAGTAGCCGTGGCAAATTTTTCAAGCGCTTGCAAAGTCACAAGCTGCACTCGAAGCATCTGTTTATATAGCGCATCTCTTCTTTCAACAGGCATATCGATTTTCACCATGCATGGTGAACTTTAAAAGCTTTTTAAGCTTTTATGTTGTTAATGATTTTTAAGAATACCAACATTTACATAACATAACAAGCAGCTTAACAAGAGCTCCTTAACTATTTTTTGTTAAGTTAACAACCAGAATAGGGCTGATAGTCACAGCTCTTAACGAACGTGCAAGGGAGAACGCACTACGTGTATTTATATCTGGTCTCCGACGTCCGATTTGCGATATCCTTTTTTCTGCACGTCCGAAGGATCTTCCTACTGCACTTGCTGTAGCTCAAGAGCTTGAATCTAATCATAAACGATTTGATTTTGCTCGTACTTTTGAAGTTGGCGACTCGGAAAAGTTAAGGCCAACAATGCCCCAATATCAAGTTTTACAACGCAATATTAGCCCTGAATTCCGTTTTAACCAAAATTTGAATAGTTCTCCAACTCCAATGGAAGTAGACCGTGGTACTTCACTTTACAGACGTCAGACACCTACACAAAATACACCTCAATTTAGACAAAACAGTTTCTTACATTCAAATTTAGTTACTAAATCACAACATCAAAAAAGACCATATCACGCGATGACATTGAATACTCCTCGCCAACAGACAGAGTCTAATCAATCGCCATTGCAAAAAAATCAAAAAGTTAATTATATGCCTGAAACAACATATTTAAATGAGACTAATCATTATAATTACGATCAAGAAGATTACTATCAAGATGAATTCTTAAAATCTAATTTAATTGATGAACCTAAATACCAAGAAGACATTAGTCAAGACTATAATCGAATGCGATCGAACGACTCGAATTATGAAACAAACTATTTAAACTAGATTCGCTCCTACCATTCATCACAAAAAAAATTGGAGTGGTCAGGAGCTACACATTTTAATTGACACAGGAACATCTAAAAGCTATATTGAAGACTTTAAATTTCTTAAGGGAGTAGTTCCTCTTGAACATCCTTTCAAATTAAAATCAATCAACAGCGATAATATAAAATGTAGAAAATGTTTAGTCAACATCCTTGATTGCACTTCAACCTTTTTTTTGCTTCCAAACTCAAATACATTCGACGGTATTATAGGCATTGGCGTCGGAAGCGGGGGGAAAGGTGGGCAGTTACCCCCCACTTTTTTAGCTAGATAAACAATTTAAAAGGAAAAGTTATTCAAAATATCAGTTTTTTTACAACGATAATATTTTTGTATTATATATTTTCCTCTTCTTTCTCTCTTCTTCATGTTTCATGTGAAGAAATTTTGGTGAACTTTTTTTGCACCACCATTTGTACTGCCCCCCCCATTTGTACTGCCCCCCCAGATGAAATTCGCTTCCGACGCGATTGATTATAGGCTATGATCTCCTCAAACAAATGAACGCAGTAATAGATACGAAAAAAGGATACTTAATTTATAAAAATGGACAGCTTAAGCTACAATACCTTACTTGCAATCAGGTTAACCTGATAACATTAGAAAATAGTTCCGTTCCTTCTAATATATAAAATTCTTCTGTCACTGGGTGCGTAATCGAACTCCTCCGAAACGGCTCGACCGATTTTCATGAAATTTTGTATGTATATTTTGTAGGTATGAGAATAGGTCGTAAAGTATATTTCAACCTCCTACTAACAGTGGGCGTGGCACCTCCCATACAACCCAAATTTGCGATATCGAATATCTTTGGAGTTATAAGCCCCTTAGCCTCGGAATTCGGTATTCGACAATTTACACGTGCCGCTTCGCAGATAAAATTTTGTGAGAGTTGGACAAGGGGGCGTGGCACCTCCCATACAACCCAAATTTGCGAAATCAAATAGCTTTGGAGTTATAGGCCGCACATCCTTGGAATTCGAAATTCGACCACAATTTACACGTGGCGTTTTACTGATAAAATTTTATGGGAGTTGGACAAAGGGGCGTGGCACCTCTTATACAACCCAAATTTGCGATATCGAATAGCTTTTGAGTCAATCAAACAAAGCAAACAAAGCCAAAGGAATTCAGCATTCGAACTCAATTTACACATGCAGTTTTACTGATAACTTTGTATGGCGTTGGACAAGGGGGCGTGTCACCTCCCATGCAACCAAAATTTGAGAAATTCTACAGCTTTTGAGTTATAGGTCGCACAGCCATGGAATTGAGTATTCGACCACAATTTACATATACAGTTTCACTGATAACATTTTATTCGCGTTTGGCAACGGGGCCGCGGCAGCAACGCGCCGGGTTTAAGCTAGTTACATATAAAATCTAAATTTGATGAAATGATAAGCAAAAATATTAATGCTTTTGCTGACCCAAATATAGCATTACCATATAATACAAATGTCAAGGGTACGATACGTACAACAACAAATGACCCCATTTACACCAAAAGCTACCCATATCCAATTGCAGTGGGGGCATTTATTAATAAGGAAATACAAAATCTACTTGAAGATGGTATAATTCGAAAATCGTACTCACCATACAACTCTCCAGTTCATGTTGTGACGAAAAAGGGTTTTGATGAAAATGGAGATCAAAAGTTACGTATGGTAATAGATTTTAGAAAAATAAATGACATGACCATTTCAGACAGATATCCAATACCTAACACGTCAGTAATTTTAGCATATTTAAACAAATCACGATATTTCACAACTTTAGACTTGAAATCAGGCTTTCATCAAATTGTATTATGCGAAAAAGACAGTCAAAAAAACTGCATTTAGTATTAACAACGGAAAATATGAGTTCTGCCGCTTCCTTTTGGACTAAAAAAATGCTCAAAGCATTTTCCAAAGAGCGATTGACGACGTACTTCGAGAAGATATCGGAAAGAGTTGCCATGTATATATAGACGACATTATCATTTATTCACCTGACGAACAATCACACCTAAGAGACATAAACAATATCTTAGGTAAATTAGAGAAAGCGGGAATGCGATTTTCTCCCGAAAAATCAAAATTTTTTAAAACTGAAGTGGAATTTTTAGGGTTTTTGGTTTCCCAAAAAGGCATTAAAACATGTCCAAATAAAATTAAAGATATCCTAAACTATAATCTTCCACAAACCTTAAGAGCACTACGCTCATTTCTTGGCCTCTCAGGATATTATCGAAGATTTGTGCGAGATTATGCAGCGATTGTCAAACCTTTGACTCGATATCTTCAAGGAGAAAATGGTCATATTGGAGCAAACAAGTCGAAAAGTGATAAAATAACGTTTGACCCGGAAGCAACAGCATCATTCGAAAAAATTAAAAAAGTTCTAGCTTCAGAAGACGTTCTTCTTCAATATCCTGACTACAATCGGCCTTTTGAACTCACAACAGATGCTTCCTCAAGTGCTCTTGGTGCTGTATTATCACAAAACGGTAGACCAATTACAATGATATCACGCACTCTTTCGAAAACAGAACAAAATTATGCAACAAACGAGCGAGAGCTCCTTGCAATAGTATGGGCACTAAAAACACTTCGGCATTATCTCTATGGTATTAAAGATATAAATATTTTTACGGACCACCAACCATTGATTTTCGCTATTTCGGACAAAAATCCAAACTCAAAAATGAAACGCTGGCGTGCTTTTGTGGAAGAGTTTTCACCGAAATTTCATTATAAGCCTGGAAAAGAAAATAAAGTGGCTGACGCACTTTCAAGGCAGTTTGTCAACCAACTTAGTGTTATGAAGAATCTAAGTAAAAAATCTGCCACAGCACATAGTGAAGATTCTTTAAGTTATGTCATTAAATCTATTAAATATCCTGTAAATCAATTTAAAAATCAAATAGTGCTATCAAAATCGTCAACATTTAGTAAAACTACAAAAATTATTTTTCAAAAATTCATTCGACATACCATTTACTTTAACACGATTGAAAATCTTTTTCTCTGCTTGAAGAATGTGATTAATTTTAATATAACCAATGCCATTCACTGTGACTAAGCTACTTTAGCACTAATTCAAAACAGGCTTGTTTCTGAGTTTCCTGGTGTAAAATTTGTTCATACTGAGCTATTTGTTATTGACCTAACTAACAAAAATGACCAACACGAAACGTTAACTAATGAACACAACCGTGCTCACCGGAGTTTACAAGAAAATTTCCAACAAATATCAAGAGAATATTATTTCCCAAATATAAAAAAATCTTTGAAGGCTATAATTGCTAACTGCCGAATATGTTTGGAAAATAAATATAAAAGAAAACCACCAGATCCTAAAATTGGAAGGACACCAATACCAAACTTACCTGGAGAAATAAATGCATGTAGACATATTTATAACAGGTAAAAAATATTTCCTGACATGTATAGATAAATTTTCAAAATTTGCTATAGTGAAGCCTATTACATCGAGAGCTTCAGTAGATATTAAAGATGCATTATTAGAAATACTTCTAAATTTTAAAAACACCAAAACAATTGTATCTGATAATGAAAAAGCCTTTAGCTCTAACATCATTAAAACACTTCTAAGAGACCATTTTTTAATTGAACAATTTTTTATACCAACACTTCATAGCGAAAGCAACGGACAAGTGTAGAGATTTCATTCCACATTAATAGAAATTGCACGCTGTCTTAAATGTCAACAACAGATTAACGAAACCAATGAATTAGTATTATTAGCTACACATAAATATAACAATAGTATTCATTCTGTGATAAATGCTAAGCCAATCGATGTTTTTCATAACTATCCAACGGACAAATTATTTGAAATAAAAAAAAGATTAGAACACACTCAAAAAATAAATTTAGAAAGAATTAATAAAAATAAAACTACTAAAACGTATGAACCTGGAGAAAAGGTATTTTTAAGAAGGAATAAGCGATTAGGAAATAAATTTAATAAAGTTTTCATTGAAAAGATAATTGAAAAAGATTTGGGATCCAAAGTTTTGATTGAAGGAAAAACGATTCATAAAAGTAATCTACGATAAGTATACCTAAATTGTCAACTTAAGAAACTTTCACAATTGCAAATGGGTTTAAAATTTTGCGTACATCTAAAAATACCTTAATAATAATTAAAAAAAAAAAACTTGAAACATTTCGAATATTTACAATATTTACATAATAAATTGTTATCCATTTAAATAACTTAAAACTTAATTCACTCAGACATAGTTAAATTATTGAAATTCTTTTTCAACCTAACAATCAACACCGCATTAAAATGTGCTTAAATATGAGCAGCATCATACACCAAATCATCTTAACAATAATCAGAAAATCAACAAAATCATTGTGAGGACACAACAATTGTACAACAATTTGTGCCCCACAAATGATATGTATAATGATATGTAATGATAAATGAAATGTAAATGAATTGTATATGTTTAATAAGTTTAACTAAATTTAATATATCATGTAAATATTAAAATATTATATACATAAAATGTATAAAATATAACAAATTGTTATAAATACATTGTAGTAATAATAAATAAGTAAATAAATAATAAATACACACATAAAAACATGCAAAGGCATGTTCACAGTCACACACACACAGGCAGGGAAAACAAAACACATGAACGGCGAAACAGAACACAGCGAGAACATATATAAGGCAACTCGCTGGCATACCAAAATCAGTCTGGGTGCAAGCGCGGCTGCGTGCACATGTCGAGACTAGCTAGCGAAAGTGTTTCCACCTTTCAAACGTAGTTAGAAGTCATGGGAACGTGTTTCCACCGTTCAGCTAGTAGTTATAGGAACGTGTTCCCACCGTTCAGTTAGAAGCTATAGGAACGTGTCTCCACCGTTCAGCATAGAAGTCATAGGAACGTGTCTCCACCGTTCAGCATAGAAATCATAGGAACGTGTACCCACCGTTCAGCATAGAAGTCATAGGAACGTGTACCCACCGTTCAGCATAGAAGTCATAGGAACGTGTACCCACCGTTCAGCATAGAAATCATAGGAACGTGTACCCACCGTTCAGCATAGAAGTCATAGGAACGTGTACCCACCGTTCAGCATAGAATTCATAGGAACGTGTACCCACCGTTCAGCATAGAAGTCATAGGAACGTGTACCCACCGTTCAGCATAAAAGTCATAGGAACGTGTACCCACCGTTCAGCATAGAAGTCGTAGGAACGCGTACCTACCGTTCAGCATAGAAGTCATAGGAACGTGTACCCACCGTTCAGTATAGAAGTCAGAAGCTATTAAACATAAGATCTATATTAAGTTATAATATATATATATATAACATAAATATATATATGTTACAGTATAATTAAGTAAATAATTATTGAACTAATATAAGAAAATACTAATGAAAAATAACAATAAAACCAGATTTTATTACAGTTGAAAACTTAAAACACCGGCTTTCTCATTTAAATATTGGAATCGTTAGAATATAAATTGTTTTGTAAGAACCCTTGGTTTACTCACTGAGCTTACCTCAGCAAACTAGTAACGGACAAAAAAGGGTTCGTTACAAATGGCGCCCGAGCAGGGACACTAAAAAAAAACCACGAAAGTCAGAGAACAAATCTAAAATCAGAGAACAAAGCTACAATCAGAGAGCTAAGATAAAGTAAGAAGAAACATCAGCGTTAAACAACACACGAGAAAATGGTCAATTCATCCTGGGTGTACTTTTTAAGGAAAGACGAGCTGCAAAGCTACGTAGAAGAATTTGGGTTTGACAGAACAGGAACGGTGCAAGAAGCAAGGAAGAATTTTGCGACCTTCATCGCAGATCAAGGGCAGAAACTGGAGCTGCAACCACGCCTTGCAGAACTAGAGGCAAAACACGGGAGGACACTCTCACCGGCATGAAATTCTGAGATACCAAAAATAAATGTGCCGGTAACACACACAGGCGGTCAACAGGATTTCAACCCCTCGACAATGTCACACGAGCAACCAGGAGCCGCACACGCAGGTTATACAGGATGCGTAGAACCCGCAAGAGCGCATCAAATACCATATTCCACGGTAATAGACCAGGTCAGGAAGTGGTCTTTTAAATATGATGGCGGAAAAGAACCACTGGCATTTATTGAAAGAGTAGAGGAGCTAGCAGAAGTATACGGGTTAAACAAGGACCTCTTACCCCGAACAATGCCCGAACTTTTAAAAGATAACGCGCTGAAATGGTTCCGCAACAATAATCGGCAGTGGCAGGAATGGAATGCGTATAAGAGGGACTTCTTACGGTTCTTCCTGCCATCGAAATATTTTGAGCATCTGGAAGATGAGATCAGACAGAGACACCAGCGACCAAGGGAAAAATTCAAGGAATACCTCATCGAGTTACAAAATTTAATGCGACATGCAGATTTTTCCGAGTAAGGCAAGCTAGAGCGCATATATCGAAACAGTCTCCACGACTATCAGCTCTATATAAAGAGAAAAGACTTCGAGAATCTTGAGGAGCTGATGAGCCTCGCCGAAGACTTCGAAAGCCTGCGAAAAGAACCTCTACCGACAAGGCCAACCATACCACGACAGCGAGAAGAGCATCACCGCAGAGTTATACAAGAAACGGAGTACCCAATTAACCCACGGACGGCATGTCGACATTGTGGCCAGAATGGACACTACAAATATGAGTGCAGAAACCCTGCCGTAATTTTCTGCTGGGAGTGCGGGAAAAGAGGGATTTTGACGAGAAACTGCTGCAGACAATCATCGGAAAACTACCCAGGGTACCGTCCCAGGCGAGTACAAACGGATACCCAGAACCAGCGGCCTCGCAACTAAACAACATCACGCAAAACGGGAACCACGTGGTCGCTATAGTCACAATAGGCAACCACACGATTAAGGCGACGATCGACACTGGGGCAACACGGAGTTTCATAAGCAGATCACTGGCAAGTAAAATAAAGGAATCAATCAAACTCGAAAACATATCTACACGAATACGAATGGCTGACGGGACCACGAAGGAGGTTACTCAGCAACTCGTTATAAACATAAAACTCGGAGGAAGGCAATGCAACACAGAATTAATCATACTTCACAACGTGATCGACGATCTTATTCTAGGTATGGACTTTCTGGCGATTACTCTCAAAGAAAACACGAACGATAATAAAGAAGAAGAAACGGCACGCTGCACGGTTGTACGAACAGAGTAAATTGGATCAAGAACGGATGATCCACAAGAAGCAGCTAAAGGTATACAAGCAGATGAAGTGAGATCAGGTACAGGTGATCCACAAGCTAAGAAAGTACGCGCCAAGAAAAACAAGTCAGTTACAAGGGGTCCAACCGGCGAAGAAAAAAATCAGCAAGTTTGCAAAGGCCGAGCTGGGAAAATTTGAAGGTCTCAAAGGGGTGTCACATATCATCATGCACCGGAAAGGTAGGTTACACATCAAAGCAAACACTCTATCACGACAACCACAAGAAATATTGCTTAGAAAAACGAACGCCTCTGCAAGGAATACTCCTGTCTGCAAATGGTTATCAAAGAGAGAAGAAGAAGTTCTGCAGAATACTGAAAAGTATCCGATTTACTTCAAAGGAAATGGTGTACTATACCGCTATATACCGCCAAACAAAATAAATGACGACTACGCACCCTGGAAACTGTGTGTCCCGAGTTTTCAGCGAGAACAAATTATTAAAGAAAATTACGATGATCCAACCGCTGGCCACATGGGCATCCGCAAGACCATCGCCAAAATAACAAGTCTATACTACTGGCCAGGCATGTTCAGAGACATAAGCCGGTATGTACGAAGGTGCTCTATATGTCAGCAATTTAAACCGAACCCATCGCAGCAGCATCTGCGTCACCAACTGCCAGAGCAGCCGCCGCTGCATAGTCAACGGCCAACGCAGCAGCATCTGCGTCACCAACTGCCATCGCAGCAACATCTGCGTCACCAACTGCCATCGCAGCAGCACCTGCGTCACAAACTGCCATCGCAGCAGCATCTGCGTCACAAACTGTCATCGCAGCAGCATCTGCGTCACCAACTGCCATCGCAGCAGCACCTGCGTCACCAACTGCCACAGCAGCCGCCACTGCATAATCAACGGCCATCGCAGGAGCATCTGCGTCACAAACTGCCAGCGCAACAGCACCTGCATCACCAACTGCCACAGCAGCCGCCACTGCATAATCAACGGCCATCGCAGCAGCACCTGCGTCATAAACTGCCATCGCAGCAGCATCTGCGTCACAAACTGTCATCGCAGCAGCACCTGCGTTACCAACTGCCATCGCAGCAGCATCTGCGTCACAAACTGCCATCGCAGTAGCACCTGCGTCATCAAAAGCAGCACAAGAATACAGCAGCGCAGTAGCAGCTGCGTCAACAAGTGATATTCAAGAAGTCAAACCGATCGGACGTGTTATTACATAGTTCCGCAACCTCGCTCACCGTTCTTAATACAAAAACAAATATAAAAGCCCTAACTCTCTGTGCAAGTTCTGTTGACCCAGTTACAACAATTAATTATTGCGAAAAACGCAAAGAATTAAAAAACGCAAGAATAAATTAAGTGTCAAATTGCAATTCAGCAAAATAATTTGTTTGTGACAATCCAGTGCGACACCAAAAATAAACTATAAACAATAATCAAAAAAATAAAAATAAACCAAAACAACAATAAATAACTGTTATTCATTCGGCTAGAACTTATTATTAAAGCAATTTACCGATTTTGACCTAGTTACGCTAAAAACAATTAAAAAAAAAAGCATTTAAATATGGAAAAAAGCTGTGCTTCATCTCTATGCACCGTGGAAGACCACAATGCAACAAAGGTGGCATGCAAGGGCCTGTGTGATAAATCTTTCCACGCTTTTTGTATAGGCTTATCTAAGAGAAGTCTCACATATTTAAATGACTACCTTGCGAACTTTTCATTTTACTGCGATGAGTGCAAGGATATTTCACTCTCACACGTCCTTCTTGCAGTAAAGTGCCTAAGTGATAAAACAAACTCGCTACGGTCTGACACTAAACAATGTATAAAAAAAATAAGTGAGCAAGTTACTAAGGTCGATGGGGTCTGAAAAACTGCCGAAGATCTCAGCAGCTTTATTGAATCCGCAAAATCTGACCTGGATACAAAAATATTCAAACTATCAAGTAACCTTATAACAGTCACGGACACCATAAATGATTTAAAAAATAATGTGTCATCTTTTGAAACCGCGATAACCAAAATCAATGACTCTTTAACGCATAAATATAAAACAACTGACAACGAAAAACGTACAATACAAAACATATCGGAAAATCTCGCTGTTCTTAGAATGGACGTCGACACCATGATACAATCCAATTCAAGGGTAACTTTACCACCACCTCAGCAGCCAGATCCACTAATTGAAGTTTTATACCATAAGGTAAATGAAATGAGTGATGATCATGAAATATTTCGGGTATCGCTTGCTGAAATTACTGATTATATCAGATATGCTCCAGAAAGAGTTCAGAACATCCCAGAATCACCCCATCATAACGCTTCTTCTATCTTTGAAGAAATCATAGAAGCTACCGATCCTACTTCACTGGTTCATTCTTTGCGCTCACCACCGGCGTCTCTCTCTGATAAAGAAATGGGGCCACCTATTGCTATTCCTGTGGCTTCACCGCGCAAATTGATCCATAAGTTTGGAACATCATGGACATCATCTGAATGGGATAACCGCATCAAAAAGCTGAAGAGTGTGAATGATAGACTAAAAACGACATTGTTTGTTAAGGTGGCCTCCCAGTAAAAACTACAGTATCCTGGATGCGTAATTATTTTCAAAAAAAATTTGGTTTCGCAATTTCTGAATGCATAAAAATGTCCATCAAGGCCAGAAAATTCTGCAGTTTTATGTTGGACATTCCAACTCAATATGTATGGATGTTTCTAAATATCTCTGGTGGCATAATGATGCATGGTAAGTGGAAAATCTCCGAGTGGATAGACAACCCTGAGAAGAAGCTGAAGACACCTAGAAATAGCAGCGATAATAAAGATGATCATCATATAAATAGAACTATGAGTAAGCTTGTAAATAATGATAATTCCACTAAGCTGAATTCAAAGTCTATTAAAAGTAAAGCATCAATTAATGATGGCAATGTTCATCATAAAATTAAAATAATGAGTAATCCTACGAATAATGTTTATTCTTCTAAGTTTAACTATAAGTCTAATAAAAGTAATGCTCCTAATAAACCTTTGCCAGATAGTAACTGGTCTTATAATACAAATGTTTTTCCCAAATTTTCTCCTTTTCCAAAACATACTTCAATTCCTCTAATCTCTTCCGTTCAAAAATCATTAAAATGTAAACGCGTCTCGTTTAACCTTAACCCTGAATCTGACTCCCTCTACATTAAAAATACACCTAAAATCCACAGTACATCCTATCCTAATTTCGTGCACTCTCATACTCTAAGCCCATCTCCATCTGATCCAATTATAATTGAGCCCTCGAACCAACCTGTCAGTCCGAAGTCATTCCTAGACCCTCTACTACCACCAAGAGTCAAATTAACGTTAAATTCTTGCGCAGACACTGAGAGTAGATATTCCCTTTCTCGCCTTAGAGAGAACAGTGTATTTAATAACGTTCGTCTGTATCTCGCCTACATGCACAAAGCCCCTGATTCAACATGCATTGAAGGCAAGACTAAAACTAATCTTAAAGTTTTAATTCAGCAAGAAGGTCTGCCTACCGATGTTGATGACTTGCTTAACTTATTTATTCGTTTTCACGACCAACTCGGCGTGACGATCGATCAAGTCAAGGCGGATCTTGATACCTATGGTGCTCACGTCAGGACTAAACATGTCTCCCTTCTTCAAAAATCGCGTAAAGATCAACAACAATATTATCGTCCCTAACTCCCATTTCTTAAATATATTTTACCATAACTGCGGCGGCATGAGAAGCAAATTAAATAAACTTTATGTTGACGCCAAATCATGTCACTTCAATGTTCTAGTATTCACTGAGACATGGTTAAATGATACCTTCAATAATGAAGAAATTCTTGACAGTAATTGGACTGTCTTCAGAAACGATCGGGATTACTCCTCTACTGGTCTTTCTAGAGGAGGTGGCGTTCTCATAGCAACTCACAATTCTCTTTCAAGTGAGTTAATAGATACGCATACCCATAAACTTTTTGATCACCTGATAATTAAAGTCTGTTCAGGAAAAAGTCTTTTTATGTACATAGGTGTCGTTTACATTCCTCCCGGCTCAAGTGAAACAACATACAACGAGCTATGTGTGAAGCACTGTCCTCCTTTACATTCACTCTTAAAGAGGAAGATAAGGTTGTTATTCTTGGTGACTTCAACCGGTCAAATATCTCTTTTGTCGTTGATGAAAATGACAAGTATCTTCTTCCTGTTAACCTTTCTAATGCCATAGATTTCTCATTATTTAGTACATTTTATGGCAACGATCTGCAACAAGTTTCTTCTGAACAAAATAAAAATGGCAGATGGTTGGACCTTATCTTTACAAACTCGTACGATGAAGTGAAGGTTAGTCCATGCACTGAAGCAGAAAATTTATTTACTAACACTGTTCACCATACAGCTTTAACAGTTGCTTTCTCTGATAACGACATTACTTTTACCCAGTCTTATAATAACTCTATTGCATACGATTACCTCAACGCCGATTACGAAAGTATTAAATGTTATCTAAATGCTCTAAACTGGAATAATATTCTATCCAACATAGACTTAGACAGCGCTGTCTCAAGATTTTATCAGCACATTTTTACTGCTATCGAAAATTATGTGCCAAAAATAAAGAAAAAGAATAAGCTTTCGGAGCCATGGCTAGACAAAAATCTCAGATTTTTGAGAAACCAAAGAAACAAAATTTACAAACTTCTCAAAAACACCGATAACGTAAGCGATGAACTGAAGCTAAGATATGACGAGCTATCTAAAGAGTTCTCTATCAAGTCAGAAGAAGCGTATAAGTTGTACACTAACCTTATCGGCGAGAAAATTGTCGAAGAGCCACAAAAATTTTTTGACTTCGTTAACATGAAGCGAAAATCTAGCGGCTATCCATCTTCTATGTTTAAAGGTGATGTCAATTCCTCCAACCCTCATGAAATAAGCAACTTATATGCAGACTATTTTAAAGAAGTTTTCTGTGTTTTCACAAGTAATACTTATAGTTCCCCTCTGTTTTCAGGAATTTGCCCTATAATTAATCATATCCAACTAACGTGTGATGAGATATCTAATGCGATTAAAGAAATTGATACAAATAAAGGACCCGGCCCAGACTTGTTACCCCCGCACTTACTAGTCCGATGTTTAGACACACTTATCTTGCCTTTATATATAATATTTAACAAATCTCTACTCCAAGGATCTTTTCTATCGTATTGGAAGATATCTCACCTAACACCAATACATAAAAATGGCGATAAAAGGTCTGTTGAAAACTATAGAGGCATCGCCATATTATCGGCTATTCCAAAATTGTTCGAAAAAATTATATGCGCAAAACTAACATCTATTATAAATCCTTTACTCAACGAACAGCAACATGGTTTCCGTAAAGGTAGATCAACCACAACAAATCTAATGACTATGATCTCTGATGTTTTAAGTAAAATGGAAAAAGGACATCAAGTGGAGGCAATATACACCGACTTTAGCAAAGCTTTTGATCGAGTCGATCATGATATCTTGGCTTCCAAATTGGAAAAGATTGGTATCTCAGGATCTTTGCTCAGTTGGCTGAAGTCCTATCTCCACGACAGGTCGCAGTTCGTAAAATTTCAAGGTACCTTATCCAAACAGATTTTAGTTACATCCGGCGTACCACAATGTAGTCACCTTGGTCCACTTCTCTTTAATATTTTTATCTCAGACCTATCTGATATTCTTTGCGATATCCCACATCTAATGTATGCAAACGACCTAAAAATGTACCATGTTATTAAATCGGAAACAGATGTAATTTACTTACAGTCGAAACTGTCATCTCTTGAGCACTGGTGCAATCAAAATAAACTACATCTTAATGTTAAGAAATGCTGCGTAATAACCTTCTCCCGTAAAAATTTGGTAACAAATAACAGTTACTTCCTCAATAGCATTGAACTTAAAAGAGTCAACCATATTGTTGATCTTGGTGTAGACTTGGACAACAATTTGCGTTTCAACTTACATTATGATAAAATTGTATCTAGGGCCAGCAAACTACTCGGTTTTATAAAACGGCGTGCAAAAGAGTTCAAAAATGTTTGGGTCACGAAAGCTTTATACTGCGCGTTAGTGCGCCCTATTCTTGAATATGGATGCATTATTTGGAATCCTGCTTTCGAATCACACAGTGGAAGACTTGAATCTATTCAAAAGCAATTTCTGCTTTTTGCGCTTAGGGACACGTATAACCCCCGTGAGTACAATATATTGCCACCTTATGATTTTAGGCTTAGCCTTCTGAATTTAATGCCCCTTTCATCAAGAAGGACTTTACTTAGTTCATGTTTTACCTTCGATGTCATTAACGGTGTTGTTGATAGCGAGTATATATCAAAAAAGATACGATTTAATGACCCGATCAGACGTACACGGCATACACGACTATTTAATGAATATCAACATCACACTGTCTACGCAAGAAATGAGCCGATAAATAGGTGCTGTAGAGAATTCAATAATATCAGCGAGTACTATTCACCCCCTATGTCTAAATTAACTTTTAAGAAAAATCTTTCCAAGTCCCTATTTCCGTCATAATACCTTCCTTCAATCAACTAGGTTTGAAATCTTAATCTATAATTAAGCATGCCCTCTCCAAATCTTTTTTCCCTACTAAAAGTCCAATAATCCTGCGCTCTTCATTTATTGTCCTTTTAGACATTAAGAATTAAATGCTATTGTCTTAGCATTATATAGCCAGTCCAATTCCCTATTCCCTTCTCAGATCTCTCCTAATCTTATCAAATAAAATTCATTGCTATATTACTATGTATAAAATATGTTAGCATGTAAGTTCCTTTTCTTTTTCTTTTCTTCTCTCCTTTTCTTTTGACGTGTTATTGAATTCATGTCGATCAGGTGGGCGGATTACGCCCACATTGATTTGCATATCTTCGAACACTAAAACAAGGAAATGGGAGAACGAAAAAAAAAAGAAAAAAATAAACAAACCTGTTAGAATAAGTAAATTGCCTTGCTTGGCCAATAAATAAATAAATAAATAAATAAACAAAAGCATCACAGAAGCGCAGTAGCAGCTGAGTCATCAAAAGCATCACAGGAGCGCAGTAGCAGCTGCGTCAACAAAAGCATCACAGGAGCGCAGTAGCAGTGGCGTCAACAAAAGCATCACAGAAGCGCAGTAGCAGCTGCGTCAACAAAAGCATCAAAGGAGAGCAGTTGCAGCTGCGTCATCAAAAGCAGCGCGGCAGCACATTAGAATCAGCGTAAGAAAAAGCAGCACGGCAGCGCATTAAAAGCTGCGTAAACGAAGCAACACGGCAGCTCAGTAGCAGCTGCGTCAACCAAACAGCACGGCAGCGCAGTAGCAGCTGCGTCATCAAAAGTATCACAGCAATGCAGTAGCAACTGCGTCACCAAAGCATCATAGCAGCGCTGTAGCATAATCAAAAACAATACAGCAGTGCAGTAGCGTCATAAAAAGCATCACAGCAGCGCCATAACAGCAGCGTCGGCAAAGCATCATAGTAGCAATTGCGACACCACTAGCTCAGCAAAGCAACGGCAGAGAAACGTCGCCAAAAAGCAGCAAACGGACTCATAGCGGCGCTGTATCAGCAAAATCAATAGCAAAATTAAATCGAAATCAGCATAGCAGCGCAGTAGCAGCTGCAAACACAAAAGCAGTAGCATGAAGTCGACTCTACAGCTAACGCCTCAGTCAACGTCACCACAGCAGGCACTTGTGACGTGCCGCATCATCAGCAACGTGCGTCTGAAGAAAACGATGACATCAACAACAGAGCTCAGGCGATAGTCAACACCAACGGGGAAAGAAAAGGGGGGGTGTGAGGACACAAATTGTTGTACAATTTGTGCCCCACAAATGATATGTATAATGATATGTAATGATAAATGAAATGTAAATGAATTGTATATGTTTAATAAGTTTAACTAAATTTAATATATCATGTAAATATTAAAATATTATATACATAAAATGTATAAAATATAACAAATTATTATAAATACATCGTAGTAATAATAAATAAATAAATAAATAATAAATACACACATAAAAACATGCAAAGGCATGTTCACAGTCACACACACACAGGCAGGGAAAACAAAACACATGAAAGGCGAAACAGAACACAGCGAGAACATATATAAGGCAACTCGCTGGCATACCAAAATCAGTCTGGGTGCAAGCGCGGCTGCGTGCACATGTCGAGACTAGCTAGCGAAAGTGTTTCCACCTTTCAAACGTAGTTAGAAGTCATGGGAACGTGTTTCCACCGTTCAGCTAGTAGTTATAGGAACGTATTCCCACCGTTCAGTTAGAAGCTATAGGAACGTGTCTCCACCGTTCAGCATAGAAGTCATAGGAACGTGTCTCCACCGTTCAGCATAGAAATCATAGGAACGTGTACCCACCGTTCAGCATAGAAGTCATAGGAACGTGTACCCACCGTTCAGCATAGAAGTCATAGGAACGTGTACCCACCGTTCAGCATAGAAATCATAGGAACGTGTACCCACCGTTCAGCATAGAAGTCATAGGAACGTGTACCCACCGTTCAGCATAGAATTCATAGGAACGTGTACCCACCGTTTAGCATAGAAGTCATAGGAACGTGTACCCACCGTTCAGCATAAAAGTCATAGGAACGTGTACCCACCGTTCAGCATAGAAGTCGTAGGAACGCGTACCCACCGTTCAGCATAGAAGTCATAGGAACGTGTACCCACCGTTCAGTATAGAAGTCAGAAGCTATTAAACATAAGATTTATATTAAGTTATAATATATATATATAACATAAATATATATATTTTACAGTATAATTAAGTAAATAATTATTGAACTAATATAAGAAAATACTAATGAAAAATAACAATAAAACCAGATTTTATTACAGTTGAAAACTTAAAACACCGGCTTTCTCATTTAAATATTGGAATCGTTAGAATATAAATTGTTTTGTAAGAACCCTTGGTTTACTCACTGAGCAAACGTTACCTCAGCAAACTAGTAACGGACGAAAAAGGGTTCGTTACATCATCGAACCGAGGACGTATCAAGCTTGAGAAGGGGATAGTTAATAGTTACTATATATTATCAATAATTATTATAATATTTATTGAATTGAATTATTGTATTAAGTACCAATTAATTGTTGATTGTTTCCTTACTTCTTTAAATTTGAAACTTGCTGATTATGAATTTGTTAGTTATCATTTTTTTTATTATTTGAATTGAAAATTGGAAAATGAAAAAATAAAAATTCTCAGAACAAATCGAGAACTGAAAAAAGCAAGTCACTTTGCTATAAAATTGAAATTTATTAATTTATACCATACCAGACCCGATGTGAAAGAGGCTTTCTTTTGCGGAACAGCTTTTAAAAAACAATCACTGAGTGTTCTATTAAACGCATATACCGCATCATCAAGACTCTGAGAAGATAAACTTTTTGTGTTAATATTTAGAATAGAATTCCAGTTTATATTGGACAAGTTATTCTTCAAAATCACGTAGTTTGTTTTTTTAAAGTTGAAGTCAATAGGTGGTTGAGAATCAAAGTACTGCACAGATGGTTTTGGAAAATTTAAAATAATTTCTAATGCTGGATAATGAGAATCTTCGAGTGTAACTAGAGGATCTGATCTAGACACAGATGCGATATTGCTGTCATCAAAAAACACCAGATCAAGCAAACAATTATTTTTGTTAAAGATGCAGTTAAGTTGGAACAGGCTTTGGATTCAGAGCTCGTTTAAAAAAATAATTATCGGATGAACTTTCAGACGAAGGTAAAAATATTCCAGGAATCTCAGAACAGCAGTTCCAAGAAACGTTTGGTAGGTTAAAATCACCAGTTATTAAAATATGATCATTAGATTGCAGTTTTGAGCAAACTTTACTTTAGAAGCCAAGTGTTTGCTATTAACTTCTAAGGTAGAAAGGGGAGGAATATATGAGCATGTAATAAAAAGGCTCAAGGAACCAAACTTAACATGAACACAACAGAATTCAATGTCCAAGGATTCTGGAATTAATAACTCTTCAGAGAAATGTGTCGCTTTGACTTCAATTGCTTTTGATCCAATACCTTGTTAAAGAGATCACCAGGCAAAGATATTTTAAAAGAGGACGTAACACGCTCGTATGAAA
This sequence comes from Dichetophora obliterata, assembly GCA_963920525.1. NCBI lineage: Eukaryota > Metazoa > Arthropoda > Insecta > Diptera > Sciomyzidae > Dichetophora > Dichetophora obliterata. The sequence goes on from OY986437.1 coordinate 132,469,262, forward strand.
AATTGAATTTGTAAACAGAGATATTATTATTTACATATTCAGCTTAGAGTTTATATAGAATAACACGTCTTCACCGGATGCATCAGCTGCAAAATGAGAAACAAATGTAGATTTTGCAGGCTCAATAACCACAAGTTTTTTATGAACAGGGGCTTTGATACTGCTGTTCGATATTTGTTTCGGTATCGCTCCTGTAGAAACCGAAATAATTTGAGAAGGTGAAGGAACCACATTTGAGGCAATACAAGTTTCAGCGTAAGTTTTTTTTGTGCCAGAAACGCGAGGAGAATCAGCATTTTCCTCTATGATTGGTATAGGTTCAACAGAAGGAGAAATCTGATCAGCTGACGCAGCGACCTTAGTTGGTGCGATATTTTTAGTCATTTGATCAATATTTACAGCTCCAATTGATTGGTCTTCAAGCTGTATGTTCACATTAGGGAAAAGAGTTACAGTAGAAGGTCGAACAGTATTAGTATTGGGTGATGGCATGGCTATATCAGTAGTTTTAGCTGAACTACGAAGATTTTTGTTTGAACGTTTACGTTTTGGAGAATTGTAAGCTTCATCCATAATTTTTAACTTTTTAACAAATCTTCGTATTCACTAAGTCTATCTTGTGCAACCTTAAGCCAACCTTAGCCACCTCCAAAAAACCTTTCCGAGATTGTCTAATAAGTTTAAAGATCTCAACATTTGTAAACCTGCAATCTTCACATGACCAACGAAGTCCCTTACTTTCGTTGAGTGCATCGAAGATCCTCGCAGTCAACGCTGCACACTTGATACGAAAAAATGAATCACACAACCAGCAATTAACCAGCCGGTCAGATTCACCTTTTACCAAAGAGTAGTAAAGAGTTGTCAGTTTTGCACAGTTGCGTTTGTGCAGACATTTTCAATAAGTGAAGATTGGGCAAAAGTGGATGTGAAGGAAGACGATAAAATTGAAATTTGTCGACTGACTTTGCTCAGCTCTGCTTAGCTGACGAAGCTTTGTGGTTGCGACGCTTAGCGAAGTATGAGCAGTATGAGTGCGAAGAAATAGAAAATAAAAAGCGTGTGATGAAGTGAAAAGAAAATAGTTTGCTATTGTTTCTTTTCGCTTTGCTATGACTTTTTTTTCTTTCCTCTAAGAATCTTGCACTCATCTGAATATTTACATTTTTTAGATAGATTGAACTTGGTAAATTGAATGCATTTACCAATTTCAATCTTTTTAAATGATGGGAACATTTTTATGCCCTTTACTTATAAATTTATTTTAATTCTTGCTGGTACTATATATTGCAGGTAAGAAATTTTTTAATATGAAGCTAAATTTTTTACCAATTTCCAGGTACTATGAATTTAGGAAGTTTTTTCATTTGAAGCTAAATTTTTTTAACTAGATTGGATTTGGCAAATTAATTGAATTTACCACTTTCTAGCTTTTTAAATTATGATAACATTTATATGCCCTTTACCTATAAATTTATTTTAGTTCTTGCAGGTATAATGTATTTAAGAAATTTTTTAATTTGAAGCTAAATTTTTTAGATACATTCCATTTGGTAAATTAAATGAATTTACCAATTTTCATATCTTTAAATGATGATAAATTGATTTAAATTTAAGCCCCTATTAAATATTTAATATTGGGGTCAGCTGTGTATTTTCTCAGTTGTGTACTAAAGAAATTTAATTTAATTTAATAAAAATAAGTTTTATATTTTGGATTTGAAAACATTACAAAATACTTAAATTTTAATGTTTCAAACTTTTGGATGGTATTTAATATTTTAAACACTTTCGTAAACATTCTGAATTTGTTTAAATTGAAAAAAATTTCGAAATACCTGCAACAATTGACAGAAATTTGTATATATATTTTTACATAAAGAAAGTATATACATCTCATATATGTGTATATACAATGTAGCTTAAAAATCATTTAAATCAATTTATCATAATTAGAAAAGATGGAAATTGGTAAATTAATTTGATTTACCAAATCCAATGTAGCTAAAAAATTTAAATTGAAATAATTTAAATCAATTTGTCGTCATTTAAAAAGATGGAAATTGGTAAATTCTTTTAATTTACCAAATGGAATGTATCTAAAAAATTTAGCTTCAAATGAAAAAATTGCCTAAATTCATAGTACATACCTGGAAATTGGTAAAAAATTTAGCTTCTAATTAAAAAATTTCTTACCTGCAATACATAGTACCTGCAAGAATTAAAATAAATTTATAGGTAAAGGGCATAAAAATGTTATCATCATTTAAAAAGATTGAAATTGGTAAATGCATTCAATTTACCAAATTCAATCTAGCTAAAAAATGTAAACATTCAGATGAGTGCAAGATTCTTATAGGAAAGAAAAAAAGTCATAGCTAAGCGAAAAGAAACAATAGCAAACTATTTTCTTTTCACTTCATCACACGCTTTTTATTTTCTATTTCTTCGCACTCATACTGCTCATACTTCGCTAAGCGTCGCAACCACAAAGCTGCAGTGGCTCACAGCTTATTTTATGCAGGGCATACTTTCAATTTTAGGGCTTTATAACAACGAAACTAACAGGAATAGAAAAAAATAGTATGGTATCATTTCAAAGAACAAGATGTTTAGTTTACTAAATGAACTTAATTTATTGTAAAAATATATATTAAGTTGGCTTAAAATTAAGAAACCAGAAAGTACTGCTTAATTTCATATCACAGCTTATTTTATGCAGTCACTTGTAAATAAATTTTTCGTATTAATTAATGATATCTGATATTTTTATTATTTGGTATGATAGCTTGTTGTCCACAACAGATCTAAGGTGGTTTGGCATTGATTCGACCAATTTTTGAGTGATGGGTGGCGAAATATTTACCTACTTCGCTTGCAATATTCTCTTTCAGGTGGTTTTTGTTTGAAATTTGATGTTTCCGGATGTTATTTTCCAATAAAGACCACACATTTTCAATAACATTAAGGTCTGGCGACTGTGCTGGCAGCGTCATCAGTTGTGGGCAGTTGTATATTAGCCTGGTTTGCACAATACCCGCTTTGTGCTTTTGATCGTCATCCTGGTTAAATCGGAAATTCGATTTTATACCCAGAACCTTTGCACTCTGCAACAAATTGTTCGTCGGGATCTGTAGGTACTTAAATTTGTAAATTGTTGTTTCAATAAACGGCAACTTCCCAGTACCAGCAGCTGACATTCAGGCCCAAACTATGACGCTGCCACCGCCATGTTTCACGGTTTATTTTAGGTTTTTTTTGTTGACCTCGGTATTCGGTTTTCGCCACATATTGCACATACCATATGAACCGAATAAATTTATCTTCGATTTATCTGCAAAAATAACTGAATTCCAGTACTCTGGGGCCTTGGACATATGTTCTTTGTCATAGTTGAGTCTGCATCATCTGTTTTTGGGGCTAATAAACGGCTTGTTTCGTGTTACTCGGCCATGAAAGTTCTTTTTGCACAAGACACGTCGTATAGTTTCAGCACAACACTGTTTGCTCAGGTCAGTTTGAACTTCAAAAGCCATTTTCGGAGCTGAGAGTATCGGGTTAGCCTTTATCTTCCGTACAATATGCCGCTCGTCGGTTGCATTAAAAATTTTTTTGATGCTTCTTTGCTCTTATTGTGCAATCGATTCTTATGGACGAAGCGCTCGATGATCTTTTGCACTGTAGAGGAATTGATATTAACCATTTCAGCCATTTTTCGCTGCGAGCTGCTATTTTTAAAATAGTATATAACCAGTTCTCGCTTTTGTAGCGTTGTGCGCGCTCCTATTTTAAATAATCATAGAAGCAGACACTAGTCGCAGTGGCGACCGTAGCCTAGTGGGTAGAGTGCGTGGCCCCTAAGCTAAAGAACCGCTGTAGCCCAGGTTCAATTCCACCTCAGACAGAAAGTTTTTTCAATTGAATTAATTTTTCTGTTCGGTCGTCACCTCTCTGCAGACAATGACAAACCTCAGAGAGTAAAAATTGCCATGTAAAGCTTCTTTAGAACATAAGCTTGGAGTCGGCATAAAACACGTAGGTCCAGTTCTCGGCCATTTGTGATCAAACATTTAATAACACGCACAACACAGTTGATCAATAGAAGCTAGGTCAAAGTCCTTCCAAGGGCTGAAATGGCCAGTTTATTTATTTTTATTTATTTAGAAGCCGACACTTGAAGCAAAAAAATCAGACTAAAAAGCTAACACAAAGCAATTATAGAAACAGAACGTAGCCATAGCTAACGAATGTACCGTTAGACAGCGCAGCATTAGAGTACCGTAACAGAGAGAAGTGACTGCATAAAATAAGCTGCGAGATGAAATTAAGCAGTATTTTCTGTTCTCTTATTTATTAAACAACTAAATATATGTATTCACAATTAATGAAAAACCTTTCTTTAACTAGACTTTTTGCTCTTTTAAATGACACCATATTATCTTTTGTATTCCTGTTAGTTTTGTTGTTATAAAGCCCTAAAGTTTAAAGTATGCACTGCATAAAATAAGCTGTGAGCCACTGTACGTCAGCTAAGCAGAGCTGAGCAAAGTCAGTCGACAAATTTCAATTTTATCGTCCTTTTTCACAAAAAAAATTCCTTCACATCCACTTTTGCCCAATCTTCACTTATTGAAAATGTCTGCACAAACGCAACTATGCAGAACTGACAACTCTTTACTACTCTTTGCTTTTACAGCGCAGTTTCGGAAATTGCAGATCATTTTCAGTTAAATAGAAAGTTTTGCAATATAGATGTAAAAATGTATAAAAATGAACTTAAATGCTTTTAATGAAAAACAGTGTATTTTGTTTAAAGACACTGTTCTGTAGAAACTTTGCAGCCCTGATTTTGTAGAACCAACGAATTGAAAAGGTTTATAAGCACTAGAGTTTTTGCAGTAGCGTTAAAACAGATGTAGAAAGAAAATACGATAATTTGCTCTTTGAAACCTGTTTGCGCTAAAAACAAAACAGGAAGAAGGAAAGAAGCAAATTATAAAACAAATATACATATACATACATTAGCTAAAAGTTCTTTATATATTATAAATATATATAATATATATAATATATAATATATAATATATAATATATAATATATAATATATAATATATAATATATAATATATAATATATAATATATAATATATAATATATAATATATAATATATAATATATAATATATAATATATAATATATAATATATAATATATAATATATAATATATAATATATAATATATAATATATAATATATAATATATAATATATAATATATAATATATAATATATAATATATAATATATAATATATAATATATAATATATAATATATAATATATAATATATAATATATAATATATAATATATAATATATAATATATAATATATAATATATAATATATAATATATAATATATAATATATAATATATAATATATAATATATAATATATAATATATAATATATAATATATAATATATAATATATAATATATAATATATAATAAATATATAATATATAATATATAATATATAATATATAATATATAATATATAATATATAATATATAATATATAATATATAATATATAATATATAATATATAATATATAATATATAATATATAATATATAATATATAATATATAATATATAATATATAATATATAATATATAATATATAATATATAATATATAATATATAATATATAATATATAATATATAATATATAATATATAATATATAATATATAATATATAATATATAATATATAATATATAATATATAATATATAATATATAATATATAATATATAATATATAATATATAATATATAATATATAATATATAATATATAATATATAATATATAATATATAATATATAATATATAATATATAATATAATATATATTATATATATATATTTATTTATATTGAAAATTATATTAAATATCTAAGTATTTCAAAAAGGATGAAATCCACGTTGTCACGCTTCCATATGTATGTGCAAGTTGATCAGAAAGCTGTTTATTTTTATTTATATTTATTAATTTAGAACTTTTAGCTAAAGATAACTTTAAATGTTAGAGTTCGCAAAAAACACGTCTAAACGGTAAGAAGGGAACGATCGATATCGTTAATATCAAGATAATTATTTATTTAAAGTTTTTCATTGTCTGATTTGGCCAGGGGGAAAATGTTTGTAGTAGGGGACATTGCCCTCCTTTCCCTCTGGCTACAGGCCTGTGCAGAGTCGTGCTGTAGCTGTTTGCACTCCCTACGCTGCAATTGCTTGTAATATTTTTTAGCAGCTTCGGCAGAGAACGATGAATGGTTTCATGTTAAAAGTAAATATTTATAATGTTTATACTCTTATTGAATTTATGTTTAACAGGATTCAAGACAAAATTCTTTTATATCTCCTGAAATTTTTTCAACCCGCACAGCACAGAATTGATAAGAAACTGTGACAAAACTTTTAACATAAAAAACATTTATCATTCTTTGCCGATGCTGCTAAAAAGGGTACGAGGTGCTGTTCTTCGGAGATTTCAATCAACTTCAGCCAGTTGGATTTATCCCACTTTACGGGAATCCGAGGTCAGGTGATGTTACCGCCACTCAAGGTCAATTAGTCTATCGTCAAATAAGCACAGTGTTCGTATTGAACCAGATAATGAGATAAATTCGATCAGAACAACAAGCTTTCAGGGAATGTTTACTAAGAGTATCATCTCTTATCGACCAGGTTCAATCAGCGTTCATTTTTTGCGAATTAAAATTAAAAACGCATTTTTATAACAATGTAATATCGTTAGTTGAGATTGTTCTGTTTCTCCTTTTTGTCTCAATATTATGTTTTATAAAGTAAGCACCATCAAATATGAATCGTTTTTCAAAACTTGTTTTTAATTATTCGATATTTTAATTTTAAATCATCAGCGATTTACGTGCTTACGTGGCTTCCTGATTTGAAATTAGACTGAACTCACACTATCACCTGGATTGGTGTGACAGAGTATATCTCTTTTCCACACAAGTTTATGCCTGCGTTGGCAAAAATGCATATCCAACTTATTGGGATTTTGATTTGGCGGATATGAGATCTATCTCATTTCCACGTAGGTCCTTCACCGAGAAAAATGAACGCCTTAAAATTAAAGAAAAAAAGTTCTTGTAAAATTGTAACCAACATATCTTTGCCACAAAGAAAAAAATCGTTGCACTAATGATTTATTTTTTAACTATGCAAGTGATGCATCTTCGAAACAAAAGACTGAAATTCCTTGAAGCTAAATCAAAGAAACAATCTTTGCCGGAAAGATAAAATATTTGCCGTAACGATATAATTCTTCGTTAACAGGGGTTTGAAAAATTTATGTAAAATCAACAATTTTTCTTTGTTTTTTTGAAGGTAAGTATTATTGTTTTAAAGACAAAGTCTGTAATTTTGAAGAACTTTTTCTTTTAAATCACATTTGTATACGAAGAATAAGAAAATTTTAAGTAAAAAATTATATTTTCATCGCCCAAATAAGGTTAATATGTTCTTTCTATTTTAAGCAATAAATAAAGCATTATTGAATTGATGTAATTTGGGCAATGAAAATGTAATTTTTCAATTTCTTTCTACGTGAAAAATGCTAGTGTTTCTATTAATTTTATCAACAAGAAAGCAACGCTTATTTTCAAACTTTTTTTTTCTTAATTCGTTTTGTCGCAGAAATTGGCATACGCAAATTATTTGCTGCTTCCACAACGCCTGTACAGCGCCTGTACATCTTCATCCACCAGCGAACTTAACAAAAACCCACTGCAGAAACTAACGAATTCTAACACAAAGCGGCACGAGCGACGAAACGAACGAAGAAAAAACCGTTGAAAAAAAGCGTTGCTTTGTTTTTTTTCTTTTCTTCTTTCGTTTTGTCGCTCATGCCGCTTTGTTTTAGATTTCGGCAATTTGTTCAGTCGGTTTTTGTGTGTTCGATGGTACGCTTAAAGCTAGTGAAAAAAAATTAAACAATTACATTGTCATTGCCCAAATTAGTTAAATTCAATATTGCATATTTATTGCTTAAAATATGTAAAAACATATTTATCTTATTTGGGCAATGAAAATATAATTGTTTAATTTGTTTCTTCGTGAAAAATGAAAGTGTTTCTATTCAATGCAGCAACATGTTTTTTTAAGACGTACGTCTTTGCGACAAGCATTTAAATCCTTAATTTTAAGTATTTTTTGGGAATCTAACGGTCTGCATCTTTGCCGTAAAGAATATAAGTCTTTGTGCCAAAGTGTATTTTCCGTAATTTTACGATTTTTTCCATGTTTTTTTATAGACGTATGTCTTTGCGACAAGCATTAAAATCTTTGGTTTTAAGTATATTTTTTTAGAATTTAACAGTCTGCGTCTTTGCCGTAACGAATAAAAGTCTTTATGCCAAAGCAAATTTTCTTTACTTTTAAGACTTTTATCCATGCTTTTTTAAGACGTACGTCTCTGCAATAAAAATTTAAGTTAATTAGTTTTTATGATCTATTGAATAATTACATGAATTAAGATTGTGAGCTTTAGATCAAGTAAGTTTTCAAGAAGGCAACAACAACAACAACAACTCTGTATAGAGTCAATCACTTAGCTGACTAGACAGTCTGTTTCGGAAATCGCTACATATTCCTCTTCAGTAGTCTTTGAGTGATTAAGCTGTGATCTGTTTAAACTAGCATATGAATGTGCAGATTCTGGAATTCATTCTTATGAATTGTATGGCTGCTAATAATATGACACTTCAAAGCAGTAGGCTATTTATAGATCACCGCCATCAACTCTATCAAGGGTTGCCATCTGTTCTAGTTGCTTCTTCATTTATTTCAATATTCATTGGTGTTCGATTGTTTGTCGAAATGCACCATAGAAATGAAACGAGTTTTTGCTTCGACAGAAGCTAGTGTTCTAACTGAAAGGTAGCTATTTGGAATATTGAAATAAATGAAGAAGCAACTAGAACAGATGGCAGCCCTTGATAGAGTTGATGGCGGTGATCTATAAATAGCCTACTGCTTTGAAGTGTCATATGATTAGCAGCCATACAATTCATAAGAATGAATTCCAGAATCTGCACAGGGTGCACAAGTTATTTTGAGGCAAAATTTTTTACTTCAGCTGGCCTGTGCAATGGCAGCATCGGTGATGTTGTTGAAATTGTTTATAACCATTGCGAAAGTGCCGATTTATAGAAGAATTTGCTTTGTGCATTTTGGTCAAGTTTTCCAATTATTCTGGACCAAAATACAACAACTCTAATGTATTACCTATTCCTCCTGGTGTAGTATCATTTAAAAAAGGATCAAACAATTTTACTCGCAAGCAAATTCCACTACAACTTGCTTATGCGATTTGTATTCATAGATCGCAACGATTAACACTCGATCAAGCAGTTGTCGATATTGGAGAAAAAGAATTTGCATAAGGAATGGCATATGAAGCATTCTCAAGGGTTCGTAGAATAAGTGGACTTTTTATCGAACCAGCTATTTCTTAAGCCCGTATGATACTTCATTATGTTGTCCAATTTTTATTCATTGAAAATGAAACTAGAGCAGTTGAAATAGAGCTAAATCTAAAATTCAAGAAGTGTGAGTGTATACGCATATAGTACGAATTGGACAAAACAATGTGCGACGGACAGCATTTTCAATGCATTGTTTTTTACGTTTCTCTCAATTCGTTCGTCGTTTAGTTTCGATCAGTTTCGATCAAATATTAAGTGTCAAAAACAAGCTTGAGCTCTTTCTTCCGCAGCCAAGAAGAACGGAGAGATAAAATAGTCACGTTGCGGAGATGTAAAAAAGTGGCACGATGCATGTTTTCATCCTTTTCCAACAATATATATATCTGTCAGATTTTGAAATTGGACAAAACAATGAAGTATCATACGGGCTTTATGATCGGCTTAAAAAAATAAATGACAAGAATGGGTTGGTTGAGAAACGTCAAGAATTAAATAAATTAATGAATATGCAATAAATTTAAATAAATTAAAATTTTTTGAATTAAAATGTTTATGAGATCGGGTAAGTTTATTCATTACGCAAATCTCCTTAACAATGACAAAACGAAATATGTCAATTTTTTGAGGCAACACAACATTATATCCTTACTTTTATTGCTTTGGGAAAAGTTTATTATAGCGAGCGACCCAACTTAAATGCATCTCCAACGTACCAATTTTTGTAGACAACTTACGCGTTTGCTAAGCAACTGCTACTCCTAATATATAATTTATAATTGCTAAGCAACTGCTACTCCTGCTATATAATTTATTTTTTTTTAGGTTTTTATATTTGTATTTATATATATTTAAAATTATTGCAGCATAATTTTTTTATATACATGTATATGGGATTTCCACAGGAAAGTCTGCCGTGACCAAAAAATTTAAACTTAATAAATACTTATTATTTTATGATATTATCTAAGAGAAACATTTTAATTTTATAAATTAAAGCAATTTCTACATAAATTAAAGCAATTTCTACATCAACCATGTTGATCAAATCGTCTGCACTTTTTCACAAATGTAGTTTTTCTTTTTCTTAAATGTTTAGTAAATGTTTCGTAAGTATTTATGTTTTAGTAAAAATGGAAGGCATTGGCTAAAGATAATGAAAAAATGGTTGAGGCAAGGAAAGGAAAATATAATAAATTTGTTTTTAATTACTAAATTACATAATTACTTAATTGCCCAATTAAATTGCAATGAAAAAATATGTCGCGTGCTAGATAATACTTACGCTTAAAAAAAAGACAACGATGGTAACCATTTCAACATGACAGCTATCACCAGAAGGCTGCATTAATCCATTTATGTTTAAAGTTCATTGATTTGAAATTTGATGTTGAAAACGAGTTGCATTTTTGTCGCGTGCTGCAAAAAATATGCAATTGTTTTTACTAAAACGAAGAAATTAAGAAAAAAATTCTTAACGGTCCCTGCTTTTAATACAGCTTAATGCCATTATTTAAAAATTTTGGTATTTCGGGTTCCCTAAAAATACCGGGATCCCGGGATCATGAACGGGATTTACCAAAACCCTACTGTGGACAAATTTCTATTCTAAATTAATATGATTGTTACTGACAATTTAGCGAGGAATTCGATGAAAATATTTTTAAGAATTTAAATGGGTCCTCTGGAATATAAAAGAAACTTAGATTTATTAAATTGTTTATAATTACAGTCAATTATGTAAGATATAACTATAGACAATGCAAGATATAATTAATATTAGTGATGGGAACAATCGAATAAAAATATTCGAATTTGCACTAGGTTTGCTTACCTTCAACTGATTGAACGAATTATGAATACTGCAAATTTAACTAGAAAAAAAGTTTAACAACACTGATTGATTTGTGTTTAAATGAAAATAATAATGAAATAATACCAGTAAATAGCTATTTAGAGGTTTTTTTAAGTCGAATGAATGAATGCTTGAATGAATGAATGAATGCTTGAATGCTTTTTACTAGATACTATTTCTAAAATTCGAATGAATGAATAATTTTTTTAGTAGTAAAATTCGTGCGATAGTTCTTGTTACTTGTTAAGATACCTTAAATCATTCGATAGTTTCTTGTACTGTGGCGACCGTAGCCTAGTGGGTAGAGTGCGTGGCCCCTAAGCTAAAGAACCACGGTAGCCCGGGCTCAATTCCAGCTCAGAGAGAAAAGTTTTTTCAATTGAATTAATTTTTCTGTTCGGTCGTCACCTCTTTGCAGAAAATGGCAAACCTCAGAGAGTAAAAATTGCCATGTAAAGCTTCTGGAAAACATAAGCCGTACGGAGTCGGCATAAAACACGTAGGTCCAGTTCTCGGTCATCTGTGATCAAACATTTTACAACACGCACAACACGAAGCTAGGTCAAAGTCCTTCCAAGGGCTGAAATTGCCAGTTTATTTTTTTATTTAGTTTCTTGTACTATTTACTATTTTTAATGTAAATGAATGAACTAAATATTCGAACGAATTGTAAGATAGTTGAAATCTTGCGATAGTAAACTATCGATAGTTTAAATCATTCGACTATTTCTTCTCCATCACTAATTAATTTGAAAACAAGTTCTAAAGATCCCAGTAATACCCTATCGTTTCCAAAATATTGCCAAAATAAAACTTTCGAAAAAATTTATGAAAAATAATTTTTTTGTGCTGATGAAAAAATACACGAAATTTTAAGAAAACTCAATACATGAACAAATATTTTTGGTAAATTTTGTCCGATTTGTCCAAATGCCTAAAATAATAAAATAACATTTTATTTCGTTTAAAAATATAAGAACGAGCTAAGTTATTGATAATGTTTAAAAGAAATCATGCATCAAAAATATAATTAAATTTTTGTTTTATTTTTTTTTTCAGGTAAGACAATATGCAATATATATATTTTTATATATTTATTAAAATAAAACAAATACTTTAAATTAGCAACACTCTGCGCTTTTAGAAGACTTTTAAGCTCAATAAAGGTTAAGTCACATCAAGCCTTGTTTATTAAGTTTTTAGAAAGCCGATGCAAGTTAATATAGTTTTCCAATGAAGTGTTCAAAAATTCACGGAACATATAAATTAAAAATTAATATTTAAAATTACATCATGGATAAAAAAACTATTTCTAAAAATAGTGGTGGCGATGAAGAAATATGCCTCAGAAATTGTGATTATAAAACCCTCCCCGATCACAAGGACAACATTCTTATACATAATATTACAAACATAACGGATAGTGATTCATTAGCTAATTTTAATAATGGCATAACTGCTCTCACATCAAGATATCATGAGTCAATAAAACGAGATGACGGGATTCGCATGCCGGGATTTTTTGTGCCTCTTCCAAAAATATCATACGAAACAACTTTTGAGATATTAATTCTAAAAACTCGACCACCGTTGCCACCTCCTCGCCCTTTACCATCCGTAAAGCGTGTTTTGGTACATACCGAGAGTCTAGAGAAAAAGACAAAAGACTTTTTCGATGATGCTTATGACGTTGGCAGCTTTGATACATCATTGCGCACAGCAAAAAAAAAAGTACGCTCTATTAAGAGTACAATTCTCAAAACAAGTGATTCTTCCAAATATGCTGAAGATACTGTACAAAAAGCTAAGGCTCGTGATTTTTTACACATTTTTACTCCTCCTATACAAAAGAAAAAACCAGTTTATGATATCGTTGATGTGCCATTAAGTCAAGAAGACAATTGTGAATATGCTGATAGAACATTGGCTGATTTTCAGGAATTGTACTCAGGTCTTGAATCAAGAGAGCAAAGTATTGGTAAATGTGTTGAAAACATTTCTATAATAAATGTTTTTCCTTCAACTACAAAACCCGATGAACGTAAGTTTACCCAGTCATGAAAAATTGTGTTTACATGTCTTTTCATTGCAATGCTGTGTCTGTGTCGTTATTATTGTTGGTCCCTAATCTTATCAAAATAATCAAGTTCTGTCACATTTTAATACAACGGAGAAGACACAACTTCAAATATTTAAAACAAATTATAGTGAAATGTCATGTTTTTGATGTTTGACAAATTTTAGTTTATGTAATTGGATGAAATTGGATTTTATGTAATTGTTGTTTTTGTCAAAAAATATTTCAAAATAAACAGCGGAAAGATTACTAAGCAAAAGGCAATTTAGCTAAATATAAACGGGACAGTCATTTACATTAAAAATTTTGTTTTTCTAAATTTTTAGAACAAAAGTTTCCTTCTTGTCTTCTTTTCGCAAATTTGTTATACTAAACAAAAATCTAAATGCTAAAACCTATCAGACTAGAATTTGCTTTTGAAATCAAGTATGATTTAAACTATCAGACATTTAGAGTTTGAATTTAAATCATAGAAAATCAACATAATAAATAACAAAATTAAGTCATTTAGAAAAAAATTTAATCAAATGGTAGAGCACGACCAAATAGAAGCAGGCTGAAAATATATCAGCAAAATCTAAAAACAACAAACATGAAAATATGAAATGGGAGAAAAACTGAGAATTGACACTTAAAATCTCATCGCAAGCGCATTAGCGCACTGCACCGCGTATCACAAAGATTTCTGATGAAGTGGAGAAAGCCTGTAGCAGGGCCGAAATTGCAATAAAAGCAGATTCATATTGAAAATGTTGTTGTTGGTGTTGTTTCTATGGAAAAATTCGTCAGAGCAGTTAATTGTTCTAACCCGACCTTAGGCTCAATAAACGATTTTGAAATATAAAACAGCTAGAACTTGTATTCAAAATCAAGTATGATTTTAGCTATCAAACATTTAGAATTTGTATTTAAATCACAGAAAATCAACGTAATAAATAACAAGGTCATATAGAAAACTTTCAATTGTAAAAAAAATATTTGAAGATATTTTGTGTGATAGCCCTTAGTAATTAAAACGGACTGTAACTTTTTTGGTATTGATGGAGACAATGTTTTTGTGATGTCAGGGGTAATTAGTGCCCATATGTGTTGTAGTGCGACTCTTCGCTCTTTTATGTTCTTAACGGTTTTTCTTTTGTTTTTTTTTTCCATATAGCAATTCCATCAGGAATTTCCATGTAGGAATTACCATCTCCGATTTGGTGGTGCATGGTGCATTACTGACAGAAATAAAAACTTCATTTGGAGGAAAAAAGTTTAACGTGATGTTTGGTGGAGTTACAGGCAGTTCCGGATTAACCCATAAGCAAATTAAGCAATTGCTTAGGGCATCACATCTCAGGGGGCACCATAAACATCACAGAAAAAATATTTGCTACTAACTATTACTGTTTGCTTCATTTCTTGTTGAAGGATACCTTATTCTAATAATACTAATTTACTATCATTTCTGTTACCAAATATTAATTTTCTACCAAAAAACAAAGATTTGGTAATTTTCCTCAAAAATTTTTCATGACCTTATTTGCTCCTTGAGATTATCCATTGTCTACAGAAAAATGACGGTTGCACATAAAATTGTATTTTATTGAAAATATTTTCTAATCAGCGATATTACCACAGCCATTATATTAGGGACGCTGGAACTTATAAGCCAATTTTATCCCTTTCTAGCGAAACACATAACCAAATATGCAAACGCCGGAAAAGGGATGACCGAATTAAAATGGGTGGAGCTGCACATTTTCTGAGGTCACATATGTGTTAGACCTTACTCAAATATGGACTAACAAAAATTTTAAAGTCCTTTTAGCCCAGATTTGTTAATTACAGGGCGTTTCTTATTTGAGACGTTGTGCAATTATCGAACAAACTTAACACTTTTCTCATTATTTTTTTTTGTGTGTATAACTCTCTCCACTTAATTTAGTTAAGGTTACTAGTTTTATAATTAAATAATTAATTTAATGTTTTTATGCACTTTTTGTATAAGCACTTTTTTGCGAAACGATCACGATCGAGATTTCGACCATTTTAATCTACGAAGAACGGCTACTGAATCGCACTTTAACCTTCAGCAGTTTAACCTTCAAACGCCTTTGATTTTTTGTAACGTAAAACACGTTTAGTGTCAATTTGACACTATGCATTTCCATTGAAGATTTAAATTTTATATCACTGAAAACCCAAGTTTTTTAGCTAATATTCATGTTATATTAAAATACTTATTTTCAAAAAACTCAAAAAGGACTCGTTTGCCACATTAGAACTAAAAAATTAAAATAATACATAAAATCTCAAAAATAAAAATTTGATTCTTATTCACTAACTACTCTAAGTTTGAGCACATTTTTTACATAGGGTAAAAAGATGAATTGGACAAATATGGGAATCTTAGTTATTACATCACGTTCTGTGAAGATTCGCACTTGATTTATAGGTACAAAAATATTTACAGTTATTGTTTTTATTTTTTCTTTGTGTTCAATTCTTAACTTAGTGTCAATTTGACACTGAACGTCGTTTGAACC
The DNA here is from genome assembly GCA_963920525.1 of Dichetophora obliterata. Lineage (NCBI taxonomy): Eukaryota > Metazoa > Arthropoda > Insecta > Diptera > Sciomyzidae > Dichetophora > Dichetophora obliterata. Next base: position 132,485,234 of record OY986437.1, read on the forward strand.
TGTTGCTTCGTGAACTTATTTGGCATTAAGCTCAAATATAATTCTTAAAAAAATACTAATTCATTTATTGAAATGAGACTTGTGACTTCTGTTAGATATACTAAAAATATTGAACTTAAAAACTATTATGCGCGAATTTAATGCCCGTAAAAGTAGCAAGTCGCATTTCAATATATAAAAGAATTAAAGCTTTGGTTTTTATTGTAATACCTACTCCGCGTATCTCTTTTTCTTTTGAGCATATTCTAAGGTAAGTAATGATCTGTGTCACTGTAATAAATACTGTAGGATAAACACCTTTACGGTATGAATTACATACAAATTATATTATACTTTAAATAACATTAAACAATATTGAATTAAAACAAACAACTAAATCATATTTAACAGATGCACACCTTTACGGTACGTATCACCTTATTCTATTTTACTGTAGTAAGATAATATTCAAACAATAAGAACATGTTCATACTAAGCACTACTACCTATTTCATTCGCACACATGTACTCATATTGCTGAATACAAAATATATGCGTTACATTTTACTTTTACTCCTAAACAAATATATTAACATATGATTATGTTTACGTTTTCTTATAATCTAAGGGCCGCTTTCACAATGTGCGGTTACGCACTAATCAGAACTTTAACCAGCAGTTAGCAAAAAAGCTCTTTCGCAATGTTCGGTTAAGACTTAACTGCCAGTTAAGTTCTGATTAAGTTAACGACAAGTTGTGGTTTCGGTTAGCTGCCAATCGAAGGAACAGTTGACAAGATTACAAAAAAACCGACGGTTTAACCAGCACTTGGTGAAATCAAAATTATTTTTTTAGCTATCATATGGTTAGCTAAACCGGACATTGAGAAAGCGGCCCTTAGTCTACTCACTCACGCACATTAAACTATTACTAAATTACAAATATGTATACAATATTCTAATAATACTTTTACACTAATTTAAGAACATATGATTCTGTTTACTTTTTATATATAAAAACAATTGTTAACTAGTTTTAAGACCAAAATACCGTTATACATACTATATAAGGACAAACAAATTTCAAATAAAGACAATTAGTTTTGAGCTTCTAACAAGCTGCCTTTTAATTCTTTTAACTAGTCTTGAGCTTTCAATAGCTGCCGACTATTTATTATTATGCCTTTGCACTTTTAAAGTGAACGGCAAAAATTATAAAAATATATTTAGAGCCAGTGGCGAATCATTGCCGGCAAACCAATAGGCAGGTCCTAGAACTTTTTTTTATGAAACGCGAGTCCTTTTTTTATTATTTTTAAAATAAAAAGGCGCGTACTTTACATGGCGATCCTGCTAAACTGCGCAGCGATTAATTTGCCGACGGCATATCACAGAATGTCGGAGTTTGTACCGGCAGGCGGACCAACGATTAAGAGTAAACCCCACCGTGGCAAACGGCTGGCCAAATCTAGCTGTAAATGCACGAACCGGAGCGTAGCATAAGAAAGCCGCAGCAAAAAAAAATAAATTCTTAATAATTTTTCTTTCATGGTATTTACATTTCTTCACATTCACATTTTTTTATATTTACATTTTTCAGTGAATTCTTACTTTTACACACGCAATTATAGAATATTAAGTCTTTAATTATTATAACAAACATTTAAAAAAATATATATTTTTTAAAATACCATTTTTTAAACAAGGCATTTATAACCTTAAATTACTTTTTCTTCTCTCTTACGCATCCTTTTTTTTGTTTTGCATTTACAAAAATCGGTTTAAGTCACTCGCGCACATAAGTTGCCTAGCAATAATTTGTTTTATCTGTCAAACTATGGCAAATGTATATATTTTTATTTTGCAATTTTTTTTCGCTTAAACACACACACATGCAACTCAATACGTATTGAGAAAAATGTATGCATAAATTAATATCCATCGAAACTAAACAAATCTTTTAAATAAACTTTACAATAACATGACTATGTTTTCATAATAACCGTACCTCTACTTTATATTTTAATAACGAATATATTACGCGAATTCGTGAACGTGAAAACACAAGCGGCCGACATTTTACTTAAAATTTATTGTTGTTTTCATTTGACATTTTTTCGTTCGTTCATATTTGACGAACACTTGTTGCGCTCCCTGCACGTTCAACAAAAAAAATTTTTAAACGAAACCTAAATGTCAATCTTGCTAATGGCACAGGATGTGCAATAAATATTAAAATGTATAAAACAAAAAATTAATACCATGGGTATTTAAACCTGAATGGAAACGATACATAATAATATTTTATTAATTAAAAAACTCAAAAGAAATTTAAAAAAGAGTAAAAACAGAGAACTTTCAAAACAATATATAGAGCACAAATTGAAATACATTGAAAATCTAAAAATCGAAGTTAATAATATTTCAATTGAAGAAAATGAAAATTATGAAATTTTAGAACTAAAATTTATTAATCTTCATGGCCAATTTTGATGTAAATACAGTAGGTAAAAACCTAGAAATTTTTAAAGGAAATTTTACGCATTTGGAAGATTTAATAGTCCTAACAGAATTATTACATGTTTTGTTAAAAAATGACGATAAAGAAAATTTATAAAATATGTTTACAATTTTATATTAACGGCACAAGTACGAAGAATTTTAAGACGTTCAAATAGGCCAACGACATTTGAAGAAATTCATTGGAAAAGCTTATCCGAATCCAAAAACTTTGCAACAAGTACTAAGCGAACTTGGTACACTCAAGCAAAATAATAAAAAATCTGAATTTAAAGAAAAAAATCTTAGAAATCACTGAACAATTAAGTTCATTTGAAATAAAAACTTTGACTAATCCGACTCAAGAAGCAAAAACTGCAATATATAAAGTTAGTGAAAGCATGGCGTTATATGTCTTTACTAAAGGTGTTAAGTCAGAATTTCAGACCATTTTATTGGCAAATGCACCGAAAACATTGAATGAAGCCGTTGAAAGATGTTTAACAGCAGAAGAAAGTTTAGTTCAAATTCAAATTCGAAACAGAGACAATTTCAGAAATTCTAGAGACTAATATAATAGAAATAACTTCAGATATAACTATAATTCACAAAACAATTACAGAAACAATACACAAAACTATCGAAATAATAACATCTCAAACAATAATTCCAGAAATAATAATAATTCTGGATATTCACAAAATAACAGTAGAAATAGTAATTTCCAAACTACCAATAGAAGCAATAATTTTCCAAACAATAACACAAATCGTAACACTTATTTTTCAAACAATAACACTAATAGAAACAATAATTTCTCAAATCAAAACTATAACCATCAAAACAATTTCAATGGCAATCAAAACAGAAATAACGTACCCGCAGAGGCCAAAACTAATTTTCAAAATTACTCAAAATTTAACAAATTACATAACTTTGCTTTGTAAAAATAACAATAAATATTTAACATTTCTTATAGACACTGGAGCTGATATCTCCATCTGTAAAACAAACAATTTAAATGACATTAATAATATAAATATTTTACAATTGACGGGCATAAGGCAAGAAGCAATTGAATGTATAGGCACAACAAATTTAAATTTAATTATAGAAACAGAAATAATTGAACATAATTTCCAATTAGTTGAAAATTATTTCCCAATCGCAATCGATGGAATCATAGGGCGAGACATTTTAGAGAAATATATGTCAAAAATAGATTTTGAAACATATGCACTTACTTTGATTATAAAAGAAAAAGAATATATTTTACCTATAATTTTAAAAGAATTACATAAAAGAAATATTATTATTCCTGCCAGATCAGAATCAATAATACCAATTAATATTAAAGTCGAGGAAGACAGCATTGTTTTAAATAAAGAAATAGAAAATGGAGTATTTTTGGGCAATAGCTTAATACCAGCAAATGGCAATGTTCATGTAAAAATCTTAAATACAAATGATAAAAATGTAACATTAAGTAAACTTGATTTTGAAACTAAGCCATTAAAAAATTATAATATATTTTCTTGTAAAATCAACACTAAATATGACAAAAATAGACTTGAAAAATTACTATATACGTTAGACATAGGCTGCAACGACCCAGATGCCAATCCTCAATAAAAAATATTATCACACGTTACGAAGACATTTTTAATCTCCCTGGAGAACACTTAAGTACAAATAATTTGTACACACAGACTATACAAAAAACAGATTTAACCCCGGTACACATTAAAAATTACAGACTTCCACAAACACACTTAAAAGAAATAAATAAACAAGTCGACCAACTTTTATCTGACAATATAATAGAACATTCAGTAGGGATGTCGGAAAAAAGATGCATCGAAAACATCGATGTTTTGCTTCGATGCATCGAAAATTATCCACTCGATGTATAATAAGTCGATGCATCGATGCATCGATATATATGTTTTTTGTAAACTGACATCTCTAGTACATTGAACCGCCATTTCAGTTTTTCAATTGTGCAGAGTGAGTGAATTTTATCAACAAATTTAAATGGCTCCAAAAATTGTGGTTTGGCGGTTTTTTGAAAAACGAAGAGAAAACAACGCGATTCCCGCGATTCGCGACACAACCCACTTTATACAAAATGGCTTATAAATATTTAACATTGGTTGGCAGCTCGTTTCCTTCCGAACGACTTTTTTTACAAGCCGCTCAAATCATTACTCAGCAAAGGAATAGATTAGCAGGGCACAGATTAAACAAACAATTGTTCCTGCAAAGCATAGACAAAAAATACTGGGAAACATAAAATTGTATTATCTTGTAAAGATTTTGATAAATTCTACATATGTATAATGCTATATATAAGATTCTCTGAAAAATAATTGAAAACTGTTTAGTGTTTCGCGCTAATTCATTCTCGACCGTCGAAGAGTTCAGTCGTGTTTTTGTAAGCTCCGCAATATTCTTAAATTTCTTTCGTGAAGTTCTTTGCATTTAACAGTATTTAAATTACAGAACCTTTAATTAAACCATTTATCAAAAGTGCAAAGTTTGCGTTTTCATTCGTCCACAGCTAAAGATTCAGCGGGCTATTTAATAAACAGTCAACAGAAAAAGTGACCCAATTAAATTAAATTAAATCCAAATAAAAGCAAAACAATCGAAAGTGATAACAACAAACCATTAAATAAAAGTTAACTCACTAAGTTAATGTGCTTTTGTTGACCTTATTTATACCCAAAACAATAGTCAAGCATTAACCTATAAAAATAAAAAAATTTGTGCGTGTCATCATTTCGTGCCTTATAAATACCTTAATAAAGAACTTAAGAATGGAATTCACTTGTGCCAACAACAACTGATCTATCGAGGACAAAAATGCACTAATACTGAGCTGCAATGGCTCTGCGGGAAATCTTACTACGGCTGATGTGTGGGCATGACAAAGAGGAGTCTGAACTACATTCAGGATTACTCTTCACATTTTAAATTTTTCTGTGACGAGTGTAGGGATTTGTCGCTTTCACATGTGATGCTCGCCATTAAATGTTTGAGCGATTCTCTAAAGGCATTGCACTCAAACTATAAACTACTCTGCAGTAACCAACCTAACTTCGACGTCTTCACACACTTATCTGATGATGTAGCCAGAATAGAGTCCATGTGTAATGCAAATAACTCTGACATCTCAACTATTTCAAAGAACCTCAGAGTATTAACTGAAATAGTAAGAGATAGTGAGAAAGCTTTACATTATGAAGAAGCGATTAACGAGCTTAAAAAAGAAGTAAAAAATGGCTTCGAAATCTTAAGAAATGACGACTCCAACAAAAAATATAATGAGTAACCTTTCTTCTTTGCGACATGATTTGGATATTGCACTACAATCTAATTCAAGTGCAGCTAAATCAACACCTCTGCAGCCTGATCCTATGTTTGAAATACAATTTCAAAAAATGAGTGACATCAGCGACGATCTAGATGTGTTCCGTGTGACGCTTGCAGATATAGCAGATGAAGTTAGATCAGCCCCCATTAGAGTTGAATCCCCACCACCACAGGCGCTTCAACATAACTCCTCCTCTATTTTCGACGAAATCACTTTAGCATCCAAGCATCTTCCATCAGCTGCCCCTTTACCTACAAGGCAACATAGTATAACTATTGATTCTACCATTGCCTCAGACACCACCATGCTTACAACTCCAATCGCTGCACCTAGAAGAGTTATCGAACGTTTTGGAACTTCGTGGACAATACCAGAATGGGAAAGCCGCATCGAAAAGTTAAATTCGGTCAACCAAAATGAGTGCATCACTGTATTTATCAAAGGCTTCCCCTCTAAAGCAAGTATATCCTGGGTGCGTACATACTTCTTAAAAAAATTCCGCCTCACCATATCCGATTGCCAAAAAACATCTCCATCTCGTGCCAAGTTAAGCAGTTTTAAACTTAGCTTACCATCTAAATACGCTTGGATGGTCCTGAGTCCTTCCGGTGGTATGCAAGAACACGGAAATGTACAAATATCTAGGTGGACGGACAAACCTGGCAGAACCTGGCAACCGAGAAATATATCTAAGGCAAACGTATCTCTAAGTTATGCACCCAAGTCCAATTCAAATATTTCTAATGTTATTTCTAATCCTAGCATAAACACTAAATCTAATCATAAGATAAGCAATAGTTATAAGCCTAAAACAAAATCAAATAATATTATTTCTAATGGTATTCCAAACTCCAGCTTAAATTCCAACCCTAATTCTCGTAAACCCCATCGCAGTTCTGTCCCCAACTGGGACCTTAAAACCAATATTTTTCCCACCTTCTCTCCACAGATCAGTCATAAGCCCAGATCGGTCAACAATGACAATTCTTTTAAAAATACCACAACTCACTACAGCAACAACAAGCACAACGGTAATCTAATTCCTGCAAACTTGTATCTAAAGTCAGCTCCCACACAACCTATCACACAACGTCGCCGTGTATCTTTCAACCTTTCACCCGTCTCCGACTCAAGAGAAAACCCAACAAACACATCTACCAACTATCCGAATTTCATTCACTCCCATACTCTCAACCCGTCTCCATCCCCCTCCGTAGACACTAAATCATCAACTAACCCACCAACCATCCATCCCCGCACTTCAGACCCATCTCCTTTCCATAACATCCCTTCCAATCAACCTGGTAACCCTGAAACCTTTTTAGACCCTCTAATACCTCCAAGAGTGAGATTAACATTGAACTCCTGTGCAGACACTGAAAGCAGATATGCCCTTTCTCGTCTTAGAAAGAACAGCATCTATAACAACGTCCGTCTGTATCTCGCCTATATGCATAAAGCCCCTGATTCTACATGTATAGAGGGTAAGACCAAAACTAATTTAAAAGTTTTAATACAACAAGAAGGGCTGCCGACCGATGTGAACGATTTGCGTCATATGTTTAATTGCTTTCACGAGCAACTTGGAGTGTCAATAAGTCAAGTCAATGCGGACCTTGACACCTATGGCACTCACGTTAGGTCTAAACATGTCTTTTTTCTGCAAAAGTCCCGTAAGGAGCACCAACAGTATTATTGCCCCTAACTTTGACCCTAACACTACCCCTATTGCTAAAAACCAGTCAAAGTCACCTAACAACATTCCTCAAGTAATGTCCAAGGATCCATACCTACCTGCCGACTCAATTAATTCTCTTAAAATTTTTTATCACAACTGTGGTGGTATGAGAGGTAAACTAAATAAACTATTTATCGACGCTAAATCTTGTCACTTCAAGATTCTGGTAATTACAGAAACTTGGTTAAACGATACTTTTAAAAATGAAGAAATTCTGGACTGCAATTGGACTATCTACCGAAATGACCGCGACTATTCCTCAACAGGCCTCTCACGAGGTGGCGGCGTACTAATTGCTACCCACAATTCTCTTTCAAGTGAGCTTATAGAAATCCCTACTCACAAACTCTTTGAACACCGTATAGTAAGAGTCTATATAGGAAAAAAATTCTCTATGTACATTGGTGTCATTTACATCCCCCCAAGCTCTAGCGAAGCATCATACAATGAGCTATGTGAAACAATCACTACATTTACGGAAACCTTAAATAAAGATGATAGGATTGTTATTTTTGGTGACTTCAACCGTCCAAATATATCATTTGTCATTGATGAAAATGACAACTATCTTTTTCCTGTAAACCTCTCTAGTTCCATAGACTTTACATTAATAAGTACGTTTTATAGCAATGATCTACAGCAAGTCTCTGCAACACAAAACCAAAATAGTAGGTGGTTGGATTTAATCTTTACTAACTCGTACGACGAATTGAGGGTTGTTCCAACCATCGAAGCAGAAAATTTGTTTGCTAACACTGTTCACCATACAGCTCTAACAGTAATGTTATCTGATATAAATATCTCTTTTACCCAGTCCTTCAATAACTCCATTGTGTACGATTTTCTTAATGCTGATAGCAAACTGAACTGGAACGAGCATGTAGAAGATAGGATTCAAAGAGCCAAGAGGGTTCTGTTCCAGTGCAGACGCGTTTGTGGTCTCAAATGGGGGCTAAACCCAGAGGCTATGAAATGGGTTTACACTATGATGGTTAGACCTGTCATCACGTACGCTTCGGTGATTTGGTGGACAAAAGTCAGCCAGAAAACCATTAAGAAGAGACTGGACAGATTCCAACGGCTGGCGTGTGTTGGAATAACAGGTGCAATACGCACCACTCCACTCCATGTTGGATTTAGAAATAAAGAAAACAGCGGCGCTGTCAGCCCTCAGGATGTTGCGAAATACTACGTGGCATGGGGCAACGGCCCTGCATGGTCATATTCGCATCCTTGATATTGTACAGAGAGATGTCAGGGAGGCGTTTATGCCTATGGATGGAAGGCAGAGAGTAAAAATAACAGAAAAATGTTATAAAACTCTTATAACGGATGGAGCCGTTTGTGAAGGAATCGCTGGTAGTGATATCAGTATATTCACAGACGGCTCTCTGATGAATGGCCGGGCCGGATCAGGCGTGTACTCAAAAGAGTTAAGCCTATCCTGTGTACTGAGGTTGGGGAGGTTTGTGTCTGTATACCAGGCAGAAATGCTTGGCGTAGTGCATGCGCTGGACCACCTGATAAATGGCCGGATCAGTGGCAAGAAAATTGTCATCGCTCTCGACAATCAGTCTGTGATTAGGTGTATGCAACGGACAGACATCACTTCCAGGTTGGCCATAGAATGTCTTACAAAACTCAATAGGTGCGCCCAGACGAATGAGCTCACACTTATGTGGGTGAGAGGACACTCTGGCATAGAACAGAATGAAGAAGCTGATTCTTTAGCAAGAGCAGGATCAGCAGAAGAATTCTGTGGACCAGAACCACGTATCGCCATAGGCGACAATATGGTGGCAGGCCTTATTAAACAATGGATGGACTCGGAACACAGTAAAAGGTGGGAAGAAGCTGTTAACTGCAGGCAATCAAAGGCGGCCGTGAAGTGGTCTCGTAGTGAGGCAGCAAAAGTTATCCGATACAATCGAAAGACTTTAAGCTGGCTTACTGCACTGGTCACAGGACACGGTCCCTTCATGTACCATCTCGGGAAGATGACTCTGACCGAGGACGATGCGTGTAGGTTATGCCTAGAGGAGCCGGAAACAGCAGCACACATTCTGTGCCAGTGTCCGGCGCTGGCAAGCATAAGATTGACCACTCTGGGACGCCCATTTATTGGCGAAGCCGAGATTGGTCAACTAACCTATAAGGATATGCTTGAGGTGACAAAGGATGCTTACACGAGGAGCATGCTCACGCACGAGTACTCCGAGCAGTAGTACCCTTTGTCCAATGGGGGACGAAAAGGGACCCACTGTGGTCTGCTTCGGCAAATCCCCAACTTATTATATTATAATGCTGATTACGAAAGCATAACATCTATTCTAGATGGTATTAACTGGAGTTGCGCTCTATCGAACTTAGACTTAGATAGCGCTGTTTCGAGTTTTTATAATTACATTTATACAGCTATCGAAAGATATGTGCCTAAAATAAAGAAAAAAAAAAAACTTTCAGAACCTTGGCTAAATTCAAATCTCAGATACCTGAGAAACCAGAGAAACCGAATTTACAAACTCATCAAAACTACCGCAAATGTTACCGAAGAAATGAGGCTCAGATACGATGAGCTATCAAAAGAGTTCTCTTTCAAATCTGAAGAAGCTTACAAGTCTTACACAAACTTAATTGGAGAGAAAATTGTCCAAGACCCCAAAACATTTTTCGACTTTGTCAATCTGAAACGAAAATCAGCCGGTTACCCTTCATCCATGTATAAAGGTAATATTATCTCTTCCAACCCTCAAGAAATATGTAACCTCTTTGCGGATTATTTTAAGGATGTATTTTGTCCACCAACTACTCAGTCAGATGTTTTTCCCCCACTCCGAATTCACAACATATGGTTGAAAACTTTAGCTTGTCAATAGAAGACATATCGAATGCAATAAAGGGTTTAGATGCAACCAAGGGACCTGGACCAGACCTAATTCCCCCAAAGTTATTGGTGCGATGCTTAGACCAACTACTTGTGCCCTTATATATTATATTTAACAAATCACTGTCTCTTGGAGTGTTTCCCTCTCTTTGGAAAACTTCCCACCTAATACCAATATACAAAAACGGTCAAAAAAGTTCAGTTGAAAACTATAGAGGCATAGCAATTTTGTCGGCCGTCCCAAAGCTATTTGAAAAAATTATTTGCGAAAAGCTAACGTACCTTATCAACCAGAGACTAAATGAGCAGCAGCACGGGTTTCGAAAAGGAAGGTCCACAACCACTAACCTCATGATAATGGTTTCTGACGTTTTATGCAAGATGGAGAAAGGATACCTAATAGACGCTATTTACACTGATTTCAGTAAAGCTTTTGATCGTGTTGATCACGGCATCTTAATACATAAATTAGAAAAATTTGGTTTCTCTGGATCTTTACTTAGTTGGCTATCAACTTATCTCCATGGTAGATCCCAATATGTTAAATTTCAAGGATTTGTTTCGAAGAAAATTAAAGTCTCCTCTGGAGTACCGCAAGGTAGTCACCTTGGTCCTCTTCTCTTCAATATCTTCATATCCGACTTGTCCATGGTGTTGAAGGATATTCCACATCTTAAGTATGCGGACGACTTAAAATTGTTCCACGTAATTGAATCGCAGGAAGATGTAACTTTCTTACAGTTAAAACTCTCATTTCTTGAGACCTGGTGTACCCAAAACAAACTCTACCTCAATGTAAAAAAGTGTAGCGTGATAAGTTTTTCCCGTAGAAACCAAGTTGAAAATCACAAATACCGCCTTAATAATAATGAACTTAACAGGGTAAATTATATAGTTGATCTTGGAGTGATCTTGGACAACAAACTGCGCTTTAATTTACACTATGATAAGATTGTATCCAGAGCCAGTAAACTGCTCGGTTTTATTAAAAGACGAGCATACGAATTCAAGAATGTATGGGTCACTACATCCCTGTACTGTGCAATAGTGCGCCCAATACTCGAATATGGCTGCATAATTTGGAATCCAGTTTTTGGATCCCATTGTGATAGAGAAACTTATAATCCCCGCGATTATGGAAGCCTTCCACCATATGAACACAGACTCACCCTATTAAATTTGACACCGCTATCAACAAGAAGAACGGTACTGGATACATGCTTTACTTTCGATGTTCTGAGCGGTGTAACTAACTGCGAATATATCTCTAACAAGATTACCCTCAATGACCCTTTAAGACGTACAAGGCATACTCGGCTGTTAACTGAATATCGGCATCATACTGCATATGCCAGTAATGAACCCATCAACCGTTGCTGTAGAAAATTTAATAATATATCCGACCACTACTCACCTTCCATGTCCAAATTCTTATTCAAGCGTTCTCTATACAAGTCTCTTTCTCTGCCTAATCAACCCAACCTCTGAATTCTCTTTTTTTTTCTTCTCCTCTTTCCTTTCCTTTTTGGCGTGTTCGTGAAATAATGTCAATTAGGTGGGCGGATTACGCCCACTTCGAATTACACATCTTTGAACACCAAAACAAGGAAGGGGGAGAAAAGGAAAAAAAAATTATAAAAAATAAAAAAATAAAAAATAAATACCTGTTAGAATAAGTAAATAAATTTGTAAAAACCTGTTAGAATAAGTAAATTGCCTTGGTTGGCCAATAAATAAATAAATAATAAATTTGTTAAAGTACTGGTATTCGTAAAAATAATTCTTTCACTTATTATTATTTATAAGCAACATTTCAAATTAGTTACTATAACAAAGTTGACTATGTTTCTAACGGGCTGTTGAATCAGGTCAAACACTTTTTCTTAGAACAATTGAAAATTTTAAATTCTTAAGTCATACAAAACTCTCCCTTAGTTTTCAGATTTCTTAGAAAAACTTTCGATTGCAGAATTTCTATTTTACGAAAAAGTTTTTTACTTGATTCAATAGTCCGTTAGAAACATAATTAGGTCAGTTATAGTAATTAATTTTAAATTGTGTACAATTTTGTAATATCTGAAAAATCCTATGCAAATCGATGCATCGATGTATGCCCTCCGATGCACCGAAAAATATCGATGCACATTTCGATGCATCGAAACGAAGAAATACATCGATGTATTTTTGCCACTGACATCCCTAACATTCAGTGAGAACCTACAACTCCCCATTACTTGTAGTTCCTAAAAAGTCAATAAATGACGAAAAAAATGGCGACTTGTAGTAGATTTTCGTAAATTTAATGAAAAAAATTGTACGCAATAACTTCCCATTAACAAAAATAGAAGACGTTCTTGACAGACTTGCAAGAGCTAAATACTTTTCGACTTTGGACATGACCAGATCTTTCATTTACCTTGGGCGTCTTATTAAAACCGACACATCTATTTATTTTATTTATTTAAGTAATCATAAGTACAATAAGAGCTATGCTCTTTTATAGTACAACATAAATGCATAAATATAATTAATTTACATTAAATTTAATTAAAATTAATATTAATATTAAAATTTAAATTAAAATGAAAATGAATAATTTTATATTAAAAATTTGAAATTAAAGTTAAAAACTAAAAATTAAGAATAATAACAACTGTTTAAAACAGAATCAAAAATAAGGACCTTATTTTTTAAACAATATCGTCTTTGTGTTATTTTTTTATGTTAAAGAATATAAAAAATAAAAAGAATTAAAGTTAAGTTAAGATTGAAAAAGTTTCTGATACAAAGAATAGATAAAGAATAGATAACATAGAGAAGTAAGGAAGTGAAAAGCTATTGAGTAGAGAAAAATGAAAATATAGATTTCCTAAAAGGACCCCTCCCAGTGACCTCCCTAAGCCATCGTGGCAAAGCATTCCACAACCAAATGGCGTTAATGAAAAACAGGTGGGAAGAGTTTAATTAGTTGTGCCTCGGAACTATCAGAACATGGCTTCTACTTGACATACAAAACTCAAGTTTTTCATGCAGATAGCAAGGAGTTTTCCCATGGATTAGTTTGTGCAGGTAAATACAGTTTCTAGCATTTAGGTAAGCAGTTATGTCGCATCCAAGTATTGCATTTCGGAAACGAGACAAACGATCGTATTTTCGAAGACCATAAACATAGCGCGTGGCGTAATTAAATGCAATTTGAATTTCTAACTGGGAAGATGCGCCAAGTTTACTATAAACTATGTCTGAATAAGAAATGATTGGTAAAATTAGCTGTATGACTAATCTACGTTTAATTTCAGTAGGAGTGACACTAGCAGACATTCTTAAGTTTCGTAGGACATAATAAACTTTTTGTACTATACTATTAACATGGTCTACACAGGACAAAGAAGAATTAATGTAGAAACCTAGGTTTACTACTGTCGACACCACAGTCAGTTTGCTATTGCCAATAAACAGATCAGGGACATCAACGATACATGTTTTACTTTTACATATAGGAAGAACATGCGATTTGGCAGCGTTTAGTTGAAGGCCATTACTTTTGGCCCACTCATTGATGCTACTGAGATCCTCATTTAACCTACAACACAGATCATCAAGAAGCCCAGTTCGTCGCGAAAGATAAAGCTGGATATTATCCGCATAAGCATGAACAGATGCATTCCGGCAAACAATAAAGATGTCTTTTATAAAAATTTAAAATAACTGAGGACCTAGTATAGAGCCTTGTGGAACACCACTTACTACTAATTTAATATGACGAGGATACCTGACCAACCTTAACTCTTTGCATTCTATTACACAAATAACTCGACATTAGATTAACAGCACCATCACAGAACCCAAAAAGATACCTAAGCTTTTGACACAAATAACTATTATTGACTTTATCAAAGGCCTTGGAAAAATCAAGTAAGCAGAGTAAAGTCATAGAACCGGCATCATATTCGGGTCGAATATCATCAAGAACCTTTACTTCCGCTGAGGAACACCCATGTTCTGCCCTAAAACCAGACTGATAGCGGGATAGCAGTTTTTTCTCAGAAAGATATTTGCTAATTTGTTGAACCATAAGTTTTTCACATACCTTTGACAATGGTGACAGTATATTTAAAGGCCTTTATTCATTCGCATTAGATGGATTTTGATTTTTAGCTATAGGTGTAACGATGGCAATTTTCCACATGTCGGGAAAGGAGGATGTTATAAAGCAATGATTTATAATGTGCGTAAGAGAAGTTATTATGTGAGGTAGTAAAATTTTAAAGAATTTGATGGGAATGCCATCTTCTGCAACTGCATTTGATTTTATCTGCATAACACAGTTTCCAACATCAATTTCGCTAACCGTTTCAAACTTAAAAGACTGTGGTATAATCAGGTTGTCACAGGAAAGCGTATTTTTAAAATAAAAAGGCGTGTACTTTACAATAAGTTTAACAATTTTTAAAGACTGATCTAAAAACAAAATAACCAAAGAATAACCGATACCGAAAAACGCGGACGAAGTAAAAAGGTTTGTTGCTTTCTGCAGCTATTACCGAAGATTAACTTTTAAAGAAAAAGACAAAATTTTACTGGGACGAAAATTGTCAAGAATCATTCGATGAACTAAAAACAAAACTTTTAAATCCCCCGATACTCCAATATCCTGATTTCAATAAACCATTCATACTGACACAGACGCTTCTAATTATGCTCTCGGTGCAGTTTTATCGCAAGGCGAAGTAGGCTCAGACTTACCAATTTCGTATACAAGCAAATCTCTTGCAAAACATGACCTGAACAAGCCAATTATTGAGATAGAGCTCTTAGCTATAAACTAAGCACTCAATTTCTTTCGACCCTACCATTACGGTAAAAAATTTCGGTTCTAAAAGACCACCGCCCATTAGTGTCTCTTTTCTCACATAAAAACCCGTCATCAAAAATGGCACGCATAAGATTAGACCATTGCGATTATGATTTCAACATTGTTTACAAAAGAGGAAAAATAAATACTTATGCTGACGCATTATTGCGGATAGAATTAAACAGCGATTCCCTAAAGGCTATGATTCCAACAAATGAAGAAGATGGCAAAAATATACTAGGTATAACAAGAGGTATTACTAGGTATTACATCCATAATAATTTGAAAAGAAAAAATGAAAATTTGAAAATTTTAATTTAAAATGAACAAATAATCAAAGAATACCACAATTCGACACACGGAGGTCACCTCGGTATAAGAAATACAATAAAAACTTAACTTAAACAAAAAAACATATGGAAAATATAAATAAAATTATAAAAAACTACATACTCAATTGCGATAAATGCAAATTAAACAAACAGACTAAACATACATAAAAAAATTTAACAATTACAGACACACCAAGTACCAGCTTTGAAGTCGTTTCAATCGACACAGTAGGTCCTCTACGTTTATCAAATAGTTATAGATATATACTAACGATGCAATGCGACAAAGTACGTAATAGCATGTCCAATGGAGACAAAAGATGCAAAAACTGTTGCTTCAACATTAATTGAAAATGTAATTTTAATATACGGTCACTTTAAAATTTTAAAATTGGATAGAGGTACAGAATTTCTCAATGAATTAATGTCAGAAATATGCAGTCTTTTGAACGTTGAACAAATATTTAGTACTCCATATCACCATGAGACCTTTACGGTACGTATCACCTTATTCTATTTTACTGTATGATACTAAGATAATATTCAAACAATAAGAACATGTTCATACTAAGCACTACTATCTGTTTCATTCGCACACATGTACTCATATTGCTGAATACAAAATATATAACATTTCATTTTACTTTTACACCTAAACAAATATATTAACATATGATTATGTTTACGTTTTCTTATAATCTAAGTCTACTTACTCACACACATTATACTACTATTACTAAATTACAAATATGTATACGATATTCTACTATTACTTTTACACTAATTTAAGAACATATGATTCTGTTTACTTTTTAAATGCAAAAACAATTGTTAACTAGTCTTAAGACAAAGTACCTTTATACATACTATATAAGGACGAAAAATTTTAAATACCGTTATTTTAAATACTTTAAGAAGCTACCGTTGGAAAGGTAATTAATTGGACCTTTATCCAAAAATAATTTTGGAAATTTTGTTTGTTGGTGGTTGCATCCCTTGTGGTTACGTAATTGATTTCGATGTAGAGGTTCGAGGAACACCATTTAAAAAATTTAAATAATTTTTTCTTTATGCTGAAAAAATTACCTTTCCAAAAGAAACCAATGCCGTAAATAAGGGGGTTCAGGCGTTCAAATCCCCCCTAAGCAATCCAAAATATTTGTATATATTAAATAAAAACACAGATATTCTAAATTATAATATTTTTCCAAAACATGAAGATAAATTGAAAACTGTATATGAGTTGTTTAGTTAGATATCAAGTAAATATAAATATTTACTATATTTTTTACTTTTATATTGTTGCTAACGTATTTACGTTTGCAGAAGGCACGCATATAAATTGAACAAAACTATTCTGAAACTACACAGAAAACCAGGCTGTGGAATTAAAATGATAACGAGCGTCGCTACCTTGTTCCATGTAGAAAATTTAAAAATAAAAATTTTTCATTTTATCCTTAAATAAAAAAAAATATATATTCTCCTTAAAAGGATTTTTCGAAATTAGAATTATTTTAAAAGTTACAGCCGTTTTAGTGTCGTCAATTAGACTGCCTGAAACTTAACTTAAAAGTTTTAGGGCCGTTTTCTTTACAGTCCGGCAATTCGAGCTTAACTTTCGGTAACTTTACCGAACTTCAAATGCCTAAGGTACGTTAACTTGCCGGACCGGCAATTTGAGTTTCTTCAATAAATTTACGGAACCAGTCGAGTTTTTCTCGTCAGTTAAATTTTCTCAAAGTTTTATTCACCTAACTTATAGCCGATACACATTGACTGCAACAGTCGTCCACCGACAAAACGAAAACTTGCCGTCAGAGAGAAATGTCGCAGTATCCTCGACGACTTGATTATAATGAACGCAACAGCGACAATCTGCATTTCATACAAAACATAAACAAACTCTGCTATGTTCGCTCTTGTCGTCTATCAAATGAGAAATAGATTGAAGTCTGCGGCAGCAGCAATTGTGGTCGTGTTCTCTCTTTGTCGTGCCGTCTTCAAAAATTACATCTTCATTAGAAAACATGCGATCTATTTTTTGACAATTGGCGTTCGTTGCTAGTCGTAGTCAATGTGTATCGGCTATCAGTCCGGCAAATTTTTATTTTTAGTTAAAATGTCAAAAGAAAAATTTAAATATTAAAAAAATTAAACGTGCAATTAAAATGGGACGCATAAGGCCAAAATCTGAAAATCGAGCACCAAATTTCTCGGCCATAGAAGCTGAGGGTTTCACGGAAATTATTTCGCGTCATCGAAAGGTCCTCAACAATGAGACCTGACAAAAGCGCAAAAAACCAAGAGTTGGAGCTAATAAGGAATGAGTTTGACGCGCAGTTTACGGTTAGTGTAAAAACTTAGCTTTTTTAATTTACGCGACAAACTTTATGCTATCAAAAAGCGAATAAAAAAAGAATACGAAGGAAAGCGCAAATACGCTATGGGAACAGGTGGAGGACCTGCGAAGAACAAGTCGAGTTATCTCTTAAGATACAAGAACTTGCTTCCCTCCTAAGCCTGTTCATCGAAGGAATGCAACCAAGTCCTGACGATGACTATTTCAGTAATGGTGGCAAAAGAAAATCTAGTTTGGAGAAGTCCACTGGCTCAAACGACGGTGAACCAATCGAAATAAATGTGAAAAATTCTCAAATCATTGTCTTGGATATGGATGCTAACATCATTGAAGCAACAAATACTGGCGCAAACATGAATGGTTCAAATGAGGTCAGCACTCACGCCGGAGTAACTAAGAACAAAGATGACACCAGCGTTGAAGCCGCACTTGGTAAAGCTACCGGAAGTTAAAGATTAATCCGTCACGCGAGCTGAACTTTATAAAAAGGATGCTGATATGGCGAAAGCTAAGCACGCGGCAGTAGTGGAGAATTTATCAGCTGATGAAAAACACTCAATCACTCGCCATACGATTGAAATAGCAGATATGAGATTGAAAGCAAAGCGAGAGCATTTGGAGTATTTGCCGCAGCTAAAAATATTAAAACACGGATCGCGCACAGAAGAAAAAATTATTTGATCTGCAGTTGCAGCAGATGAGAGAAATTCACGCTATTCGTTGTGAAAATTTAACTTAATTTAATTATATATTTTTTATTTATTTGACCGAAGCAAAGCAGGGAAGTAATCATTTAATAACTCAGCTCGCACATTACGTTGGTTAGCATTTGTTTGTGGCCCGTTATTAGGCACTTATTGCCGGCTATAATCGAATATAAATTTTCTATTTCGGGAAGGGCCACCACATCATCTTCATCGATGCATATGTTAGACAATGTCGCACAAGCAATTATTATGTCTTGCACAGTAGACTTTTGCACTCGCAGACCGAGCACTGGAACATAGAACCGTCGCTTAAGGACCCCGTAGCTCCACTCAACCACGTTTCTCGTGCGTATCTGGCTCTCATTGTAAAGCTCCTCGATTCTCGTTATTGGGGTCGAAAGTGGCGTTGCCAAATACATTGTATTTTGGTAACCAGTGTCACCCACAGTAAGAAATCGCTTAAAGTCAACTTGCTCTAGTCTATGCTTCAAATGTGATAAATTAAATATTCGTTGGTGGTGGGTGGATCCAGGCCAGCGGCCAATTATATTTATAATTTTTAAATCTGCTGCGGCAACCGTTTGAACATTTAAGGAGAAATACCCCTTCCGATTTCTGAAATGTTCAGCGTTGCTGCCACCTGGTTGGATTTTCAAGTGAGTACAGTCCATAGTTCCAATCGTGCGAGAAAATGAAGTCAAGCGGAAAAATGAAGTCGCTGCCTCCAACATTTCTTAATTGGTTTGTGGCATTTTGATGAAAGTATTTGATACTGAGGCAAGTGCTCTGGCTTCCGCCTCACAAGTTTATATACTGACGCTACACAAACTCCAACAAAGACCGCAATACTTATCTGCATGGAACTTAGTGCGAAAAGTCTCAGCCCAATTAGAAGCTGAACATCTGGCAAAATGTACCGTGGGCTGCATGTAAAAAGATAAATCTAAATTAATTTAAATGTTACCTAAATACATAATTACCGTGGATCAGCATACTTCAACTGATCTTCAGTCAGTGAGAGCACAATGCAAAATGTACGTTTGTTTAATCTAAAACGGAACACAAAGTTCGTGTCATTCCATTTCTCCAACGAAATCCTTTTTTGCATTTCGTATTGCCATCGCTCAATAACTAATTGCTCTTCATCCTCCTCGCTGGACCACTGCTCTCAAAAATGTTCCATTTCCCCACGCCGTTAAGCTCAGTTAACCGAACTCTCGAGGTCCGTTAAATTTTAGGTTCGGTAACTGCCGAACCCAAAATTTACCGGACCTAAAAGTTCGGTATGTCTCTACCGAACTGTGAAGAAATTTAATTTTTTGAGTTAACTGCCCTGAGGTGAGTTAACTGGTTCGGCAACTTTTGCCGAACTATGAAGAAATTGGCCCTTATACGTGTTTTTCTCGAAACTACTTTTTCAACCCGTTTGACATAATATCTCAAGTTGTAAAGGACCGATTAACTTAAAATTTGGTGTGTGTGTCTTTTTTATATATCCCTCTCTGGCTCGAACTGGAGTTATGCGAAAATTTTGCTTTTAATTTTTTAACAAATGCAAAACTTAAAAAAAGCAAAAAAAAATACTTTTTTCAAACAGTAGCTATTTCGCGAAAAAAATTAATTTTTTCCCTAGTCCGCAATGTAGCAACATCGTTAGTAGTTTCCTTTATTTTCGAATGACTAGAAGGGCTTAAATCGTGTCAAAAGGAACACTCCCCTTCCCCCCCTCGTCTACTTCAACAGCGGGTAACTTCGTTAAAAATGATTTTTTTTAAATGTTTTCGAAAATTCTTAAATTATGAATATATAAGTGATAAAAAAATATATACAAAAAATAACAATTCTTTTTTATCGACCGTCAAAAGTGGTCCGAATTTCGAAAAATGCTGCCTTAACGTTAAAGTGCATTTTATTGGTACATTTGTAAATAGCACGATTTCTTGAGCTGTATGTGACTATCGTCAAGTGCTTACAATATCTTTTTACCTCAAATTCCAGTGGTGACACTTCGTCTCAAGTGAACCATTTAATGTGCGCAGTTACGAGTCCAGAATATTTGGTTACACTCCATTTAATACATAAAATATTTTTATATGTTATATGGGCCAATATTTATAATAATTTTATGATTTTTTTTGAGGTTTTTTGGCCAGTGCTTTTTAAACTGCAATCAAACAAATGATTCAATTTTGTTCCCAACGTTTCATCGCTTATTTGGCGACTTCCTCAGGGGATTTTTTAATTGCTTTAAAAACACAAAATTTAAACAATAATTAGATAAACAATTAAAGCTTATGTGCTGTAAACATTAGACTTACATATATTTTACATATATGTTTTACAAATACATTTTAATTTTAGCACAAGTTATTCTAACTTTCACGTATATTAAACATAAATAACATAACAACGATAAAAGATTCAAATTTTGCGACTCCACGGTTTTAAAACAAAAGCATAATTGTTATTAATGTTGTCAGCGTCTTCTTTGTAGTTCATTGCTTTTTCCCCTCTCTCTTGGATGTGTAGACTTTCCAATGTCAATCTTTAGTTGTAGTTTTTCTCCATGTTTAAAATTCTTACTTTGGAAATAAATAAGCCTCGTTTATCAAGATTCACTGTAACGGCAGCAATAACAGAGAATTTTTATCGAATTAAGCTTTTCATTCCTTTCGTATATCAGTTTGTTAATAAAATGAAATCTTAATTTCCAAAGCACTTTAAAATAATTGCAAATTTGAAAGTCCATCAAAAATAAATAAGTTCGATATCAAATATTTTTAAACTGTTAAAGTGTCTTGCATCCAAATAAAATAGATATAGAAAAGTTGGAAACCGAACTTGAGTTAAAGACAACTAATTGGACCACCAATAGAAATTAAGGTTGCAAAACAGCTCTTGAAACCAGGTATGCATGTTAATGTTAACTTAAATGATAACTAAAATTTTATTTTTGTTTCGTTGAAGCAAAATCAAAAACAAAAAAAAAAGAGTTGTCTCAAAAAACGAAAATTATTTATTTCGTTTCGGAGTCAACAATTTTTAGTCAAACTAATCATTGAAAATAACGTTAATTTAAACAAAAAACATTTCGGTTTTTATTGTATCGAAAACTAAAAATTATACTTTTCTAACTTGAAAAAAAATTTTTGTTGATTTCATTGTGCATGTCTACTTGAAACACTTAAATTATTTTGTGGCGACAAATGTAGCTGTCACAAATGGATGATTCCGCAATTTTACAAAAGTCTGGATATAATTGTTACTTTGCTCTGTAGTACAGCTGCCAGTGAACGTTCTTATTGCACATTAAAGTGTTTGAAAAATTGGATTCGAAATGATACTGGACCGGAACGCCTTATTGATTTGGCGCAATTAATTACTCATAAGGATAGTTTTGTAAACTAGAAAACTTATCGACAAATTGGCTTCGCGCTCTACACAATTGGCTTCGTTTCTACAACTAAGTAAAGGGTGATCCAATACTAGGTCTTTTTTTCAACTGGGTTATTTTGACAGTTGTTATGTGTCAAATGGCTTATCCATATGACGTTTTTGTTTAGTATTTTGAGTTTAGTATTTTGAGTATTTAGTATATTGAGTTGTTTTAATCATGAATAGACTAACTCCTGAACAACGCTTATTAATTGTGGAAACTTACTACCAAAATTAGTCATCAGTTAGAGAATGTTATAGAGTTCTTCAACATAATTTTGGTCGTTATTAACGTGTAACCAATTTTACACTTTTGGACGGACATTCAACCAGAGTGCATAGAGCCCGTAAATTTTGAGAATATTGCTGGAGTAGCAGAGAGTGTTCGTTAAAATCGTGAACAATCGATTCGTCGCCGATCTCGAATTTTGTCGAAATTTGAAAATTTTACCCACAGAATGAACCATTTAATCGGTCGTTAGAGAAAAAATAGAATAGATTCTATTCAATTGTACTCTAGCGATAAGTCGCTACGACTCTTGCTCAGCGATTTCATTTTGGACGGCTTCGTCAACTTGCATGTGTTCTGTTGTATGTTCCACATCACAAGTCGTTACGACTTTTGGTTCTGTTCGGGCTCATAGTCGTAACCAGTGTGACCAGAGTGGAATATTATATTCCACTTCGGCATATTTTAACTTCGGGAAGCATATTTTTTTTATAAAAATATGCAGCATATAAAGTGGAATATTTTTCGTATGATTATATTTTTCAAAATTCAAAAAATTGCAATAAAAAATGTCTATTTGGTTACTAAATGGTTATTTTTTGGCTATCGACACTTTAAATTTTCATATTTTTTTATCTCTGAACCACCTTGTAAAACGCAATATAAGGAATTCATTTTGTGGTTAACTTCTTCGTTGTCAATTTTAATGTAATTCATTAAATAACTTCACGCAGCTTAAAAAGTGAAGTAAATTTGCTTATATGTTTGGTTGGATTTTTTATGGATTATGTTACAGCAGTAAGTAATTTACTTAAGAAAATATTAGGGTATTCACGATGTGTTGTATTTGCCCTTGTATTGTGTATTTTTGATAAATTTGATATTTGTAGTAAATTTTGTAATATAACAAAAACAAAATGCACAGTTTTCAAAATACAACCCTGTGGAATATATACAACGATGGAACACTATTGTATTCTGTGTAAATTTCGTTGTGTATTAGATCAGCTGATTGTACAAGCATTTCTACTCAGCATGGAGCAAGCTAAAGGCTACGCTGTGAGTTTATTTAATAAAAATTTATATAATTTATTCTTTCATTTCAGTTTTTGTATGATTTCCTTTAGTCAAATGAGGATTTAAATTAATATTTCCAAACAAAAATACATACAAAAATCAGCAGATTTAAAAAAAAAATATGTACTTTACTGAAGGTTTGTTCACAATAAGTTGCAAAAATTTATCACAAATGCACCACATCGTGAATACGACTATTATTTCTAGCAATAGCTATTTCTTTTAACTATTTTAAAATGTGGATTCAAAACAATAAAGCAGAAAAAAGTTATTGATCAAAGTTCGGAATCTGAAGATTTATCAAAATTTGTGCTTTTCTCGCTTAGCTTACCATTTAGCAATGCTGAGGTTGAGAAAATTTTTAGTTATATTAATCTTTCTTATTTAAACGAAAATTCGAAATAGAATGCAAGAAAAACTCTTAAATAATTTGTTGAATGTAAAAACATGGCTGCATGTTCAAAAAAGTGTTGTAATACCTATCAAATACCAGATAGTTTAATAAAAAAAATTTAGAAATGCGAATTTCTATGATAATAATACAAGCAAAAATTTAAGAATGGACCTCGAAGATGTGCCTGAATTTTAGTTTTGTATATTGTATATCGTTATTTAAAATTAAAAAAGCCATAACAATGTTTATAATTTTTTATTGGAGAAGGCAAAAACGTTTTATAATAGCACATATAGTAGATTTTAAGGTCATAATTTCTTCATAATTTTATTTATTAAGTAGATATTTTTAGGTATTTGTCCAAAAAACGGCTTTTAAATCTAAAATATGTCCCATTTTAAAACGTTTTTGGCTTCTCCTACAAATAATTAAAAACGTTGTTGGAGTTTTTATATTGTAGGTGACAATATGTTATACACCTATATATTTCTAATTTAAAAATGAAGTTTTCTCTGTGAGAAAAGTATTTGACTATTTTTGAGAGAATATAATTCTTGAAAAGACTTTTGTAAAGTACAAAGCAACTGATATATGCTTCGTTAACGTATAATAATTAATACGTAAATATAATTTATTTAATATTAACTTATGTTTTATAAATTTAAGTGCGATAGTAATCAAATAAATAAATGTTTTTAAACTTGCTTCTGTGTTTTTTTTATATGCATCGCTGAGCAAGAGTCGTAGCGACTTATTGCTAGAGTAAAATTGAATAGAATCTTTTCTATTTTTTCTCTAACGACCCACGATTTCCTTCCTCTCTGAGTACAATTAGTGCTGCCATATTTTGCAAGCAATTGGATATGTTCAAAGACAATTTCATAGTTTTTGCTATGTTCTCACGTTTCTTTTTTGTTTCTGTTTCACTAACACAACAACAAAAACATTTCTTCTAACAAAAATATTATTTTATTATATATTGTTGGAAAGGGAATTGTTTGAAAGGGAATTTTGCAAGCTTTAAGAAAAATATTACATGCGTTCTGCGAACCCCTTCTTTGAAATTTTTCAAATGGTTTTCCTCGAAACTCTCACTGAAATCAATGACGTAACCGCAAGGGATGAAACCACTAACCACCAAAAGTTCCCATTATTATTTTTAGAATACAGTCCAATTAATTACCATTCCAACGATTGTTAATACTAAACAATCTGTTAAAAAATGTTCGATATGAATTTTAGTAAAAATCAATTTTCGACATTTTTGCAGATTTTATTCAATTTTGTGCACCCGCCAGGGTGACGGTGGTGATGAGGGTGCACTCCGCCAAAAATGACGCAAAGTTTTTTCCTCCAAATCATGGTGTAAGAAAACCAGGTGTTTGTGAGTTTTTGACAACACCATGAATTTCTTCGCTTCAAATCAAAAAATTGTGAGCGAACAAGCGGAACTGTTGATAGTTGTCAAATTGTGTTATTTGTTTGAGTTGCTAGATGATGTGCTATAGTTTTTATTGTGCGAATTAAGTGTAAATAAATATTTAATGCAATTAATTGTGCCGTGTTGTGCTGACAAAAAGTTGTTGCAGTTATCGTCGTCGATTTGCCAAGTTTGCCATTGAATGTTTTGGCCATTTTATCAGAAACGTGCGCTGGAAGGTATCGCCGCATGAAGCATTGGCCAGCATTCAAATTGTCTTGCATTCTAATCGTTTTTTTTTGCATAACGCACAGCGTCTCCTATATTTTGTATTGTTTTCCATATCACTTTATTCTCACTTTAATCTCAGTAAAAATCTTATAAACTTGCAGAAGGACACGAATTTAACAAAATTTGTTTTCATTGCAATTCATCATAAGCTGTTTTTGACAAGAGCGAGGAAACATAATTTTAACATTTTGAGAGAGAAGTGTCAAACTCACTAACACCTCTATTTCTTACACAATGCTCCAAATGAAGTTTTTTATTTCTGTCAGTGATGCTCCATGCAAAATTTTATCTAAATCGAAAATGGTTATTCCGTAAGGACAGGACGTTCAAAATGGGATTGCTGCATATGGACCGACAAAGGCTTAATTGGGTATAAATCGGGACTTTAAGGTGTGTAGTAAATATGTTTTTGGGTCGCCATGTAATAATATTTTGGCGACAGGATCACCACATAATTTTATTCGCGACATAGCATCGCCATGTAAGGGTTCGCGATTATTTAAAAGAGGACTCGCGGATTTACTATTAATATTTTAAGGTCCTGCCTAATTGGTTGCCGGCGAAGTTCGCTACTGGCGCTATTTTTGTTTTTATTACATTTACAGCCGTTCACTATAAAAAGTGCAGAGGCTAAAAAGTTGAAGTCGGCAGCTATTAAAGCTCAAGACTTATTTAAAAATGAATTAGTAGGCAGCTTGTTAGAAGCTCAAAACTAATTGATTTATTTTCAAATATGTTCATCCTTTTATAGTAAGCATAACGGTATTTTGTCTTAAAACTAGTTAACAATTGTTTGTGTAGTTTAGAATGTAAATAGAATCATATGTTCTTAAATTAGTGTAAAAGTAATAGTAGAATATCGTAAAACATATTTGTAGTTTAGTATTAATTGTTTAATATGTGTGAGTGAGTAGAATAGAAAACGTAAACATAATCATATGTTAACATATTTGTGTAGGAGTATAAAGTATAATATAATATCATATGTTTTGTATTCAGCCATATGGGTACATGTGTGCGAATGAGATAGATAGTAGTGCTTAGTATGAACATATGTTCTTATTGTTTGTTTAATATCTAATAAATTGCATAATTCTGACATTAATTCATTGAGGAATTCTGTACCTCTATCAGATTTTACAATTTTAAAGTGACCGTATATTAAAATTACGTTTTCAACAAGTGTTTTAGCAACAGTTTTCGCGTCTTTTGTCTCCATTGGACATGCTATTACATACTTTGTTAAGACGCACTGCATCGTTAGTATGTACTGTGTCGATAGAAACTACTTCAAAGCTGGTACTTGGTGTGTCTGTCATTGTTAAATTTTCTTTGGTATGTTTAGTTTGTTTATTAATTTTGCAATTGAGAATGAACTTTTTTATCATTTTGCTTATATTTTTCCATATGTATTTTTGTTTTAGTTTCATTATTGTTTTTCTTATACCGAGATGACCTCCGTTTGTCGAATTGTGGTATTCTTCGATTATTTTGTTTTTTTTTTATTTTGTCGACTTTTCTTTGTGGTTCATTATAAAATAAAATTTTTAAGTTTTCGTTTGTTCTTTTTATGTTATTAAAAATATCTTTGAACTTATCCATTTCAATGGTTTTAACTATATCATCATTTCTCTTTGGCGCTAATTCTTCTATTCCTACATTATACATTTTTGATGAAAGCTTCTCCAAAGTCAGCGGTGTGAACAGTGGATTATCACTACATCGTATAATTACTTCCTCATCATTTATCTTAAATTTAGTACTCTTAAAATTGTTTCCTGTTATGAACCTTATTTTTGTATTTTCATTCTATTAATTTCTGATATTCCTAAATTATATACTTGTGATGGTAGTTTCTCCAAAGTCAGCGGTGTGAACAGTGGATTATCACTTCATCGTATAATTATTTAATCATCGTTAATTTCAAATTTGGTACCCTTAAAATCTTTTTCTTTATTGAACCTTAGTTTTCTTTTTTCTTTTAATGTCTGTTATTGATGTACAATCCCACACAAAAAGTTCATGACGCTTTTTGTGGGAATTACAATGCGTTTTGTTAAAATCAGTATTTTGCTTATGTTCATTTTGAATCATACCTCTTGTAGTAGCCAGTACGTTTTTGTTAGTCAGTTTAAAATAATAATTTTTTAGTCTTGTTATAAATCAGTATTTTTTGTAGTGTTAATGTAATGTACAACAACATTAGTGAAATATTGCAAAAAGTTAAAATATATAAAGAAATATTTTTATTTGCTTATGTAAAAAAAACGAATTTTCTGCGCGAGTTACAAAAAAAAGGATTAATAGAAAAGAAATATATTCATATAAAATTTAATTTTTCTTTCAATAAAATATAAAATATGATAATTCAATACAAAAAATTTTGCGAAAAATTTATAATTTGATAAAAAGTATATGTTGTTTATTTGAAAAAATGAATTATAATTTCAATATTTAGAAAATTCAATATAAAAATAGTATACAATTTTTTGAAAATTAAAAAGTTTTCTTTTTTTTACGAAGGGGCCCAAATTCAATCCTTGTGTTTGACGAAGGATGATCATCAGGTAACATTTTAATATAAAATAGCCGGCACTGCAGCCTGTTGGGACGTACTCCGGTATGCTTTGATTTGCCGTCGGCAAATGAAAATGATGCGCAGTTTGCAGGATCGCCATGTAGTAAATATGTTCTTGGGTCGCCATGTAATAATATTTTGGCGACAGGATCGCCACATAATTTTATTCGCGACATAGCATCGCCATGTAAGGTTTCGCGATTATTTAAAAAAGGACTCGCGGATTTACTATTAATATTTTAAGGTCCTGCCTAATTGGTTGCCGGCGAAGTTCGCCTGGCGCTATTTTTGTTTTTATTACATTTACAGCCGTTCACTATAAAAAGTGCAGAGTCTAAAAAGTTGAAGTCGGCAGCTATTAAAGCTTAAGACTTATATAAAAATGAATTAGTAGGCAGCTTGTTAGAAGCTCAAAACTAATTGATTTATTTTCAAATATGTTCATCCTTTTATATTCGTAGTAAGCATAACGGTATGTTGTCTTAAAACTAGTTAACAACTGTTTGTGTAGTTTAGAATGTAAATAGAATCATATGTTCTTTAATTAGTGTAAAAGTAATAGTAGAATATCGTAAAACATATTTGTAGTTTAGTATTAATAGTTTAATATGTGTGAGTGAGTAGAATAGAAAACGTAAACATAATCATATGTTAACATATTTGTGTAGGAGTAAAAAGTATAATATAATATCATATGTTTTGTATTCAGCCATATGGGTACATGTGTGCGAATGAGATAGATAGTAGTGCTTAGTATGAACATATGTTCTTATTGTTTGAATAATATATTAGTATACCGTAGAGGTGTATTACGTTAACTTAGTTTGAATATTATTGTGCATGTTCTCGAAAATTCTTACAGTAGAGGTTTTTGTATTATTAATCAATTTAAGAAAAGCTTGTTTTATAATGAAATACATTAATGTAAATTAAATATTTAAATAATATGTATAGGTATACTACAGGTGAATGGGTAGCACTTTTTACAGTTGTATAGCAGCCATACTTTAATCACAAGCAAGGAATGCTTTGTCGTTGTCGTGTACATAGCTCTAATGTCGACGATTTCTAAATTTTCAGTAGTTTGTCGAAAATTGTTCCTTGAAATGTTTCAACAATCAAATGTATTAATATGCCTTCAACAAACTGAAAGTTTCCAACTCCATTTGCACCCCAAACAATAACATTGCCACTGCCGTGTTTAGGTGTTTTACTTACTTTTTGGAGGTTCAATGCCTCCCTTCTTTCTCCACACAAAACTTCTTCTTTTATTAAAGTTTGCTTTGAATTCTTTTTTCGCTTGAACTGTTATAATAAATTTATTAATTTCTATTAAAGTTTGCTTTGAATCCATTTTTTGTCTGTTTTTTCACTTGAACCGTTGTGTGCACATTAAAAATGTTAATGATTCCTTTATTTTAATAAAACCTTATATTCATAAAACCTTTCTATACTGCGTAATATGAAGAGATAATGATATGTAAACATAAATAAGTAGAGTAGATAAGAAAAGGGAAAATCGTTTGGGCACTCCTGTTGCTTTTAATTTTAGGTATAAATGTTTAACTTTCATTTCACATTTGGAATTTTTTTGGATTTGGTTTGAATCACCGACATCCTGATGACGCATAGACGTGAATATTTGTACGGCGAGGGTACACGTGGACGGCCACAATATACCACCCCGCATCTCACCGAAATGCTAGCGATGGCAAACCAGCACGTGCAGCAGTGGCCAACCTAGTGTCCGCGGGTCACTTGACCGGGGCGTTGGTCGAAACGAAAATTAAAATAAATTTAAATCATTTTAAAATTTAAATAATTTTTGAACGTCGGTCAGCGACTGTGAAAACTTCGCCTCATTACACATTTTCGAATTTCCTATTCACTTGTGAAAAAAAATCCGCTTTCATCCGCTAATAAATTTTTAAAAAATTTTATTGACATAATTTATAACAAAATATTAATCTAATGAATATAAATAAATATGAGTATTTCCAGAAAAAAGTCTACCGTGACCAAAAAATTAAAACTTATTAAAAACTAATTTTTTTATTATATCATATAGGAAAAACATTTTAATTTTATTAGTTTCAGAAATTTCTTGATAAACTCATTAATCATCATAATCAAATCGTCTGCACTGTTTCACAAATGTGGTTTTTCTTTTTCGTAAATGTTTTGTAAGCTTTTTTGAGTTAGTATAAATGGAAAGCTAGAGATAATGAAAAATAGTTGCGGCAAGGAAAGGTCAATATATTAAATTCGTTTTTTTAATTGCTTTTTAAACTGCAATTAAACTGCAATGGAAATTTTAGTAACGTAACGCTTATACGTAACGCTAAATCAAAAATCATAATAAAAAAAAAAACCAGTGAAAATTTTTAAATTTGATCACTTGGAAAATTAACTTATGTTATCCTAAAATTTTCTAAAAAAAAGTTTTATACAAAAAGGCTTGCCTAATTCAGAGAGTTTTTAAAATTTTTTAATCCAAGTCAGAAATCACTTCCGTTTTTAGTAAGGGGTCGTCCATAAACTACGTTACTGATTTTTCGGTTTTTTACCCCCCTCCCCCTGCGTTACTTTTCGTAGTGCTTTTCAAAACCCCTCCCCCCCATAAAGTAACGTGACATATGAAATTAATTCATTCGAATGATTATATATTTTGACTAGCTCCGACGATTTTCACTAGTATTAGTGACTAGTATGACTTGATACATTAAAGGAACAATTGGAAAAAAATCAATAATTAATATCATCTGTAAAAGCAGTTCCATCTGCTATCCAAGATTCGATGCTCTCAATCACTGGGATAGAAGAAGCTGGTAGCTTTGTTGAGGATTCTTCAAAATAGAATTTTTCATCGGATTCTATGTCGACCCATTCAGGTGAATCCTCATTTCTAGCGCAAAGAAATTCACCTGGTCTTTGACAGAATACCCTTAAAGGCTGCACCCGAGTTGCACCAAGTTTTGTGTTTTTGTGTAAATGCTTTCTGAAAATTGATTTATTTAAATAGTATTTTTTATTCCGATTTATTGTAAATGATATAATACAAACTTATGGCAATTCATAGAAGTTTTAAAAACGAAATACAAGCCGCAGGTAGGACACGACCTTGAATCGATTTCTTCTCTCTGACAAGGACAGTACATGTCATACGGTATCTCCTTTGATCAAGAACATTCAGGCCTTAACGTTAAAGCCTGTCGCAAAAGCAAAGACCCAAATTTTTCAGACGTGTGCTGAGATGGTGAAGGAATACCAAAAGGTTCCTGTGTCGAGGGAAAAGGTGGTGGAAGAAATTGTTGAAGCAAAAGTTAACCATCAATTTAGACGATCAAACATAAACATTTAAGGTTAAAAATTTTTGAAATGATTGTGTTATTAATTAGAGGTTTTTCGTCGATTTTTTTAATTTTTGGTAACGTTACAATATCTAAACACCTACCGTTTCTTATCGTAGTGCATTTCAAAACCCCTCCCCACCCCTAAATTGGTAAAGTAGTTTATGGACGACCCCTAACGTAACGCCAACACATATTTTTGCTTTTATCTTTAGATCCTTACAGTTAATTGTTGTCATTGTTTTTACTTAATATAGTGCTACTTAATTACTACGCAAATATAAAAAAAACTTGTTAAAAATTAGACTTTAACATTCTATTTTTTTTTAATATTTATTCGTACAAATTGTTCATAACGCCAGTTTGGAAATATCAATTCAACTTCTAATAACAAAAGTATGTATTGATTAAAATTACTGCATTCTCCATTAATGTTCTTGTTGTCATATATTGCAGTCGACCCAATTAACATAAGATATGATTGGGGTATATTATAGTCGTGGCAGCACTTCTAGTGCCCTCTTAAGCCGTATCTTGAAAATTTAAATGATTACACTGTGCGACAGTTTAAATTTTTATTTTTGTAAAGGAGTTATCGCTGCTTGTTTCTAGAAGAGGAGCACTCCTAGAACACGATCTCATACTCCATTTTGTTGTAGTCGATCTCAATTTTATTAATTAGTCAATTCATTCGGCAGGTGTGGGACCATTTCTATTTTTTTTTTTTATAATATGAAATAGAAATATAGTTGTGGGGCCCAATAGAAATATACGGCCCAATTCTTCCTGATCCACCACTCGCCTCATATTTAGTTTTTCTTTTTTCTTGTACATTTTTCGCCTGAATAGGATTTTTTGCGAGGGTTTTGAAAGTGCCTCCATCGTGTTTCTTAGAAAAGTTCACTAAGTAATGTTAAAAACCAAACCTGTATACAAAGAATAAGAATACAAAGTTTTAATTAAAATGCTTAAAAAAATTTTATTTAATATGAACATGCAACTTAGATATAGGTACTATAAACAGTCTTCTTCTATACAGTCACGAGATACTATGAAAAGTCCATACCATGAAAAAATCAAACAGTAAAACAAAGCAAAAAAAAAAAAAAATTAAAAAAGATATATAAGTGGAGAGTGGTGAATCAGGAGGAATTGGGAATACTTCCATCTTATTATCTTTACATCTCTTTTGGTTAAATGAATCCCTTACAAGCAGCTTTATTTTTGTCTTTCTCATTTTATATTACAAAAAATATTCAAAATGGTCGCAAAATTTGCAGAATGAATTGACCAATTAAAAAAATTGAGACCCTCTGCGACAAAACGGAGTAAGAGTCGTGTACTGGGAATGCTCCTCTACTAGAAACAAGCAGCCGTTTCTCCGTTATATTTTGGCTGTAGAAATGTGTTATTAGCAATTTTATTTTTAAGGCATATTGTACAAGAAACACTTACTTAATATCCAAACAGCAATTAACTATGTCGATTTGTAAGCATTTTGTTATTCTGGACATAACAATATGGAGTTGGTTAAACGCTCGTTCAACATCAGCATTTGACCTAGGCAATAACAAGTGTAGTGAAAAGTTTGACAATTCCTCAAATATTACATTTTCGGATTCATCCTTATATTCAATTACTGCAAACCAATAATCAGTTGTATAAGATATATTTAAAGGTTTATTTTTTGATACTAATTTAGTATTTTCTACATTTTTTTTTAAAGATCTATGGCGTGGCCGTAGATTGTACCGTTTACCCAATTGGGCAGTGGCCGTATGCCCCTGCTTTACGTTATTAGTGATCGTGTTTCAGTGCGGTCTTATTAATTTTATCTGGCTACACTTTGTTGCGATTTGATAAACAAAATGTAGGCTGGCTTATCGCGCGTTTGCTAGCCTAAGCACATTCCACTATGACAAAGTTGTCGTTGCCTCTGTGACGGCATAGTGCTAATTTGATCGTGAGTTAAGTGTGGGACTGACGTTCGGTTGAGCTGACGCTCTATCTCGCCATCAGAACGTCAGCCTCGTTAATAGCTGGCAACGGTTTTATGTGACGGTTTGTCAACAGCCACTTCAAGCGGTTGGCTACTCGAATTGATACGGCATGCGGTTGTTGTTCGCTTGTGTGTTGTACAACAACACAGGCTCGCTGCCTGTGACGACTCATAGCGTATCGGAACGTGTGTGTATGTTGTGGGCCTGATTGTTGTACGGCAGCATCGGCTTGCCGTTATGACGAAAACCAAGAGGTTCTAAGTTAGTGTGGTTGTCGTTGTAGTTGTTCGCTCGTGTTGTTCAACAACCACCCTTAACGTTAACTGTGTAAGCGCTTGTTGCTTGAACGCTGGCTTAGCTGCGTCAGCTCCCACCGCGCCCGTTCTCTAGTACTGTTATTAGCGCTGATAACGGGGTCAGCGACTATAAAGGCCAGTGCAGAGCTCCACTGGATGGCTTTTGTGTGTTTGATAGGTCGTAAAAAATGAAAGTAGCAAATTCGGTTTTTATCGGGCTATGTATGTGTGCCGCCGCACTCACATACATAGCCTTAAAGTACATTTTCGATGCGTCGTGGTGGCGTGGTCTATGGGCCATGTTGCCTTAAAGATCAGTTTGTTTTCGTGTCGCGTAAAAAGCAATTCTAATCACTCCGGTCCATTTCATTAGCTTTTGTAACTTAATAATTTATGAATAGATTTAAAGTAGGTAATAAATGTATAAACTGAAAGAGTAGAGTTTTATTAAATGCTCATATTGGTGACCCCGAAAAAAGTGCGCGCTAAGTTAAAGTGAACGAGTTCGAACAATTAATTTTTGCAGAACGCGAATAAAGATTTTAGTGTTGTGAGATTTGAAAAACTAGAGCTATAACTATGAGCAAAAGTGACTTAAATAAAGGTTCGGTAGACAACCTAGAAAGTGCGGGCGATGTTGAAGGGGCAGTCGGCGGCACGGAAGCCGCCGCTGCTAGTCTGGGCGGATTGACCCTCGGAGACACAGGGTCAGCGGCGGGAGTGAATAGTGTCGGCGGGAACACGGTTAAGACGCCTCCGTTCTGGCACCATGCTCCGGACATGTGGTTCCTGTCGTTGGACCAGCAGTTCGCTTTAGCTGGGACGAAGTCGGACTCATTTTAATTTCATACGGCGGCGGCGGCGCTTGACCAGGCGGTGCTGAGACAGGTTAGTGAGGCCGTGCGAAACCTGCCGGGGAGAAACAAATACGACAACCTCAAGGCGGCGTTGATGAATGCCTTCAGCGCTAGTGATTCGGAGAAATTACGCCAGCTGATGATGGACTTAGAGCTTGGCGACAAGCGCCCGTCCCAGCTCCTGTCCGAAATGCGCGAGCTAGGGGGCCGTAACGTGACCCCGATGATGTTGGAGGGCATTTGGTTATCGCGCCTGTCGTCAAGTGTACAGGCAATATTGCAAGTGTCAACGGAGACGCTGGTGCAAAAGGCGGTGCTGGCGGACAGAATCATGAAGGTTGGCGACTTTCGATCGAGGCAGGTCGCGGCCATAAGCGCGTCACCGACACCTAGGCCGGAGACGACTACCACGGGTCCAAATGAAATGGTGAGAAACGGGTTGTCATCGCATCAGAAGTGGCTGTGTCGTGTAGAGAACCAGCTATACGAATTGCTTAACCCCCCAAACGGCAAGCGCCAAACACATCACGAGTTGGTTGCGCAACTTACGGCCAGCGGAGGAGATGTTCTCCAGCGATGGCGAGGTGCTTTACTGCGGCGGCAGGGGGCGCATGCCAATTATGAGCAAGCAGAAGGAAACGAGAAGTGATCCTAGCTACGAGCAAGAAGCAAGGCCGAGAACGATGCCTAAGCTAGCACCAGAGGCTATGAAACCGGCCGCAGCTCAGCGTTTCCTAAAGCCGACGTTTGTGAACGGCGTCTGCTGGTACCACTACATCTATGGTGGGGAGGCAAGGAATTGCCACGAGGATTGCAGATATGGTCCAAAACGCAACCCACCGAGATTCCAAAAATACTAGACGCCTCGTCGCCAGTCTGCGAGGACGGGCGGCGAGAAACAAATCCGCCGGTTATACTTCAAGGATACGACAACGTTCTGACAGATACCGTTGCTTATAGATACCGGAGCGGACGTATCGGTCATTCCATCGACATTCGCTGACCAGCACAATCCACAAAGCGAACTAACGCTCTTCGCGGCAAATGGAACACCGATTCCTACGTACGGCACCAGACGAGTCATCTTGAAACTAGGTTCAAGAAGAGATCATTCGTCTGTTCCGTTTCTTGGTCGAGAATGGAATTTTCGAGACATCCGACAGCAATTGGTCAAGTCCATTTCACATGGTTAAGAAATCCGATGGGAGTTGGAGGCCTTGCGGTGACTACCGTGCGTTAAACAAAAGAACCGTACCGGACCGTTACCCGATACCACATGTGCAGGATTACACGCACATCTTGCATGGTAATATAATTTTTTCTATGTTCCAGTTCAAATTCATGACTTTTGGCCTTCGAAACGCAGCGCAGACTTTCCAGCGCCATATTAATAGTATATTGGCGTCAGAGTCGGAGTATGCTTTTGCCTATATAGACGACATTCGCATAGCTTCGGAGGACAAGAGGCAGCATGAGAAGCATGTCAGGCGCATTCTACAACTTCTGCGAGAGAATGGCCTGGCAATAAATGTGTCGAAATGCGCTTTCGGAAAAACGGAAATTAGGTTCCTAGGCGAAGGAGATGAAGCAATTTTTGGGAATGGTAAGTTTCTATCTGCGCTTCATACCGCACTCAGCGAATATCCAGTTGATTTTGCAGGGGATGATTATGGGCAACAAGAAAAACGATGCCACACCATTGGCCTGGGACGACGGTAAAGTAAGAGCGTTCGAGATGTGCAAGGCGAGTTTAGTGAATTCGAACTTGGTTTTCCATCCTTCGCCTGCAGCAAAGCTGTCTCTGCACGTAGACGCGTCCAACGCAGCGGTAGGCACCGTACAACATCAGGAAGTAAAAGGTATTCTTCAACCATTAGGCTTTTATTCTAAAAATTTTGACGGAGGCGCAACGAAAATACAGCACATACGACAGAGAGCTGTTGGCCATATATACGGTACGTTTTTTAAATTAATGTTAGAAGGGCGAGTTTTCACCATTTTTACGGATCACAAGCCCTTAACGTTCGCATTTAAGCAGAATCCAGACAAAGCGTAGCCAAGTCAGGCCCGCCATTTAGATTACGTAGGGCAGTTCTTGACGGACATTGTACACGTTCCGGGGGCAGAAAATACGCTGGCAGACGCCTTGTCACGAATAGAGCAGGTTTTGTGCGAGTCGTCAAGACATGTTATATATTTCGAAGAGTTAGCTAGGGAGCAAACAATCGATGCAGAGACGAAATCATTAATTGAGTTGCCATCGAAATCATCGCTGGTGCTGCTAAAATTCACGATGCCAGACGCCTCGAGCCCAATCTACTGCGATACGTCAACAGGTAGAGACTCTTGGTGCCAGAAAAATTCAAAAAGGTATAGCACACCCTGGGATCAGCGCGTCAACGAAGCTGATCCAGGATAGATACGTGTGGGCAAGCATGAAAAGGGATATACGCGATTTTGTTAAACGCTGCGTTGCGTGCCAGCGCGCCAAAGTTCAGTGCCACAATAAGGCGCCGGTGGCATTTTTCGACAGACCGAGCGAACGGTTTGAGCATGTCAACGTGGATTTAATAGGGCCTCCGCCGGTTTCCAGGGACAATTGCTACTGCCTGACGATCATCGACCGTTACACGCTGTGGCCTGAGGCCATCCCTATTCCAGATATGTCAGCAGGAACGGTAGCGCGAAGTCTGCTGTCGGGCTGGATTGCCAAGTTTCGCGTACCGCTCAAAATTACGACAGATCAGGGGCGGCAGTTTGAAGCCGAGTTGTTTTGGCAGCTCAACAACCTCTTGGGCATCCAGCACTATAGAACCACTTCCTACCATCTGCAGTCGAACGGGATGATAGAGAGGTGGCACCGTACACTGAATTCGGCCACAACTTGCCACAATAATGTGGATTGGTTTGGAATACTGCGTTTGGTGCAGCTAAACCTTTGCTCCACAGTCAAAGAGGACATCGAAATGTCACCAGCAGAGTTGGTTTACGGCACACCGTTCAAACTTCCTGGTGAGTTCCTTTCTCCGTCTATACAGAAGCCGAACGAGACTGAATTCGTGAATGATTTAAGGAGAATGATGTCGAAGGTCACGCCTGCACAAGCCAGCCACCACGACTTTCCGCATCTATTTATTCAGAAAGACTTGGAAACCTGTTTCCACGTATTTGTTCGAGTCGACAAGGTACAGCGACCTCTCCAATCTCGATACGATGGGCCATTCAAAGTGCTGGAGAGGACAGAAAAGTATTTTGTGTTAAGCACGAGGGGCAGGTCAACTAGGATTTCGAAGTCGAAGAGGATATGGCGCCTAGACGGCCGTCAGCTGCACCGAGGGACATCGGAGGACCAGCCTGCAGTAAGCAGAGCTACCGTGATGTCGTAGTATTAAATGCGAGGCCAATGCCGGTTCAAAAAGTGGTGACCTTTGCCGACCTTCCACGTAAGACCGGGCAGCCGGCAAATAAATGTCAGCGTAAATCGAACGCACCGACCGTGACAACTTTTTCCGGTCCACCGTTGGAAAAAATAAGCAACGTCATAAATCGAGCGCACCGACCGTGACAACTTTTTACGGTCCACCGTTGGACACCGATGGAAAAAATAAGCAACGTCTTAAAGCGAGCGCACCGACCGTGACAACTTTCTCCAGTCCACCGTTGGACAACGTGGGACAGAGTTAACATCAGCGTAAATCAGTTGCACCGACCGTGATAAATGTTTCCGGACCGCCGCTGTACCAATTCGATAACATAATGTTTTTAGAATCGCGACAGAAACACTAAGGGGGAGTACTGTGGCGTGGCCGTAGAGTGCATCGTTTACCCTATTGGGCAGTGGCCATTTGCCCCTGCTTTACGTTATTAGTGATCGTGTTTCTGTGCAGTCTTATTAATTTTATCTGGCTACACTTTGTTGCGATTTGATAAACAAAATGTAGGCTGGCTTATCGCGCGTTTGCTAGCCTAAGCACATTCCACTATGACAAAGTTGTCGTTGCCTCTGTGACGGCATAGTGATAATTTGATCGTGAGTTAAGTGTGGGACTGACGTTCGGTTGAGCTGACGCTCTATCTCGCCATCAGAACGTCAGCCTCGTTAATAGCTGGCAACGGTTTTATGTGACGGTTTGTCAACAGCCACTTCAAGCGGTTGGCTTTTCGAATTGATACGGCATGCGGTTGTTGTTCGCTTGTGTGTTGTACAACAACACAGGCTCGCTGCCTGTGACGACTCATAGCGTATCGGAACGTGTGTGTATGTTGTGGGCCTGATTGTTGTACGGCAGCATCGGGTTGCCGTTATGACAAAAACCAAGAGATTCTAAGCTAGTGTGGTTGTTGTTGTAAGTGTTTGTCGTGTTGTACAACAACCACCCTTAACGTTAACTGTGTAAGCGCTTGTTGCTTGAACGCTGGCTTAGCTACCCAGCGTCCAAGCAATTGCGCTGCCAATACGATGATTCGTGTACGCTGCGTCAGCTCCCACCGCGCCCGTTCTCTAGTATTTTTATTAGCGCTGATAACAGGGTTAGCGATTATAAAGGCCAGTGCAGAGCTCCACTGGATGGCTCTTGTGTGTTTGATAGGTCGTAAAAAATGAATGTAGCAAATTCGGTTTTTATCGGGCTATGTATGTGTGCCGCCGCACTCACATACATAGCCTTAAAGTACATTTTCGATGCGGTGTGGTGGCGTGGTCTATGGGCCATGTTGCCTTAAAGATCAGTTCGTTTTTATGTCGCGTAAAAAGCAATTCTAATCACTCCGGTCCATTTCATTAGCTTTTGTAACTTAATAATTTATGAATAGATTTAAAGTAGGTAATAAATGTATAAACTGAAAGAACAGAGTTTTATTAATTACCCACAGATCAAAGAACTGTGCCTTATACAAACAAGATTTGGTCTTTGACCTGAAAGGAAAGGGATATATAATTTAGAGGAATTGATTGGAACCATACGTGAGTTATTGATTAGGCGAAACAACCGTGAAAGACAATTTGAATTGATTTTAACCGAGGCTAGTGTTATCCCTTGACCTCTGCAAGCATTTCCAGCCCTTAGTTGCCCGTCTTTTTATTCCACATTTTCCACAATTTAGCTGTGGATTTTTAGTTTTCCATAATTCTTATGAAAGAAAGTGAAAAGAACCATGCCCGAACCCAGATTCGAACCAGGGACCTATAGGTTAATAGTCTAGTGCACTCTCCACTAGACTATCCGATAAATTAATGGTCCACAAATTTTCAAAAAAGGCAAAATATCTTCTTTTGTTGCTTTTAAAACATTGCTAACAGTGTTGCCACAGCCTACAAATTGTTTTACTAAAATAGGTAAATAATATAGTTTTCACCAGTTCTGCTGAATTAATTCCGATGATTAGATTTCAGTCAACAGAGCTGTTAAAGCTAAATAGTAAACTTTAATGACTTAAATTGCATCATCGAAAAGAATTTAACAGAGCTGGAGGAAACTCTATGCCAAAATTTACTTTCTATGCAATAGTGAATTCAAATGTGCCCCAGTGTTAAATGTGCTCCGTCTTACCCTATTTTAATGCTTTTTTTATGCGATATGCATTTTACGCATAACAACGTATCACAACAAAAGTTACCAAAATAAAAAGTGCAATAGTCCTGAAATGACTGTACTCAGTTTTTCGTAGCACGTCAAAATTTTATGTAAAACGAGTCTTAAATTTCCATATTACTTTTCTAAAGCTAAGCGGGACTATATCCTAAAAGTTTTGGTTCATATTAAAAACAATGATAGACCTTAAAAAATCTGAAAGTTTTTATTGAAATATTTTTGATTTTTAAGCTTCATACGAAATTTTGTTATTAATAGAAATAAGTCTTTGTTTTTTTGTAAACTGTTATTTAATGTTATTATCAAATCATTAACTTTTTTTTTGTAGTGAAGTTTTTTGTGCTCTAAACAAAATTATATTTCGATATGTTGTAGGTTTTTGGAAATCTTAATAACATAGTTTTCTTAGTTTTCAGACCGGCGATCAAAAGGGAACATATACGAACATATAAAGGTTGTGAAAGTCATAAGTTTTCAGCCAGCTTAAAAGAAAGGGGCCTTAGTTCACAAGAAGACAACTGCGACATCTTTAACATTGAATATTCAATGGATCCTGACATATCAGACAACTTACCACATCGATCTTTTAAGAAACCATCAGTATTGAAATCCCTGAAAAGTATTCAAGTTCAACGTAAGTTTTGCATGCGACTGTTAAATTGCTACTACGGAAGTTTATCCTAGGATTCCTTACATTTTTATTATTTTTGAATTGTGAAATAAGAAACTTCTTCATACTCGGCATATTCGGTACAACAAAATTTATTCTATCAAATCATTCAGCAGATATTTAAAATATAAATAACAGAAAAATAATCTGGATGACCAAGAGATTAAAAGGCAGAAAGAAATAAAACAAAATGTTTCAATTAAGCCTAGCATGATGCCAAGAAAGCGTTTTTTGGAAAAAGTTTTTTTTTATTTTTAAAGTTGATTAGAAACATATTTGTGACATATTTGTTCGGCGACTTGACCGATATTTTTTTTCATGGCGTTTTAGATGATATTCGGGGTTACGTCCGATTAATTTAAACTTCACTATTAAAACTAACCAATTTGTATATATAATGTACACACAGAAAAAAAAAACATTGTAAAATCAAATATAAACATAATGATTTTACATGTTTCCCCAATGGTTTTGCTTCATAGAGATCTAAAGTAAAATCATTGTGATTTTCATGTAGGAATCGCAACAAATTTTCATGTTGAAACATTATGAAATCATGTAAAATCAGTATGATGGTCATGTTGATTCCTTATGAAATCATGTAAAATCATTATCATGATCATGTTGAATCATTATGAAATCATGTGAAATCATTATGACGATCATGTTGAATTATTATGAAATCATGTAAAATAATTATGATGGTCATGTTGAATCATTATGAAGTCATGTAAAATCATTATGATAATCATGTTGAATCATTATGGAATCATGAGGAATCGTTATGAAATCATGTAAAATAATTATGATGGTCATGTTGAATCATTATGAAGTCATGTAAAATCATTATGATGGTCTTGTTGAATCATTATAAAATCATGAAATCCAGCCGAATCTTAACCTCATTTTGAAATAAAAAGAACTTAAAGGTGGTTTTATTTTTTTTATTGAAAAATATAAAATAAATTTACGACGTATAATTATAAAACTTTATTTCTTCTAACATAAACATACCTCAGAGTCTTATATAAACATACCACATTTTTTCTCCAACTAAATAACTTTTCTCTGAAACGTGCACGAAGTCCAATGGATGGTATGGCTTCCTGTATATCTTCCTTAGATAAATACCTTAAGCTTTCGTACTCAATTGAATATTCTAAAAAAAATAACATTTCGAAATCAGGGGTATTTACGATTTATGCACTTTCCAGTGCAGTTGAGGACTTGCGCACTTTACAAAAACAAAATACACGTACGTTAAAAATGTGCACAAGTAGTTTCTTTTTGTACCCTAAAAATTGAGGACTTCAACCGTGAAAATTTTAACAGCTTTGTGAGTTACCCAGTGATATGAGCTTTCAGTGCTTGAATATTATTGTTAGTGCTTTTTGTTAATAAATCTAAAAAGTTATGTCACCGCCATGTAGTGATGGGTACTATCGAATAAAAATATTCGAATTATTCGATAGTTCAAAATCATTCATTCATTCGATAGTTTTTTTTATTCGATATTTTTTTCATTTGCACTTCGTTTGCTTTCCTTCAACTGATTGAACGAATCGTGAGTACTGAAAATTTAACTAAAAAAGTGCGTTTAACCGATTGATTTGTGTTTAAATGAAAATTATAATGAAATCGCACCAGTTATAAACTACTTAGAGGTTTTTAAATCGAATAAATTAATTTTATTATTAAAATCATTTGCTTTGTACTAGCTACAATTTTTGCAATTCGAATGAATGAATAATTTGTTCGATAGTTCTTTGTACTAGTTACTATTTCTTTAATTCGAATGAATGAGTGATATATTCGATTTTTCAAATCATTCGATAGTTTCGTGCACTATTTACTATTTTTTAAAGTAAATGAATGAACGAAATATTCGAACGAATTGTTCGATAGTTGAAATCATTCGATAGTAAACTATCGATAGTTGAAATCATTCGATAGTGCCCATTACTACCGCCATGGCTCGGCGTTTTGTCGTTGGATGGATGTTTCGTCAGCCAAGATAAAGCATGCATCCAACAATAAATTGACAAGCAATGCACCGACATACTTTGGCGATGGAAAACTGTGATAATGTACTAACAAAACCATCTAACAACAACATGCAAATCGCGATGGTGTCACTGGGCAAGAAAAAAACTGTAACTACACTAGTAATGTATGTTATTGTTGTTGCTGTTGTTGCTAAAGGGCCACGGGAGCCCTCGACTTTAACCGTGCATATTCCTGTTGTAATAACTTTTCTAGAACTAGGCTGAGTTCCTAAATGCATTTATGCAATGCATCAGTGTGTTTTATTTTGAATTGGTTCGAAGCTTGTTAACCAAAACTGGGCAAGTCAAAATGAAACACACTGATGCATTGCATAAATGCATTTAGGAACTCATCCTTAATCATATTTTGGGGATACTTACTTTTCAAGTAATGTTTCACTTCCGACAAATTAAATTGTTTTAATAGTTCGTCGAGCTCAGCCTCATAGCTATCTTCATGGATAATAATATTTTCGAAGAACACCACATTACCTTCTGCTTCATCTACCTCCACTAGCACTTCTTCACTTGTATTTTCCATTAAACAATTTTTAATTTTTGCACGACGCTACTTGCAACTCGCGATTCACAAGAACTTAACAGAACTTTTTAAGCACGCTAAAAATGTTTTTTACATGATGCAATAATGATTTTACTAGATTCCGTAATGATTCTACATGATGTCATAATGATTCTACATGAAATCATAATGATTCTACATGAAATCATGTTGATTAACTTTTTACATGATGTAATAATGATTTTATATAGATTTTATTATAGATTTTATATTTTATATAGATTTCATAATGA
Organism: Dichetophora obliterata; assembly: GCA_963920525.1. Classification (NCBI taxonomy): domain Eukaryota; kingdom Metazoa; phylum Arthropoda; class Insecta; order Diptera; family Sciomyzidae; genus Dichetophora; species Dichetophora obliterata. The sequence goes on from OY986437.1 coordinate 132,529,011, forward strand.
TTTTACATGAAATCATAATGATTTACCAACAAATTAATACCAACACATACACACCATGGACGTGTGCATGCGTGTTTTTTTTAGATGATTTTACATGAAATCACAATGATTTTAATGTTGCTGTCACCACGAAATATTAAATCATGTACAATGAAATCAACTATGCATCACAATGATTTTACTATGCAAAATTGTTCTGTGTGTATGTACGAAATGTTGAAGCATAACAGTCTAATCAAACTTTTTTTAGATATTTAAACTGTCAAATCTTACTTCTAAGTGTCAAAAATTACAAAACTTTTCAAAAATGTAGAAAAGCGACATCTTACGGGAATATTTCTAACCAAACTTATTTGTAGGTCATGAAGAAGGTTTTAATACCTTTTCAACATCGAATGTATTATTAAAAATGATTAATAAATAAAAGAGATATTTAAGAAAAAACATTTTTAAAAAGATTTATTATTCAGCGCTATTTATGATAACAGGGCGCACAGTGCGCTGATTCCATAAAAAAGTGAACTAAAAATAGATGGAGTGCTCCCATCCAAATGAAATTTTAGTAAGTTAAGCAAAATTTCAAAAATGGTCAGTCCTTAGAGGTACATACCTCCCCGGGACCTAGATTTATAATTAACATTATTTTGTATGACATGTACTTACAAAAGTTGTCCGATTTTAACAAAACTCGGTCAGAAGGCTTAACAACTAGAGTAATAGATGTGTATTAATATGATTGAAATCGGTAAGACCCTAGGGGTACCTCCCTTGGACCTATATTAATTTTTTATATGATTTTGTATGGCAGGTGAATCTGTTGTCCCATAAATATTCTTACTTGTATTAATTAGAATCTCTACTTAAACAGGTAAATACAAAAGGTAACTTGCTTTTTAGTTAAAAACAAACTATTAATTAAAAAATAAAGTAAAAAAATGAATGAAGGTATATGTTCAAAAAAATCAAAAACTTATATCGCTACTAACTTTCATAATTTTTTAAACTTCTTAACTTCTTCATCAATAATTACATTTGATTTAGATTTGGTAGTTCTTTTGGATGCTAAGAGAGGCTCAGATTTTAGCAACAATATTTTCATTAAATCCTCGAGCATTTACGGGTATGGCTTAAACGATTTTTTTTAAATGCTTTGTGCCTTACTGCCGATGCCTTTTCAGACAATGTTCCGCTTGGTAAGAAAAATTCTGAAATGACTACATGTTTGGCGCTTTCCTTCTTTTCTTTTTGGACAGCTTTTCGTTGCCCTGTCTTTAAACTCTGTTTAGTTTTAAGTAATAATAATAAAATCTGACCTCGGTCGTTACTGTTCTAACATTGAACCACGTGTGTTTTACTTAAAGACCCCAGTTATTTTATATAGTGTTAGCTATTTTCCCGCCCCCCACTACCCTCCCGATATTTCGAATTTACATGGTCCATCACGAGCCGTATTTTTTATTAAAATAATAAAACTTGCGAAAAAAAGCTGCCTAAGTTAAAATCTCAAAAATAAAGACAGCCGCGAGTGGTGCTAAGATTAAAGCTAAAAGCTAAGTGCAAACATTTAAAAGCAAACAAAAAGGTTTAAGTGGCACCAACATCAACAGCAGCATCAATTTCACTAAAATTATCAAAATTTACGTCAGCTGCGTCAATAAAAACAGCAGCATACAAAAAACAACAAGATAATCGACAAGAAAACCAAAAACATTTAACATCAACATTAAAGGAAAAAAATCCAGATGAGTCCTTTTACTTCAATAAAAATAATTTATTTTTCTTTTGTTTTGGTAGTTTAAAATAATTAAAACGACGAAAAAGTGACCTGTTTTTTATATAAATACACACTTATATTTTTCGGCTTTATGAAAATTCGCGCGGTTTGATTAGGTTTGGTTTTATTTAAAAATAAAAAATTTATTTTTAAAAATGTGTGTTTTTTTATAAATACACATTTTTATTTTTCGGATTTATGAAAATTCGCGCGGTTTGATTAGGTTTGGTTTTATTTAAAAATAAAAAAATTAATATTCCTACATGTGCAAGTGCGGATTATTTATATATATATATATACTAGCTAAAACCCGGCGCGGTGCTGTCACTCTCCCTTGTCAAAGACCCATAAAATGTTATCAGTTAAACAGCTTGTCTAAATTGAGGTCGAACACTGAATTCCAGCGTTGTGCGACCTATAACTCTAAAGCTATTTGAAAGCACAAAGTTGTGTTGTAAAGGAAGTGCCACTCCCTTTTGCCCTACCCATAAAATGTAAGTAATGAAAGTGCATGTATAAATTTAAGTCGAATACGGAATTCTTACTCTGCCAACCTATAACTTCAAAGAAATTCGATATCGCAAATTTTGGTTGTAAGGGAGATTGTCACGCCTCCCTGTCCAACGCCCATAAAATAAAATCATTGAAACTGCATGTGTAAATTGAGGCCAAAAACTGATTTCCAAAGCTGAATTCCTATAACTTCAAAGATATTCGATAACACAAATTTTGTTGTATGGGAGGTCCAACTCCCCCTTGACCAACTCCCATAAAATTTCATCACTGAAATGGTACGTCTAGATTGTGGTCGAATACCGAATTTCTAAGCGGTGCGACCCATAACTATAAAGCTATCCGATAACACAAATTTTTTATTTATTTGTGGGACGTAAAAGGGGGTGTGGCATTTATTCTTAAACCATCTCGTACTCAAAGCAAAGCCACTTACATAATTTTAGCTCAATCGGACCAATAGTTTCGAAGTTTTTGATATTTTCTTAAAAGTTGGCGTGGAATAAGAGTGACCACGCCCGTTTTTATTAAAGTTAATGACAGTTATCATACGAACTTATTTACTAAATTTTAATTTAATACGACCAAAACCATCTTAAATATACCATTTTTATTGATTTGTGGGTGATAAAAGGGGTGTGGCATTATTTTTTCGTAAACCTTTGCGTAGCAGTTACGAACAAACCCGTAGAAGGAAGTATCTAATTTGGTCCAGTCATTTTCAAGTATTAAGCATATGAACAAATCACGATTAATTTTTATATAGACAGATATTGATTTGTGGGCGGTAAAAGTGGGCGTGAAAACATTTATGTATCGTGACTGCCTTTTGGAGCACCTACACAGCAAGTTTCACTATAAATATGTGTAGAACTCTGGAATTGCCATGATTTCGAAAAAGTGGGCGTATATATATTGCGACCACGCCCATTTTTTGTACATTTACTGACAGTAACCATCTGAACAAAATTACTAAATCTTAGTTTTTACGATTGAACCCGTCTGGTATATATCCCTTTTTTGGTTTGTGGTCGATAGCGCAAATTTGGCTTGTATGGGAGGTACCACGCCCCCTCGTCCAAACGTTACCAAACCTCACAGGAACACTCACTCTTCTCAGCAGACGTTGTTCTGCCACAGACCGCCTTACTGCCATATACGAACATGTCAAGAAATGCCAAATATATTCACCATTTTCAGTATAGCTGCCGAAAGTAGCCATGCACTAAATAAACAAATTTAGTCTATACGATCAAAACCACGCGAAATATAAGCCTATTTTCGGTACACTTGCCGAAAGTAACCATATGTACTGATTTACAAAATTTTTGTCTAATACGAATCAAACCGTTGAAATAAAACGTTTTCATTGGTTTGTGGTCGGTAAAAGGGGGGCGTGGAAACCAATTTTTAGTAAAGTTGCTGATAGTAACCGTACAAACTAAGCCAACATTTTAGCTCAATCGACCCAGTAGTCAATTTTCATGATTTCTCAAAAAGTGGGTGTGGCTGTATAGCGATGACGCCCTTTTTTAGTACAGTTGCCGAAAGTAAACAAACAAACTTTGGTATCACATGTAAGTCTCATACGGCCAAAACTGCTTGAAATATAGCATTTTCACTGATTTGTGGGCGCAAAAAGGGGGCGTGGAAACCAATATTTCGTACAGTTACTGTCAGTATTTACACAAACCAAAGTACCAAATTTAAGTCTTATACGACCAAAACCGTCTGAAATAAACCATTTTCATTTATTTGTGGGCGGTAAAAGGGGGCGTACAGTTGTACCATTTTTAGTACAGTTGTCGACAGTAACCGTACATACTAAATTACAAAATTTTAGCCTTATACGACCCAAACCGACTGAAATATAACATTTTTATTGATTTGGGGGCGGTTACAGGGGTGTGTGGCAATTTTTTCCTCAACTATCTCGTAGCTGCAACAAATCGACTGCCAAAATTTCAGGTCAATCGGTTCAGTAGTTTTGGAGTCTATAGACATCACACATCCAGACACACATCGTTTTGCTTTTTATGTATATAGATATTGATTTGTGGGCGTAAAAGTGGGCGTGAAAACATTTATATATAGTGACCGCCTAGGCGTATTTATATTACGACCAGGGCCATTTTCTGTACAGTTACCGACAATTACTATCTGAACAAAATTACCAAATCTTAAATTTTTACGATTGAAACCGTCTGATATATATCCTTTTATTGGTTTGTGATCGATAGCGCAAATTTGGCTTGTATGGGAGGTACCACGCCCCCTCGTCCAATCGTTACCAAACCTCACAAGAACACTCTCAAGATGTGGCTTCAGTTTCCCTGAAAATTTCATAAAGACCGGTTCAGCGGTTTTGGAGTCTATACGTGATATAGCCACATACCCACATACCCATATACATACATCCATTTATATGTATATAGATAAAACAAAGTCATGAAATGTGTTTGAAATTCCATAACTCAAGAACGAAGCGTTCTATTTTCTTCTGGATTTTTTGTTTTATTTGTGATTATCAGGACAAGGTTTGTAAAAAAGAAAATTTTTGCCACACACCTTCACTGCTCACAAATCAATAAAAATTATATATATTTCAGAAAGTTTTGGTAGTATAGGACTAAAACTTGGAAGTCTAGTTTTATATAAAGTTGTATAAATCTTATTTGCGTCAGCCAAAAAGGTTTTGGAGGCAAACCAAATTGTGTATAACTGTACATAAAAAGTTTCTTGAACTTGTCACTTTCGGTAGGTTTTTTTCTTACATCGGCAAAACATAAAAATTTGTTCTCACTTTTAACACAAAGGTCTGAGACGCGTTTTTTTTTTTAATTTACAATATCAAGATTATCAGTACACTGGGATGTATTGATGTTTTTGGAGTCAATTATAGCAAAAACTATTGATCTAAGCAGCATATCCGCACGCTTGCCCAATAATTTTTGCATTCTGCTTTGTGCAGTGTCCGCACTGATCGAAACCAAAGTCGCGTCTTGTGCTTGTTATAACCAACCCTCATATTAATTCAGTGGCTGTCACCCTGGGCTCTTAAGAGCTCTCTCGAATCACACGCATTCTTACGCTCTCTCGCTCAATCGCTATTGAGATAGCAAAGAGAGCGCTTTTTATGATACTCCACAGCAAGGAATTTATTGTATAGAAAAATTTTTCCACTTAAATCAAAAAACACGTGGTGAAGCAAAGGAGATTGTACGAAAATCTCCATTTACCAATGATGGTTTTGCGCAAGCTTGGCAAGACTTGTCTGACCAATATGAAAATAAACGTATGATGGTCAACAGCCAACTAAAAATTTTATTCAGTTTACCCCATGTGCCAAAAGAATCTGGCATGGAATTCAAAAAACTCCAAAGAGATATCAACCGTTGCATTTTTGCTCTAAAAGCAAAAGCTTATATCCAAAAGATTGCAGAAGCTTTTGAAGCTACTCAAAAGAGCCATCAGCACTCAGGTTTTGGAGCTAAATAACGCAGTTTCAGTGCAAGTGACTAAAGCTTGCGAAATTATTCTCAGTTCGCGTAGAAATAGGATATTCTAAATTAAGCTACAAGTTTTGTGTTGTCACGCTTAACTGGGAATCTGCCGTCTTGCTCCATTGATCCTTCTTTGTGCAAGAGTTTTCTAGATTTACAATTGGTAGACCCACATTTCTTTAGAAGTAATCAAATTTATGAACTTATCGGTGGCGATTTGTATCCTGTCATAATTCTCATTTATCTCGGATTCTCTCGCGGTATCGCTTTCAAGCAATGGGCAAGAAGTGAAGCTCGTTTGAGTAAAAATCAAGAATTAAGAATGCAGTATGATGAAGTGGTGAATGCCATCTCACGCCAACTCACTATTATTTTTAGCATTTATTTTTTTTGTAAGTTGTTTTTTATTTATTCGACCTTAATTTTTAAATTTTGGGTTGTTCTTCAGGCTCTAGGTCTCGATCCAAACTTTTATAGCAAACTTTTTGTTTTGTTTTTTATAAATTGGTTTTTTTATTTATATTTTTTCAATATTTCAGACACCTTTGGTGTCCGTCTTCAGGAAAAATCTGCAAAAATTAATTAATACGAAGCCATTAACACTTTTTACAACATTTAACAATAAGTAATTAAAACTAAACAATTAATGTGCTCTTACGAATAATAATATTGTCCACTTGTTGTGAATGTCAAGTTATTACTAAATGTTTGTTTTGTTTATGTTTTGTTATTATGTGTCTGTAAATATGTGCGCATTTTTCTGTGTCTGTTTTGTAGTTCATTCGTTTTGTAGCGGGTGTGTTTATTATATGTAGCATTTCGATTGTGTATCGTTTTTTATAATTTGTTTCTTGTTGTAATATTCTTGCATTTTCTATGTTCGGCGAGTGTCCAGTGGTAACACAGTGGGTCGCTAACGCTGTTTTGTTATCAAATGTTTCTTTTCTTGTTTTGTAGTCCGATTTATGTGCGGCTAACCTTGTCCGTAGTTTTGATTTTGTTGTTCCAACATATATTTTCTTACATATGTTGGATCCGTCACCATTGCAGGGTATTTTATAAATTACGTTTGATTTTTCTAATTTGTCTAATTTGGTTTTTGTGTTGGAAAACAATTGTTTTAATGTGTTGTTATTTTTTAGAGCGATATTAAATTTTTCTTTTTCGTATATGTCTGAGTAAATAACTCTATTAGAGAAACCTGGAACGTGAAACATTGTTTTGTATATTTTTGCTGGTTTTTCAACAGCTCCCTCATCGAGTTTATTTCTTACGTTTTTTATTATGTTCATCGCTGTTTTGTAAGGAAAGCTGTTATTTTGTAATATTTTAAGCGTCTTTTTAATGTTGTCCTCATGATATTGTGTGTCACTTGTTTTAAATACTCTTTCGACAAAGTTATGCGCTGTGTTCATTGTTATATGTTTTGGGTGGTTCGAGTGAAAGTTAATGATTCGTCCTGAGGCTGTAGGTTTCTGACACCAGTCAATTTTTATTATATTTTGCGTCTTTGTTATCATTGTGTCTAAATATGGTAATTTGTCCTCTTTTCTAATTCTTGTGTGAATTTTATTTGTCTATGGAACCGGTTTAATGCTTGTAGCGTGTCATCAACTGCATTTTTCTTGATGATGCAAAATAAATCGTCCACATATTTTGTTACCAATCTTGGTTTAACCTCTAAATTTGTAAGTGTTGTGTCTAATAGGACTTCCATAACTATGTCCGCTATAACAGGTGACGCTGGTGATCCCATTGGCATTCCTTTTAGCTGTTCGTAAAATTTGTCCTTATGCTTAAAATATCTATTTTCTTTAATGCAGAAAGTCAATATGTCAAAAAATAATTCCTTTGGTATGTCAGTGTAATTTGTTATTTTGTGCCACTTCTGCTTTATTGTGTCTATAGCTGTATTTACTGGAATACTGGGGAACAATGATACCACGTCAAAAGAAATAAGTGTTTCGTCATCGAAGATGTATGAGTTGTTAATCCTTGTTTTAAACTCTACAGCGTCCTTCACATTATATTCTGAGTCCTTTGTTAGATTTTTAAGAATGCTTATGATGAATTTGCATAGTCCGTATGATGGTGAATTTATTGAGGAGCAAATTGGTCTAAGAGGTGTTCCTTCCTTGTGGATTTTGGGTAGACCGTAAATTCTTGGCGCAGTAGCCGTATTAGTCTGTAATTTATATTTTTCGTTTATTGTTATTACATTTAATTTGAACAATTTTTCTACAAGTGCGTTGTTCCGTGTTTGTAATCTGGTAGTGGGGTCATTTTTTAATTGTTTGTATGTGCACATGTCATGTAAAATATCGTTCATTTTTTGTCATACTCCAGTTTATCTACTGCTACCGTGGTATTGCCTTTGTCTGCGTTCAATATTAATAAGTTTTTGTTTTTGTTGATAAATTTTCTTGTTTGCTCCACTGTGTTGAGTATGTCTTTCTCTCTCGATGTTAGTGATCTTTTGTTTAAGTAACTGTCCATTGTTGTTATTAATTTCGTTCTCGCAATGTCTTGCTTTTCTTTATCCGTGTTCGTGTGTATGATGTCTTCTCCATCTGCAATACATTTAAATAAAGGGAAATGTTGTTTTTCTGTCGGCAGCGCAAAATTTGGTCCTAATGACAATAGCTTTTGAATATTTGTTGGTATTTCTATGCTCGTCTTGTTCACAAACCATTCTTTATTATGTTTCATGAAGTGTTCTTTATCCTGGTTTATCTTGAGTTTCTTAAATTTGTTGATCTGTGTATCCGTTGTTTTTCTTATTAGATTTTCGTGAATTGTTTTTTCGCTGTTCAAAAATAATGTGTAATCATCGTTCTGTAAATTTTGTTTTAATTTCGTTATTGTGTATTTTAATTCCGTTTCGTTTACTTTTAACTTCTCGTGTTTTTGTTTTATAAGTAGGTTGAGAATTTTTTTATGAAAATTTGCTGTGTATTTGTTAAGTAAATTGTCTAATTTTTGTAGTGATGCATTTTGTCTTAATCTGTCGTTTTCATCGAAAATTTGTTTTATGTGTTTGGTGGAATTAGTGATACAGTTTGGAATTAAACCAGTTGCTCTGCACTTAATTAAAAAAGTTACTGATGTTTTAAGTCTTGCTTCTAACTTGTTGGCTTTGTTGTGTTTCTTGATGTTGTTGTTTATCGTTTTGCTGTAATTTTCTCGTAGATTTTTGTAAAGCGTCATCTTGATGCTAATTGCGGTGTGCCCTCCGTAATATATGTAAGTTGTTTTTTATTTATTCGACCTTAATTTTTAAATTTTGGGTTGTTCGTCAGTCTCTAGGTCTCGATCCAAACTTTTATAACAAACTTTTTGTTTTGTTTTTTATAAATTGGTTTTTTTATTTATATTTTTTTTCCAATATTTCAGACACCTTTGGTGTCCGTCTTCAGGAAAAATCTGCAAAAATTAATTAATACGAAGCCATTAACACTTTTTACAACATTTAACAATAAGTAATTAAAACTAAACAATTAATGTGCTCTTACGAATAATAATATTGTCCACTTGTTGTGAATGTCAAGTTATTACTAAATGTTTGTTTTGTTTATGTTTTGTTATTATGTGTCTGTAAATATGTGCGCATTTTTCTGTGTCTGTTTTGTAGTTCATTCGTTTTGTAGCGGGTGTGTTTATTATATGTAGCATTTCGATTGTGTATCGTTTTTTATAATTTGTTTCTTGTTGTAATATTCTTGCATTTTCTATGTTCGGCGAGTGTCCAGTGGTAACACAGTGGGTCGCTAACGCTGTTTTGTTATCAAATGTTTCTTTTCTTGTTTTGTAGTCCGATTTATGTGCGGCTAACCTTGTCCGTAGTTTTGATTTTGTTGTTCCAACATATATTTTCTTACATATGTTGGATCCGTCACCATTGCAGGGTATTTTATAAATTACGTTTGATTTTTCTAATTTGTCTAATTTGGTTTTTGTGTTGGAAAACAATTGTTTTAGATATGTGGACGATTTATTTTGCATCATCAAGAAAAATGCAGTTGATGACACGCTACAAGCATTAAACCGGTTCCATAGACAAATAAAATTCACACAAGAATTAGAAAAAGAGGACAAATTACCATATTTAGACACAATGATAACAAAGACGCAAAATATAATAAAAATTGACTGGTGTCAGAAACCTACAGCCTCAGGACGAATCATTAACTTTCACTCGAACCACCCAAAACATATAACAATGAACACAGCGCATAACTTTGTCAAAAGAGTATTTAAAATAAGTGATACACAATATCATGAGGACAACATTAAAAAGACGCTTAAAATATTACAAAATAACAGCTTTCCTTACAAAACAGCGATGAACATAATAAAAAACGTAAGAAATAAACTCGATGAGGGAGCTGTTGAAAAACCAGCAAAAATATACAAAACAATGTTTCACGTTCCAGGTTTCTCTAATAGAGTTATTTACTCAGACATATACGAAAAAGAAAAATTTAATATCGCTCTAAAAAATAACAACACATTAAAACAATTATTTTCCAACACAAAAACCAAATTAGACAAATTAGAAAAATCAAACGTAATTTATAAAATACCCTGCAATGGTGACGGATCCAACATATGTAAGAAAATATATGTTGGAACAACAAAATCAAAACTACGGACAAGGTTAGCCGCACATAAATCGGACTACAAAACAAGAAAAGAAACATTTGATAACAAAACAGCGTTAGCGGCCCACTGTGTTACCACTGGACACTCGCCGAACATAGAAAATGCAAGAATATTACAACAAGAAACAAATTATAAAAAACGATACACAATCGAAATGCTACATATAATAAACACACCCGCTACAAAACGAATGAACTACAAAACAGACACAGAAAAATGCGCACATATTTACAGACACATAATAACAAAACATAAACAAAACAAACATTTAGTAATAACTTGACATTCACAACAAGTGGACAATATTATTATTCGTAAGAGCACATTAATTGTTTAGTTTTAATTACTTATTGTTAAATGTTGTAAAAAGTGTTAATGGCTTCGTATTAATTAATTTTTGCAGATTTTTCCTGAAGACGGACACCAAAGGTGTATGAAATATTGAAAAAATATAAATAAAAAAACCAATTTATAAAAAACAAAACAAAAAGTTTGTTATAAAAGTTTGGATCGAGACCTAGAGCCTGAAGAACAACCCAAAATTTATTTTTTTTTTTATTTTTATAAAATTAAAAGCTAACATCAGTACACTTAGAACTATGTTCTTTTATAGTACAAAAATCATTTAGTTTAGTTAAATAAGAATTTAATTAAATTAAATTAGAATAACATTATAACAACCGGGCTTAAGATTTAATTACAGACATTTAACAATACTTTTGATTAAAAGATTATTATAATAATCATATATTATAATAAAAAAAGAGTAAATACATTAATAAAGAGCTAAATAAAGGAGAAAAAAAGAGAAAAGAAATAAATATAACCTTTGAAATAGTTGAAGCAAATTGCAGATACTATGGAGTAGAGAAGAAAGTTAAGATAGATTGCCTAAAAGTACCTCTCCTAGTTATTTCTCTCAACCATCTAGGTAGTGCATTCCAGAGTCTAATGGCGTTAGTGAAAAACAAGTAAGAGGTGTTTAAAGAGTTATGCCTGGGCATAATAAGAATATGACTTCTTCTTGACATACAAAACCGTAATTTTTCATAAAGGTAACGAGGCGATTTTTCATGAATAAGTTTGTGCAGGTATATACAGTTTCTTGCTTTGATGTATGATGTTATGTCGCAACCAAGTATTGAATTTCTAAAGCTAGATAGGTGTTCATATCTTCGTAAACCATAAACATAACGTGTGGCATAATTAAAAGCTATTTGCAATTTTAATTGGGAAGATGAGTTGAGCTTACTATACACTGTTTCAGAGTATGTTATCAATGGTAAAATTAATTGTATCACCAACTTACGTTTTATATTTACAGGAGTTACGCTAGCAGACATTCTCAAAATACGTAGGACATAATAAACTTTTTTCACTACATTGTTAACATGATCAACACAGGACAAAGAAGAATTTATATAAAAACCAACATTTACAATTTTTGACACAACAGCTAACTTATTTATTCCAATAAACAAATCAGGGATATCATTTATACAGATTTTGTGCTTACAAATAGGCAGGACATATGACTTTGATGCATTTAATTGCAGACCATTGTTACTGCCCAAGTAACAATATTAGCCATATATTCATTCTTGCAGAGCTTATAGTGCTATCTTATATAGCAGCAAGCTTCAACTATAGCTTTAGTCGCGCTACTAAAGCTCTTGCAGAGAATATATAAGGCTACTTTCTTGAGTTTAAAAGCACTATTTTTACTTCATATGAGGAGTAGAAGTAGCTGTAAACTTTTAAAAGAGTCCCTGTCAAACCCAAATAAGAGCTCTTGCAAAGCTCTTTTTTATTATTCGTTTAAGTATGTATGTGTTAAAAATAAACTCAATAAATATATAAAATTTTACAAGTGTTTGTGATGATAAGAATGACAAATAAATTAAAGAAATAATAAAGTGATTATTATATCAGACTCATGTTCGTGTATTCGTTATATGCCGCGAATTTCGGTGCGCTTTTGAATTTATCGGAAACGTGAATGTAGTACTTCGAAAAACTACAACGGGCTTAACAAATAATTAAAATTAAGAAGTGTTAATTATTTAAAAATAGTTGGAAAATTTTTAACATTCTTTAAGATCAACTAAAAATGATTTAAGTACTTTATTCTTAAATATATGTATCATAGAAATCATCAATTTCGTTTTAAATATTATTGTAAACACTAATATTTAGCTTGCTTCAACTCCGAAGATTTTCTATTTTTTATAAGATCGCCATTTTTTTCAAAAAAGCTCTTTATCAGATTTTTTAGTCACTTGTTATTCCCAAAAAATTTATTGCATTAATTTACAGTATTTTATATCTATTCGCTTTAAAAATGCAATACAAAAATACACATTAAAGCAAATATTATACTCAATCTACGAGTTTTAAAACTGCTGTATAGTAATTTTTATTACTTTAATAGATCCTTTACAGAGCAAGTAGTAAATTTTAGAGTTCTGCTCTTTTGCAGATTTGATAAAATCCTTTACAGAGCTGTATAAAGTATTAAAGCTTAAAATGGTAAAAAAATCATATTTAGAGCATTTTCTTTAAAATTAAAAGCAACTAGCAGCAAACAAAGCTGCGGTAAAGCTTTAACCGCATATTATACACCTATAGAACACTTTTAGGACTCACTCGCACCTATTGTAGTTGCTCCAACAATGTTACTTGGGTGGCCCACTCATTGATGCTGTTGAGATCTTCATTCATTCTACAACAGAGTTCGTCAAGATACCCTGTTCGTCGTGAAAGATACAGCTGAACATCATCAGCATATGCATGAATAGATGCATGTTTGCAAACATTAATAATATCATTTATAAATATTGAAAACAACAGAGGACCAAGTATGGAGCCTTGTGGAACACCATTTAATACTAACTTGTACTGAGAGGACAATTGACCAACTTTAACTTTTTGAGACTTATTACACAAATAACTGGAAATTAGATTGACAGCACTATTACAGAAACTAAACAACGTCGTAAGCTTATGACACAAATACTGATGACTGACACTATCAAATGCTTTATAGAAGTCTAGCAGACAGAGTATAGTCATAGAACCCGCATCGTATTCAGGTCTTATATCGTCAATAACTTTAACAACAGCTGAGGAGCAACTATGTCCAGCTCGAAAACCAGATTGAAAGGGGGATAACAGGTTTCTGCCGAGTATAAAATTATTGATATGCTGAGCCATGAGTTTCTCACAAACTTTTGAAAGAGGCGGTAAAATACTTATTGGCCTGAAATCGCTGGGACCAGATGGGTTTTGCTTTTTTGCTATAGGTAATATAGTGGCCACTTTCCACTTGTCCGGAAATGATGAGGTCGTGAAACAAAAATTGATGATATGTGTTAGGAGGCTGATAATGTGGGGCAAAATGATTTTAATAAACTTTATGGGAATGCCATCTTCACCTATTGCGTTTGACTTAATCTGCATAACACATTTACCAACATCAAGCTTATTTACTGGAGCAAATTCAAAAGACTGAAGCATAGAGAGACCAGTAGGAGAAGAAATATTATAATTAGGAGTAGAAACAGATTCTACAAAAAAGTTATTTATAAGTTCAGGATTAATATGGTGCCGTGACATTACCCCCAGAGACATAACCCCCATTTTTTTATTGGGGGTTAAGTCCGTCCCATACCGCGGACATAACCCCCAATTTGACTGGGGGCTATGTCCGACGTAGTTGGCGGACATAATGCCCAATGGGGGATATGACCGATTTTATTTTTAGCATAAAACGTTGTAAAAAGGTAGAATAATGTTAATAATTTTATTATTTTTCAACAAAAAATGATGTTTTTAATGTAACAAAAACTAGATTTCATTAGATAGAGTATTGATAATAAATTTATATTTAATTTTGTTAAATATAGAAGTCTTCCACATGACCAACTACTTGTTTACAAAATGGACATAATGTGAGTGTGTCGTTTTCAAGATTTCTTTTATTAATTTCATCAAAACATGCCCGACAAATTTTTCCATGTTTGCATGGTTTAAGAATTGTGTTATTTTTATTTGTAAAGCAAACTTCAATAATAATGCAATATATTTATACGTTCTAATTCCAAATAATTAGGTAATAGAAACAAAGCGCCGCAGGCGAAAAATTTTACCGTTATAATACAATTACCGAACAATAATTTTAACAGTTTTTAAATGCAGATTCCTATGAAAACTGTTAAAATTATTGTTCGGTAATTGTATTATAACGGTAAATTGTTAAATTATGAATAAACTCATATTTTGTGAAATATTGGAAAAAACAAATTTTGGGGGTTATGTCCGTTTTGCAGCGCGGACTTAACCCCCAAAATTGTGGGGCTTATGTCCGTATTTTTTTGGGTATTATGTCCGCCAACTACGTCGGACATAGCCCCCAGTCAAATTGGGGGTTATGTCCGCGGTATGGGACGGACTTAACCCCCCAAAAAAAAATGGGGGTTATGTCTCTGGGGGTTATGTCCGGGCACCATTAATATTGCAGTCAGTGTTGTTTTTATTGCAGACCCCAAGTTTTCTTATATTGCTTCAAAGCGTTTTGGTTGGAAGGGAGGATTGAAGCTTAGCCGCAAAATAGCGTGATTTAGCCTGTCTTATTAGTGAAACAGATTCATTCCTCGACAGTCTATATGTTTGCCAGTTTAGTTCGGTTGGGTTTCTCTTCCATATCGATCGAAATTTGTTTCTTCTTTTAATACAATTTAAGACATTGACAGAAAACCAAGGGCAAGCTGAATTCCTAATAAAAATCGTGCGTTCAGGGACATGTTTCTCAAATAAATATTTTATGGGTTCAACAAGGGAACTAAGTTTGTCGTTAATGTTATGGTGAAGCCAGCAATCATTGAAGGGGGTCAATGATATATCACGAAACAGAGACTGATAACTGATGTGTTTAAAATCACTGTATGTAAAGTTATGAGATATTATATTACGAGAAAAATTAATATTTAACGAACAAAAAATGAAATCATGGTCAGAGAGGAAATATAACTGATCTAATAGTGAAACAGCTGAAAAATCTGATACTATAAAAAAATCAAGAAGACTTGGATTTGTGTTATTAGAAAACCTTGTGGGTAAGTCTTCATAAACAACTGACAACCCTAAAAAAGTAATATTTTCACATAAAGTTTGTTTTACTGAGTCACTTGAAAGGATATTCACATTAAAGTCACCACACAATAACAGCAAGTCATAATCAACAATACATGTAGACAAAGTAGAAAACAGGGGATCAACAGGAACACATTTATTAGGATTATACACACATGATAAAAGCATTTTAGTGTTTTTGTCAGATATGCAAATGTTTAAATATTCGATTCCTGGACTGCACGCTTTGTTAATAAATTTAGTTGTAAGATTAGTTTTACAATAAATCGCCACCCCACCAACCTTTCTACCTATAAGGTCATTTCTATAAAGCTTATAATTTTGCATAGCATAGGTTGCATCACTTACATCACTAAAAAGCCACGTTTCTGAAATGCATATGATGTCCACTGAAGACTCTTCAAAAACATTCTTCATGTAATCTAATTTAGTTATATTCAGACTCCTTGCATTAAAGTGGACAACATTAAGGCCACTTCGCTGACTGCACAGTACTTGAATCATTACTTTCTTGTTATCACCATCACCATTAGACGAATACCAAGACCCTAACACAAGAAGAAGCAACAGGAGAAGAATTTTTAGGCAAATAAAAGAATAGACCAAAAAGAGAAAAATAGAATAAAGTTAAGGCTATAAGATTATAGAGATTATTATGTAAGTATAAGGACAGCATAGTACTGAAATAATATTAAGAAATAAATAACTAACTTATTTATTAACATAAAGATAGTCATAAAAATAAAACTTAGTTTAACCATCAGGTTCAGCGACAACGGAGGAAGCGCAATGGATTGCAGTTTCAAGATGATCCATACTGCTAATGAGAACGCTGTCTGCGTTTTTTTTCTTCCTAACAAATACAGAGCCACGAAACGTAAAGGCATTGAATATTTTTCTCTCACGTTTGAAAGCGATCGCAGCTTGAAGTAATTTTCGGGTCTCTGCATTTAGGCTTTCGTGTGAGTAAATATTATTATCATAGTCGAACCCAGCCGCTCTTAAATTAATAGCACATTTATACTGCTTTCGATATGACCCAATACGCGGTTCCGATCATATGGTGTATAATATTTAATAATTACCAATGAGTTTGGGTTATTTGATTTAGGCTTGATGCGGAAGATATCTTTAATCAGTGGAGGCTGAAACTGAACGAAGAGACAGATGCGATTAAAGATACTTTTTAAGTTTTCATCATTAGAATACGGCAGGCCAAATAAAACAGCATCCGCAGAGAAATCTGAAGCGCAGCCAGCTGGGTTTTTGTTGTTATGGTTTTCATTGTAAGAGTTGTTATTGTTGTTGCTATTCACTTGCTCTACAAGTACTTCGCATCGAGTTGTGAGTGCAGTCAGTCTGCTCTCGGTGATGGAGCCATTTACAGAAGAATAGGTGTAGAAAAAGAGGAAAACAGTGAAAGAACACAAGCGAATGAGTTTTTTTAGTGAGTGATCGCAAGCCGAGACAGCAACAGTTCGTAGGCGATTATTAAGACATATTTAATTACAAATTTAATTACAATTAAAGTTTAAATTGTTCGGGCTTATGAGAAGTTATGTGACTGTTTTTGTTTTAAGACTTTTTATTATTGCTAATGTTACGTTGTTTCATATGCTAAAAATATGCAAATTATTAATTCGCCAAATTTAAGGAAAACTTTAACAGATTTCAATTTAACAATTTAACATAAAAATAGATTCGAATATCCTTAACAAAGGACACTGTGGGTAAAAACCAAAAGTGGTATCGTGTTTTGCCAAAATATTGTTAGTTAAAGTCTATATATACTTCTACTTTAAGACATACGTAGTTTTTCTTAAAAAAATTAAATTATTTTGAGATCGTGATTTTTTACTGTTTTTCTCAAAAAACAACTTTGTCCTTGCGGGAGAGGAAGAGATCCTTATTTTTTTCTAAAAATTTTTTTAGGATATCTTGACCACCCTGTTCAACTTTTGAGACCTCTTAGAATGTGAAATTTGAAAAAAATTGTAATTCGATACGCCCTAATGAGCACCTCCCCTCTCACATTTTTAAGTTTTGGCAAACTTTTCTACTAGAGTACGAAAATATCAATGATATTCGCATATCAGGTTTGTTGTTAAACATGGTTGTAATTAAACATCTTTAATTGATATTAAGACGATAATTTTCCCGCGAATGACTGGTGATTAGGTCGAGTTTTAAAAAACATACGTCGATAGCGACAATAGAGTCCGCGTAGCTGACGTTCGAACCGAAAGAGGTTGCATCACGCGACCTATCGTGAAGCTGGTCGCTCTACCCGCGAACTAGCAGAGTCATCATACTTTTTCCTCATTTAACCCTTTCTTTTATTTTCTCTCTTTTCTTTTCATCTTGTTTCAGAATGTCAACTACCAACATTGTGCGTGATCTCTTGGAGAAAATGATTCTCCAAACCGTGAGAATGAGAATGAGCTACGCGGACTCTATTGTCGCTATCGACGTATGTTTTTTAAAACTCGACCTAATCACCAGTCATTCGCGGGAAATTTATCGTCTTGGATAACGACTAAATCATTGGTATATAAGCCCAATTGAGGAGTTTTCCACTTTTCACGCCGATGCATCTTCTTCAAGTACTTATTTTGCCATCGGTGATGATCGTTGATGATCGTCAGAGGCTGCTCAGTTATTTCTGGCTTCCCTAGCAAGAGCAGTGAGCCTCCAACCAAGAAATGATCAGGAGTAAGAGACTGAAAATCAAACGGACTTTTGAACATGGCGAATTAAGACATGATTCGATTCTATTCAGTAGCGTTGTAAATTCTTCGAAAATTGGTCTTAAAGCTTTTAACTCCAGCTTCCCATAAACTTCTCAAATGAGGAGCGCCAGCGGGAATGAAATACCTGGAGATTTCGAGATGCGCATACTGGGCTAGGAGGGCATCATGTGACGCACTCAGAAAGCTTTTGAAGTCCTTTTTTAGAACATTTGAGGCGCCCACAAAGTTTGTACTATTGTCGGAGTACACGTTGTCAACTACCAACATTGTGCGTGATCTCTTGGAGAAAATGATTCTCCAAACCGAATCAAAGATGGCCTTTAGCGACGTTGATACGGAGCAGGAGTGCACCCAAGGACTCGAAGTCATCCTCGGACGTGTAAGTCCTTATCGAACTGTCAAGCACGGTTGCCGTAGTGATGCGCAGTGACACTGTCCCCAAGCGTCGTTTGTACTTTAATGAGCAAAATCTTGCGTCGTGCAGTTCGACAGTTTCTAACCATGGGTCTGGAGCCTGGAGGAGCAGTATTACTCCATTTCTACTGCTCCAACTGCCTTCCAGCTGTTCATGTGCGAAAGGACTGCCAGAGCAACGTGAGATGCTGTCACTGCGGTGACGATAAAAAAAAGGACTGCCGGAGAAAAAATTTTTTTTTAACCAGAACACAGAATAAAAGTAGCCAAAATGTAAAAAAATACTTTTGCATGCTGATTCTTAATCAGCTTTTTTAACCCTCCAATGAGTGACAGTTCTGAACTTCACGGCCGTGTGAAAAGGTCCCTACGGACCTTTTTTGTAAATCATGTTTTTTCCATATAAAAATTTTTTTTTATTTTTTTTCGTTTTTATTGCTTAAAACTAAATTCTGCATACAAAAATAATTTTTCCATTTTTTTTAATTTTTGTTTGCTTGAATTTTCTTAAGACTATTATAAAAAAGTTTAAAAAGTATTGTTGTTGAGCGTGTACTTCTTGTCCTCCGCCCTGTGAGCAAGTGTTGCAGCGATGTAAAAGTGTGCTATGTTCTCCGCAAACAGCGTTGCCGCAGCCGAAGCAGTATGCCCGCGTTTTCCGCTGCCGCCTGTACTCAGAACGGCAAAGGCGACATGACGGTCTACTTGACCTAGCCGCAAACGGCGGTGCATTGCTTTCCATCGGTCTTGATAATACCTGAAATGAAAAGAAAAATAAAAAACAAATAACTATATATTCTTTTCTTGAATTTGAAGATGTTTTTCTTACCCTGACATCGAATGCTTCCATCGCATTGCGTATCCTTGGATATGAGGTTATATGGTTGTTCAGGGCACGTTCTTCGATATTTGGTGTGGGCAATTGTTTCGTTATCAGTTACAAGAACGACCGCCGTCTGTAACTCCTTTTTATAGGCTTCATTTCGTTGTAAATCGTAAAAGCAGCCAATGCAGCGACGTCCAGCATATTATAAAACATGGCCAACGGCCATCGTTGTGTTGCTCTTTTGCAGCTGTAAGTGCCTAGCATTTGATCCATGGTATCAACGCCGCATTTGTTGGCGTTGTAATCTAATATGGCATAGGGCTTCCGCTTCTCGGTTTGCTCGTCAACGAGGCAGGTGTAGTGCATTGTGGAGAGCACGTTCACCACTTTATTTTTTTTCGGCACGTATGAGCATAACGCTATATCCCCTTCGTTGAACCCAAATAATTTACTATTTATGGTGCGCTTCGGGTTCTTCTTGAACTCCTGTGGAATGAATGTTTTGTTGTAGCGCACTGTACCAACATATGCGGTCTTCCTCCTCAACAAAATACGCGCCAAGTCAAGAGTAGTAAAGAAACTATCCGCGTTAATAGTACGGCCAGCATCTAAATATTTTTCCACAAGATCCAGCACTACGTTCTGCCCTTGGTTTATCTCCCGATGTTGGTTTGGCAGTTTTCCAGAATATATGTATCATTCCCTTCACAGGATAATAACTCTGTGAGTCGCATAACCACCATACTTTCAAACCATACTTAGCTGGCTTTGACGGAATATATTGTGTGAAGCGGGTGCGGCCTCTGTAAGGGAACAACTGCTCATCAACTGTTAGTGCTTCATGAGGAGTGTAAGCTGCTGCCAAGTTATGTTGCAACATTTGCCAAATATCGTCAATAGCCGCAGTTTTGCTGTTGATGAGTCGCTGTTGTCGAGTATTTCCATTGTCGAATCGAATAAATTGCTTTATACACATGAAGCGATCGTACGACAACGCAGCTTAGTATATTGGGCAACGCGTCGCGCCCCATAATTCCATAGCTGGTTCATGGTTTGATCTTGTGAGTCCAGCATACAAAAGAATAGCTACAAAGGCGTCAAACTCTTTCATTGTCACTGGCTTCCACTCCTTTTTCTTCGTGGGATTCGCCAAATTCCATGCAACTGTAACCTCCCTGCCTTTACGATTTGTTTCACGTAGCACTAAGTGTATTATTTCCTCTGTCATGATTGTACGCATTATTGTATAGGGGTGGTGTAAATTTCCTGTTGGTCCTGGCTTCTTTCTTGTGAAGTCGACCACGTTATGATTACGAGTGCGTGATTTTGGTGGTGCTTTTTTACTCCATTGGGTGCCATCTTTACCAATATAGTAACTTTCATTCATTTCCTGTCCATAATTTTCTTCCTCTTCATCATCGTCGTCATCAGTATCTTCATTTAGCTCGACGTATTCTTCAGTTTCGGCATCTGACTCTTCAGCAGGTTGGTATATGCGATCTTCATCATCCTCAACTTCATAATTATCAATTGCAGCAATATCAATTTCTTCATCCATGTCTTCGTCCATAAAATCAGCAAATCTACTATCAGCTGCACGCCTTTCATCCGCAGTCATTTGCTGGTAACGTGTACTACGGCGTACAACAATTTCAGCAACGTCCAAATTACTTGCATCTGCCATATTTATATTTTTGTTTCTATCACACACGATTTTACTCTTCGCTGTCAAAACTTTGACTGATTTGGTTTACGAAACTACAACTTCTTTTATACTCTTTCGTACGTCTACCTAAACTCAAAGACATTAGAGCCCAAACAGAACCAAGGTGGATGTCGGATGGCGGGCCTCTCTCTGCGAAATCCGCTGAGAACACGTCCAGAATATGAGCGGTTGTCGGTTGTCGGATCACGGTTGCATTTTATATTGGGAATGATACAAATTATTTTATATTATGCTTTGAATTCACATGAATGCAACACAGGCACAAAAACAGAAAGTCAGATCATAGTAAAAACTAAGAAAATAACACTGAACGTACCCAATCTTTAGCAAAAATATGGCAAAATTTAAGTCACTCAGAGAGAGATCCGACACCCGTCAGAGAGAAATTAGAATAGATTCTATTCTGGCGTTTTCCCGTCATGCATTTCTACGGCGATTTCATTTTTGGCGGCTGCATATATTTTCATGTAATTTGTAGCACGGCGAATCTGACAACCGACATCCACCTTGGTTCTGTTCGCGCTCTTAGGGATGATGATAAAAACAAAAAATTCTAAGAAAAAATTCTAAGAACAAAAATACTAAGAACAAAAAATACTAAGAACAAAATACTAAGAACAAAAAATTCTAAGAACTGGTTTATTGCTAGTAGTATAAAATTAGAATATTGTGCCTTTCCTTGAAAGCAATAAAGTTCATGTCTTCGAATTTTTCTTAGAATTTTTTGTTTTTATCATCATCCCTAATGTCTTTGAGTTTAGGTCTTTGTCTTCAGAATAAGTAAATTATGTGTTGAAACAATAAAAAAAATTATAATGATGCCCAAAAACATGCATTTATTAGTGAAATTCAGTACAAGGTCCATACGGACCTATTCACACGTCCTCGTACTATTCTCACTAAAACCTCAATAACTCCTAAAGTAATGATCCTATCGGCTTGATTTTCTTTCCAAAAGATGCGCAACAATGCGTTACTTGGAATACAGAGTAACTTTGGGGGGGGGGGTTGTAGTGGCCGAAGTAGGAGTAATTTCAGTTTGAAAAGGCAAAAAGGTTCCTAGCGACCTTCTCACTCATCGTAGGGTTAACAAATTTCTCACAATTTACTTTTCATGATCAAAGTTATCTACATTGCAGTGTAGGATAGAAGGGGAGGCCTCGGCACAAGGGACGCTTCGACAGTGGCAGTTTTGACATTTTTCTTCGCACCATTTGGTTCGCACAATTAAAAACACATTTCTCCCAACCGAACGCGGTTGTCATGAAAATTTGTCAGTGATGATTAGTGCATATGCGTGAGTAGACGTGATTTTGTATTTCTGTAACGAGTTAATGTAATATTTGCTTATTACTTTTGATGTGAAACTCAGATAATAAAATATTCAACTTTTCGTTTCTTTTGTGCAGTTACTGAAACACATTATTGCTGTTTATACACCATTTAAGGTTTGTTAACTGAATAAAAAGAAAATGTTAAATTCTGCAATTTGTGAAATAAGTGGGGGAGGAAGGATTGCCAAATGAAAAAGGGAGGCTTCGACATTAGGGGTATAACTTTTTAAAATGTTCCTTAAAATTTAAAAATACATAGAGTCACATAATGAGGAATAGGGAAAAATTAATAACTACGTTTTTAGTTTTCAATTTCATTTAAAAAAGTTCACGCCGCGAGCACAATGAAATTTTCCTAAGTCAGGCAAAATTCTACTAATTTTCACTTATTGTATTTACGTTACTTTTAAAGTCTTGCGCGACGTAACGTGAGTAAATATGAGTGTAAACTCAGCCTAAAACAAATATGTCTTTTCCACTAATGCTTTTGTAATGTTGAGCATAGTTGGCCGATTGTCATGACAACGGTAAATTCATCTTAGCTACTTTTGCTTGTTAAATTCTCGGCATAACGTGCAGTTGAATTGATTGTTTGTATTTTTTAATTACTAAATCAAAATCAAAAGTGCCCTTCAATGTCTTTTAAAAGTAGTAAACGGTGCGTAGAGAAGAACTCTAAGATTTGGACAAATAATTTAACTCGTTTCGAACAAAGTAAGACAAAAAGACGCGATATACCAAATGTGGAACATTGTTTGAGTGACTTATGTAACTTATGTGACCGAACAAAATAATTATTATTGGAAGATGCAATGCTTTAGCTAAATTAGAAAAAAATAAAATAAAAAGGTATAAAATTGTGTCAGCAGAAGTGATCGATTTGTGGCTTAAGCTTAATTTCCCCAGCATTATAAAATCTTCAGTTGAAAAACTTATGAACGATTATTCAAATTTTATAAAGCA
Source organism: Dichetophora obliterata (assembly GCA_963920525.1). Taxonomy (NCBI): domain Eukaryota; kingdom Metazoa; phylum Arthropoda; class Insecta; order Diptera; family Sciomyzidae; genus Dichetophora; species Dichetophora obliterata. The sequence goes on from OY986437.1 coordinate 132,552,627, forward strand.
CAAAAATGGTAAAAGTGCCTGTTCCGGTTTTGATCAAATATTCGACATTACTAACGAAAAAGGTTTGTGGCTCAGTGCAGAGGATAAAAAATTGCATATACTTTGGAAAAATACAAATGGAAAAGTTGGATACACAACTACTAAGAATATCAACGTGCATCCATCAATAGCTTGTAAAGTAAGTCGAGCTGCAGTTAATTCACATTGCTGCCAAGGAAATCAAAGTGGTTCTGACTCAACAACATCTATCGACGAAGACCTGAGTTCAAATGCTGAATATGATGAAGACTTCGAACGACCACGTCAATTAAAATCTTCAAAATCTTCAACAGTCGCAGCGGTTGCAATTGTTCAAAAAGCAAACGTTACCACAAAAAATGCAGCTAAAATCTGCAAGGAGTTGGTTAAAGCAGGAGTTAATATACCGACACCTTCACAATCAGGAATTTGCAAAGCTGCAATGAAATCAGCAGAAGTTTTGGAAAAAGAATATGTAAACACGCTTAAAAATGAAAATTGGTGCCTTCATTTTGATGGGAAAAAGTTTGGTGATAAAGAAATACAGGTAGTTGTGTTGAAAAATGAAGAACGAGAAGTTAAGCTGGCTGTTTTGGTTTTTGATAATGGCAAAAGTGTAACAATATATGAAGGAATTAAAGAAAAGCTCAATAAATTTGATCTTTGGAAATCAATAAAGATGATTGTTTGTGATACAACTAGTGTCAATACTGGCATTAAAAATGGAGTTGTTTCTCTTCTGAGAAAGCATTACGAATTTCTGAAGCTACCTCCACCACAATATATTGGTTGTCAGCACCATGTGCTAGATTTGGTATTAAGGCATGTCATGGATGAGGTACTTGACGGGAAATCAACATCGCCTAATATATCTTATAATGTATTCTCCGAACTTATCACTCACTATGAAAACTTTAAAGAAAGCTTCATGCAAAATAAGGAAAAAATTGAAGTAAAGTGCATTAAATGGCGAGATGATATGCAATATTTGTTTGAACTTGGGGAAACCTTCAGGTTCTACGAAAAAAACAAAAAATTTCCATTTATAAAGTTCAAAGCAATTCCACCGCTAAGTAACGCTCGTTGGAACTCCAGAGCTATTCTTGCGATTTTAACATTTATACTCATACCAAAGTATAGAGCTCAATTAACTCCGATATGCCAATTTATATGCGGTGCTTGGTATGACGTTTGGTTTTCCGATCATTGTTTTCGTGACAATAATTTTGAAAATTTACAAAATTCGGTAAAGAGGTTTAAAAAAGCTCACGTATGCTTCTTTAAACATTGGGTGAAAGAAGATTCAGCCATAGAAAATCAACAGCGCTCTAACATATGTGCCGAACGTGCCATTAAAGTTGTAAAGGACATCTACCCTAGATGCAAAACACCCCATACTTTGAATATTAAATTTATTTCTACAAATGTTTAAAAGGTTAAACCAAATTTTTAATATATTTGTTTGTGATAAAATTGATTTTTACCTTAAAATAAAATGTAAAATTTTTTTTAAGGTGTTTTTTATTTCGGATATTGCCTGTCCGGCGTGAACTTTTTGAAGTTAAATAAGAAAATAAAAATGCAGTTATCTTTTTTCCCCTATTCCTCAACATATAGGGCCATGTAAATATGGTCTTTGAAAAAAGTTATACCCCTATTCGACATGTTGTATCGGTTAATACACGATGATACCGTTAGTATTACTGACTCCGACAAATCCCTATCTTTTGTTCAAGATGAAGACGAAGAATTGTCGCAACTAATGATGGACAACGGTCCTACAGGATTTTTTGGTACTTATCTAAAATACATCTTCAAGTTTGTACCAACACAAACATACGATAAAAAAATAATAATATTTAACATTTTCCCCCTTACTTTTTCATTTATATATTGCTCGTTTTCTTCAATAACGTAACAACTCAAGAAAACTGATTTTTCAGTAGAAGCATTTTAAATTTTAAGCAGACATAGGAAATTGGTCCTTAACTTTAAAAGTATCGCTAAAACAAAAACTATGCCAAAAGTTTTAAAAAAGTTGAATTTACGCACAATGTGCCGCAAAAATAATTTCAGGTACACAAGTTTCTTATGCAAGTAAAATAAAAATTTATTACGGTGTAATCACAAAGCCGAATCTCCAAAATAACATATAATAAGGATCATGGTAGAACAAACGTTTCTTCATAATTAACTTGATTTTTAAGTTTTTTTAGATTATAACGTTATTGAAGAAAACGAGCGATATAGTCTATCTATATAATATAATTACCTGCTCTTATATGAAAGACACTTTATAAGAACAAAAGGTAATTTTATTAGCCTCCTTCCTATGTCTAAGCCTCCCTGAAGACTGACGAAGGCTTCCTTAAGGGGAGACATTTCGACATTTTATTAAAATTATGTATTTTTCTCACTATTTAGAAAATAAATAAAAAAATTGAGTTTTTGGTAATTTTTAAAAGTAGCGCACATATTTGCTTTGAAAACAACCTGTCCCATTGCATTTAGAAGAAAAAAATTATTTTTTTATTAGGGTGTCGCAGCCTCCCCTTCTACCCTACTCTTTACTGACACGTGATTAGAGTTGCCACATGTAAAATTATTATATACTCGCCGTGTGCTGCACGATTGGCATTACTGGTGTTTACATGAAGAGAAAATTCCCTCTCGCGAACAAATAGGTAGGTGAGAAAAAAATTAGTTTTTGTCAGGCCGAAATTTGGCCGAATAAAAACAAATAACCAAATGAAAAATAAAATCGCCAAACAGCCAAAAACTGACCGCGCGAAAAAAAGCCACTTATGGCTATAAATAGCCAAAACGGCAACACTGGTCGAGTTCCCTCCAAGAGGCAACGCGCCAGGCGTTCTCGGGCGAAGAAGTGAAGGAAGACGAATTCCCAGTTATCCAAGACTGAAGAGCAGAAGAGGTTCGGGGGTGGTGAACCAAAGAGTTCCTCCCGGAAGGGACCGCATTCGCTAGACCCACTTTCGGCATCAGCTAGGGACTACTTCCCAAAGCGGTCCCCTTCTGGAAAGAAGCCGCAGTCGTATGATCGTGCGTCTTCGTCTAGGGACCCTTTCCCGTTGCGGTCTCCCTTCGAACGCCCAACAAACATAAATCTCCAGCGTATCGTGTCGCTGCTCCCCACTGCATTGGTAGCTACGTAGGCAAATGGTGGTATCGTGCGGGATCGCGTGATACTGGATACCTGGCTTCCTCAGTCCCGAATCGCACATAAGTTTGTGAGACAATGGAGGCTCCCAACTTGTGTTGTCGATGGATGGGAGGTCTGCACTCTTGTGTTGCGCGGTCGGTACGGGTTGAGTATCGACTTCGAGACAACCGCGAGGGTCAAGCTGCGGTAAGAAATCATGACGCCAGCCAAGGACATCGACGAGCGCATCAGCAAAAGTTATCCTGAAATGAATTTGTTTGATCCTCAATTCTACACGAAGTCATCGATGCGACTCATGCTGGGAGTCGACGTTTACTCCCGAGTCATGCAGCCGGGATGGCTACCTCTTCTCGCTACCCTGTCTTTAAACTCTGTTTAGTTTTAAGTCATTAGAATAAAATCGGACCTCAGTCGTTACTGTTCTACCATTGAACCACGCGCGTTTTACTTAAAGGCCATAGTTATTTTATATAGTCTTAGCTATTCCCCCCCCCCCCCTCCCTCGATATATCGAATTTATAATATGGGTCATTGTTTTACAAACCGTACAGATTTGAACAAAAAATGACCGACCCATTTGTGATTTGCATCACATTTTTTTTACGGGTTCTATATCGAAAAAAAAGAGACACGTGTACGAGGATTTTTTTTTTTTTGATAATAGAGGGCGTTAAAAGTTTGAGATTTTCGTGATTTTTGCCTTGGAGACTAATTTTCAAAAACTCATAACTTAGGTTCTGTTTAAGCTAGAAACAACTTTTTTGTTTCATTTTGAAGATAAAGTAAATTTTAAGAAAAAAGTAGTTTCAAAAAAATTTATGAAAAATTTCATATTCTTATACGCAATTAAAATTTTTCAATAAGTTTTAACCAATCTCACCCACCACTTAGCGCGTTTTATTTATTAATATTATTTTTATTAATAAATGAGGCTTTATAGAAATTTGGGTCAACCTTTAATAAAAAATAACATTATTTCAGCAAATAAAGTGATATATTACGATTTCAATTCATTAGTATTCTACACGTATATTTTTTTGTCTCAATATAACATCAGTCTTTACTTACTTGTTTTTATAATATTTTTTTTTTCATACAAAGAGAATTGCTTTGCTTGAAACTCTTAAAGTAAGCTTGGAATCATTCAGTGATATTTTAAAGTACCTTTAATCATTATAGCTTTTTAGCGGCAGGAATCACAGATTTTTTTTCAATATCTTATTAACTACCGGTATTTTCATTGCATGTAATTGACTTGCATTAACTTTTCGCAATTTAAGTGTTTTTTTCTTGAATGTTTTGTTAAATTGAAAGGATTTAAACAAGCATCATTACGAATACTTTTGCCTTGTGATCTTTTAGACTAATTTGCAGGCATGGTTTTATGTTTTTTGTCGGCGTCTTTTGGTTTGAAGATTGGTGGCATCGATTGGTGAGAGACAGGGCACAACTGCTGTAACAACTGAAGTAAAGAATAGATGGATTTATTAATAAACAATATTATCTAATTAAATAATAATTAAATTATATCTTTATAACACATAATTTATAACACATAATTATAATACAGAGAACAACGATATGAGACGAGAATATGAGGTTTACTTTGCAACTGGCGCGCCGACGTCAGGTACCGCGCGAGTTTATTTAATTTTTTTGCAATAGTAATAATTATTTCTGCATCGATAAAAAAATCGTTTTGTATAGAAAAAATCGATAAATGTAAAATTTGACGTAGAATACGATGGTTATGTTTTAAACACGCTAAGTAAGGGTAAGATTGGTCAAAATTTATTTAAAAAATTAAATTGCGTATAAGAATATGAAATTTTTCATAAATTTTTTTGAAACTACTTTTTTCTTAAAATTTACTTTGTTATCTTCTCTAGCTTAAAAATTTGTCTCTAGCTTAAACAGAACCTAAGTTATGAATTTTTGAAAATTAGTCTCCAAGGCAAAAATCGCGAAAATCTCAAACTTTTAACGCCCTCTATTATAAAAAAAAAAAAAATCCTCGAACACGTGTCTCTTTTTTTTCGATATAGAACCCGTAAAACAATTCATGGAAATCAAAAATGTAGCGATCAGAATAGTGTTCGGTTTGTAAAAGAATGACCCATATACAATTATATACTCTAATAATAATTTGAAGCTATTCAGATCTATGGGGCAGAACTTGCCAAAACTCTCAATATAATAGAAAATTTTTCAATCAGGGATTTGTTTTTGCCAGTTATCTGTGAGCTTAGCTCAGAGTTATAGAAAAAGCACCTAGCTATGTTTTCGTCGTTAGTAGACCCATATCCTGGTTTGGTTTGCTGACCAAGAGAAACATCATCGAAAATTTCAACCTCTTCAAGGTAAAAATTTTTTGGTCAAAGGGGGGAGGAATGTTGTGACTAATTATTCACAAACTTTAATAATTTACTTAAAACAGTTATAATAGCAATGAACACTGATCTGCCTCAATAGAAAGTGAGTAATCAGCATTCATTGCAATGCAAAAGTCAAGCTCATGGTTAACAAGCGACTAAATAGTTGAGTAAAGAAAACCAGTTTGCTATTTTAGATGCGCTTCTGTTAACATGACTTGACTACTGTTTTACAAAAATGCAGCCGTTGCATTTTTGGACTTTGGCTCATTAAGCGCGAGGTAAATATTTAAATTGATATTTCTTTGTTGTAATCAACATGGTTATGAAATCTGAGCCAAAGTTCCCATGGCTGGGCGGTCGAGTATGAGTGTATGTATGTTTGTTTTAGAAGAGTAGCGGCAGAATTAAATATGTATGTGCATGCAAATAAGCATGAATAATTGTTTTGTTTTTAAGAATAAGAATACTATTTTGTATATCAAAATTAATAACAATGAGATTGTCTAGGTTAAAAATTTGACTTTAAGGTTGTTTATATTTTAAGGTTAAGTTATTGAGCCAAATAGAATCTCAGCCAAGAATGGAAAATTGTAACTAAGTTAAGAAAATGACGAAGAAGAAAGCGAGATCAGATTTGTTATAAATATCTGATATCTGCTAATATAAAAGAGAGTTGTTTAAATATTATACAGTAACGACAGTGGCTCGTAAATAAATAAAAGTGAAGTCTTCACATAGAAAGAAGAGAACTCGAGATAGTTCAATTTTTTAAGGTACAGGAAAACAAAAAATGGACAACTATGGTAAGTATGCTTTCGGTTTGGGAACCGTTCAAAACCCCCATTAACATAAACCTATCTCGGCAACCTCACGGCTGCCTACTGAATGGCATAAACCACCATGCCTACCCAACAAAAAGGTGGTTAATATTAAAATAAAAATTGGGGAGAGTGTCGCTCGGCGACGAATAGGACTTACGTGTATCCTCAGTGGAGGATACAACAGTGGTTTCTGTTCAACAATCTAATTTAAGTAACTTTTAATGTAAAATTAACCTCATATTGCTATTTGACAGAATTGATACTTTAACCTATTTTATAGCCGTGCTAGCCCGTAACTGACCGAATAAGTTGTAAGCAACACTACATGACTTAATACAGGGTTTGCTAAAACAACTTCGGATCAATATTATTAATTTGACGTACGATTCACCTTAATTTCCCCACTCCTGAAGACAAAAAACATGAGCGCTATTTTGCTAAATGTTTATAGCGATCAAATGTTTTTCATCTCTCTTGAATAGTTATCGCTTTAAGATTGAGCTCCTTAGATAAACTAAGATGAACAATAATTTCTGTATTTCTGTTTTTCACACATATAATTTTTCTCTTTACGAAGGTTTTGCAATGGTATAAGCTCATTCCAATACAATTTTTGCACTCGCTGATACAAGCCGCAAATAGCTTTAATTTTACAAAAATTCACAAATTTCACATAGAATGTCGTTGTGACCTCTAAAGGTGTCAAATATAAAACCGGGTTCTGTTCATTTTTTATCCCTAACAATTCTTTTAAAAATACCCATTCATATTTGCCACCCTTCTAAATGTCGCCCAACAAAAATACAAAAAAGAAAAATGTGTTCCTCTTGTTGGACTCCCAATTAACAAAAAAAAAATTATCTAATATAAATAGTTCATCTTTTTCAAATAACACCTCGATAGATCAAATAAAAGCACTGATCCTATAATTTTTTTACCGCCAATATTTCATTTGAAACCACCCCGCCTGTATCTGTCACCCAAAAATCAAATTTATAGCTCAAAGCTTATTCCCAAAATATTTTCCATCTTTCTTCAAATAAAAACTGAATACATTTAAAAAAATTTGATAAAATGTAATACTGTTTCCAATTGAACTATCCTAATCTGCATTATTAAAAAACAATGTAGATATGGAAAAATAACATGTTGCTTTATAAATAGTCAAAAAACAGGTGTGAATGTAAAGTAAGTTTTAAGTCATTTCGTACTTTTCATTAAAGACAACAAAATAATAGTTTTTGTTTTGACACTCTGCATTCTTATTTCCTAAAATTTTTTGGTTTTTCTTACATATTCTCAATTCGTTATACAAAAATTAAAGTCGTCCCTATATTATTATTATTATTATTGATAACGTAATTTATAATTAAAATTATAATTTAGTTGTACATGGATAGCTATGGCTACGATGGCCTTAAGCTGAGAAGGATAACATTACTAATGTAGAGTAGGTAATATAAAGAGAAATTTAAGATTAGTTATGTGAAGCTTTTATGTGTTTGGTAATTACATTAATATTCTAAAGGAGAAGAATAATTAAATAGAAGTACAAAAAATAAAATAATTCATTTAGATCTTATAGAAAGAATTTCTGGTAATTGATATCTTATATTAAATAGTTAGATAAGGTGGTATAAGTTTGATTTTTTAAGAAAATTGATTATGATAAGAATATTGTGAGTTGTTGGATTGGATATAAGAGATAAAGCGTCGGTATTTTGGAGGGTGCTTTGTCTAATGTGGGAGAGATGTGTGCAATTGGTAATGAGGTGATGGATATTTATGGGATTGGTGCAGTTGCAGAACGGGCAGGAAGGATGAGTGTTGTTGCTTATGAGGTGGCCATGTGTTATTTTAGTGTGCCCTAAACGGATACGCTCCAGTTTTATTATGTCTAGTCTTTTGATGTCAGGGTGATTTATTTTGAGGAATTGGTGTGTCGATATTTTGTCTTTGTTAATTTGTTTGTACCAATCTGAGGTGTTCTGCCAGGATTCTTGGAGTTTGTTATTGTAGTGTTTAGCTATAAATTTGTTTATGTCATTGGTGTTAAAATTATTTGTGGTTTCTAAAGGTGCTAAGGTTGCATATTTGGCTGATTGATCAGCGAATTCATTGCCTTCTATCTGCATATGGCTTGGGACCCATATTAAGATCATTTTTGGATAGTTTCTGGTGAGGTGATTTCGGATAAGGGTGGGGTAATAATCTTTGTTTTCTGTGTTGGCTATTGCGTCTAGCGATGATAGGGAGTCTGTACAAATGGCGAAGTTTCCGTCTTGGTTGATAACATATGCGATTGCTTCATTTATTGCGATTATTTCAGCAGAGAATACTGTGCTATAAAATGGAAGTGTTGATATTTTAATAATTTCGTTCGAGTATGTGACGCTAAAGCTGGATTTGCCGTTTGATTTTGAGCCATCAGTAAATATGAACGTGTAACTGTGGAATTTATCTTTAATTTCGAGAAACATGGAGCGAAATAGTTGAGCGGAGGTATTTGATTTTGTCTGTTTCCTTAGAGACGTAATAATTGTGTTGGTTATGAATTCACTGGGTGAGGGGGTGAGTGTTGTATCTTCTATGGGGAGGTATTGTAGCTCGAGTTGTTTGCACCTGGATATAACTTTTGTGATTGCTGGTAAGCATTTGTTGTTTTGGTGTGATTCAACGTGGCTTACTATTATATTGTATAGGGGACTGTTATAGCTGTTTTGGAGAGATTTAAATAGTTTTGCGGTAATCTTGTCTCTTAAGTTCTCAATGGTTGGTATATTTGATTCGAAGAGCATGTTTTTTATTGGAGTTGATCGAAATGCTCCCAAGGCAGTCCGAACTGCCGAGTTGAGGGTTGTTTGGAGTTTTTTAATAGATGATGTTGGTGAGTGTCCAAAGAGGAATATGCCATAACTTATTTTGGATATGATCAGTGACCTAATGATCGAAATCAGTGTCTGGGTGTTGCAATTGAGCTTAGGGCTAGATAAACATTTAATAATATTTAGTTTTTTATTGAGGGCTGTATTAATAAAGTCAATGTGTAAATTCCATCTGTAACGATTGTTAAATAAAATTCCTAAAATTTTTATGTTATCAACATTTTTAAAATGTATGTTGTTGGTTAGAATTTTGCAGACACAATTGTGTTTGCGGCAGAAGTGAATGTGGTTACATTTTGTGTTTGATAGGGTTGCTCCGGAATAGTTACACCAGGCGTTGATGTCTATAAAAAGGTTGTTGAGGTTTTTTGTTTGGTTTTTGTTTTTGTCGAATTTGGTAATTATGAAGAAATCGTCGGCGTATGCGCAGAATTCTATTTCTTTATATAGGGATATAGTTTTATAGAGTTTGTTGTAAGCAATTATAAAAAGAATGACAGATAAGGGGGACCCTTGTGGGATACCGTTTTTGAGTGGTAGAGTATTAGATAGTGTTTTCTCTATGCGTACTATTATTTTCCGATTTGACATGAAATTATGTATGTAGTTAGATATTTTGGGGCCTATTTTCCAGATTCGAAGTTGTTCGATGATTGTGTGTAAACCTATCTTGTCGAATGCTTTTTCAAAGTCGAGCGACAGAATAGAGAGATGTTCCTGAGCTGAAAGACAGTTTGCAATTTGGTAGTCTAAAAAGAGTAGAGTATCATTTACAGATTTGCCTTTTCTGAATCCCATTTGGCGACTATCGATGAGTTTGTCAGCGGTGACAAACCACCATAATCGGTTGGCTATTATTTTGTCAAGCAATTTTGAAGTGCATGGATTTAATGATATGGGTCGGTAAGATGTCGTTAAAGTTTTGTTGGAGTTTGGTTTTAAGATTGGGATAACTAGGCTTGTTTTGTATGATTGTGGAATGTGGTTATTTAAAATGTTGTTGAAATGATTAATGAGTCGAAGTTTGGTTATTTTAGGTAGATTTCGTAACATGGGGTAAGATATTCGGTCTAGTCCCGGAGTTTTGCCTTTTAGTTTAGCTAAGGCAGAAGTGAATTCAATGAAGTTTATTTCCTTTTCTATTGTGAGTGCGTTGATAGATGGTGTTATGTAAGGGGCAGTCCTGGTTAGTGTATTTTTGCTGATGCAAAATTTACGTGTGAAATTGTCATCCGCAGAGTTGTTGGACCAAGTTTTGCTGAACTCGTTTGCGATTTCGGATCTTTCTGTTATTGCTGGTAGTGAGGAGTTAGTTGGGGTGATGCAATGAATGCGGTGGGTTGTTTTGTAGCCGCAAAATGTTCTTACGTTTGTCCAGATCTTACCAATTGGTGTAAAAGGGTTTATATCAGAGGTGAAGTTGTCAATTGAGTACTTTTTGGCAGTTTTTATTTCTCGTTTTAGCAGTGCTTTCGATTTTTTGTATTTTATAAGGTTTTGCTGAGTCATGTTTCGTTTAAAAGCATTCCAATATGTGTTTTTTTCCTGTATCAGTTTATTAAGTTTCTTGTTCCACCATGGGACTGTACGGTGAGGCTGATTTGGTGATGATTGGGGGATTGAGTGGTGTGCTGATTGTAATATTATTTTGTTTAAGATTGCCGTTTCTTTGTTTAAATTAGAGGAGTTGGCATATTTCATGGTTAAAGAATTCGAGTGTTCAGTGAAATTAGTCCAGTTGGCGAGGTTGATTTTGAATTTAGATCTGATTTTTTGACTTTTTTCGGTTTGATTATGAAATAAGGAGATAATTATAGGGAAATGATCACTTCCCGAAAGATCGTCAACAATGGTCCAATTTGAACATGTCGCTAAATAAGATGAGGAAAAAGTTACATCTATATGTGATAAAGTATTGTGGGAGCTAAAGTGTGTTGGGGAACCATCGTTTAAAATTATATTGTTAGTTTGGTTTATGAAGTCGTTAAGTATTCTGCCCGCACGGTTGTTTTTGGAGGAGCCCCAATTGTTATGCCAGCAATTGAAGTCACCCGTGATTAGTGCAGCATTGCTTGTAAAATTTAGGACATTGTTTAGATTATTGGAGGTGAATTTGGTATGTGGGGGTATGTATGTAGAGACTATTGCGAACTTTATTTTTGATTGAATCTCAAAAGCTATTGCGTCAAAGTCATTCTGAAGTTGGATTTGTTTATGCTCTAAGGAGTTGTGGATTAGAAGCGCAACCCCACCGAAAAGCGTAGTTGATGTATTAATGGAATGAAGGGAGAAATTAATAGGTATTGGGATATGAGTGATGTTATGGAGATGGGATTCTTGGAGTGATATGATTTTTGGATTGTAGCGTTTAATAAGGATCAAAAGCTCATTGTAATTATTTGTGTAGCCTCTAATATTCCATTGGAGTATTATTAGAGTCATTTATAATATTTATATAGGAAAAAAATAGTAAATTTCTTAGTTAGGACCAGAGTCCATAGATTCTGATGAGTCCAGTGCATCTTGGTGGTTGATTGCTGTGATTTTTGCTGTTGCAGCCTTTTTAGTTGTATTATTGTTAGTTAGTTTTTTCATGAGCTTGTGTTTTAGTCTGTTAGAAGTCTTTATTGGAAGTATTTTAATTTTGGTGTCCGTTATTTGTTTCGACATTAATTTAGTGTGTGGAGTGAGATTACTTGATGTTGGTTCAGTATCAGTGATTAAGTCCGAGTAGTTGACCGTTGCTCGCGATGTTGTTGGTAGTGTTAAGGAAGTTTCTGTTTGTGTTGCTATCGGCAGTGTTGATTGAGTGGCAAAATTGTTGTTTGTTGTTGTTGCGTTGTAAGAGCGTGCAGCTGCTGCGTAGGTTTGACTGTTGTAGTGGTGGCGCTCTTGATATGTTGTTGTTGCTTTTCTTCTATCTACTTTGTCCAGAGTTATTATGGCTTGAATCTCCTTCTCTTTCAAGAAGATAGGGCAAGCTTTGTCATAGGCGTTATGATTAAAGTCGGCAGAATTACTCTCTTTGCAGTTTAGACATGTTTTGGAGAAATTACACGTTTCGTCTAGGTCTGGATTGGTATGAAAGTTGCTGGAGCAGTTAGGGCATATTTTTTGATTGTTGCAGTTGTTTGTTATGTGACCATAACGAAGGCATTTCTTGCACCTGAGCGGCAGGGGAATATAAGGGCGAACTTTTGTTTTTTCGTAACCGATCGCTATCTCACTTGGTAGAGTAGGAAAGGAGAACGTTAGTATGAGAAGACCGGTTTCTTTGAGGTCGTGTTCTGTTTTTTTAAGAATTTTTTTTACTTCAGTGACGTTCTGGTTTTTAAATTCAGCAAGTATGTCTTCCTCTGGCATTCCTCTTAGGTCGTTCGAATATATGATACCTTTGGAGTAATTCAGAGTAGTATGTTCTGTTACATCTATTTTTATTTGCGGAGAGAAGGTGGTTAGTGTTATTAATTTACGGGCTTGAACACAGTTTTTTGTTTTAACTAGAATGTTGCCATTCCTGAGTTTTTTACAAGTGTCGACTTCGCTGCCGCACGTGTTGTCGATGACTTTCTTTATTAGAAATGGTGATACATTCGTTAAAGTTTCGGAACTATTTTGTCTTGATATAATTAGATATTTTGGACCAGGGTGGTCGTTTTTTAAGGTTTTTGTCTTGTTAAATTCTATTTGAGGTTGAGTAGAATATTTCAGCCGGGGTGGAAGGTCCGGCGGGTCGTTCATGGTTAAATTGAATTAAGGGACAAGGCCCTCTTTTATTAAAACACTATTTAACACTGACTTTTAAAATAAGGTAGTGCGGCTTAACTAACGAAGACAAAAGAGTTAGATGTAAATTGTTGGTGATTTTAAGATTATATGGAGTACTAAGCACACTGTGGTTGATTGGGAAAAAACGATCCGCACGTCACGAGTGATTGTCAGAGACTGAGTCGTCCCTATATATATCACACATTTTGGATCCAGACCCCATATTATATATGTCCCACCCCCTGTCACAAAATATTGGAAAGTTTTAATTTCCTCTTGGCCATGATATTTTAACACCACTGGCCATAAAGTGCTTAGAAGTATATGAAATATTTTTGACATAAATTATTTTTTAAGCCTTTAGAAAAAATATAAAAACAACATTTAGAAAAAATTCATTTTCATCAATTTTAATTGGTAGCTAATGATTTTCGTTGAAATAAGTTGTTTATTGAAGTATGTGTCAAAAGGAAGCAATTTTTGCAAATCAATGATATGTCATATGAAAGAGTGTGAAAAAAAATGTGCAACAAAAACAACTTTTGGCCTATTTTTTGAGCAAATATTTAATATTTTATAGGTTTTTTGAAGTTATTTCATTTTTTCCAAAATTATTTAATTGAACTTTCAGACAAAAACAATTTGGTGCAAATCGATTGGAAACTGGCTGAGATATTTGCTTGCAAAGTCCAAACTTGAAATTTCGATAGTTTTTTTTCTCATTTTAAGCCGATGGCCTTGCTTCAGGGAAATGTATTGTGCTGAGAAAATCTACAGTTTTCGAGATGTCGCAATAGTTTTGTTGTCATAATAACGGGAATTTATTTTACATACTATCCGTGGATAACATTACCAAAAAAACTTTCGTCATCGATATTTTTAGCAACCAACGACTTTTCATACAAAAATACGTTACACTGAGAAAAGTTAAATTTTTCGAAATATCGCCATAAATTTAATGCCAAAATAAAGGTAATTTTTTCAAATTTATTATTTGGAAGTAATTTCACCATCACAATATAAATTCACACATGTTACATACAAAAATGCTTATTGTTGGTTCTCCGGAATAGATAGTTATTAATGAAAAATAAGTTCAAAAAATTAAAACCCGACTATTAAAAAGCGCTCTCTAAAAAGTATGAAGCAAGAAAATATTCTCACCCTGAAATTGTTTTGCACAAACTATTAAATTTTTTTTTGTCTATTAAATAAAGAACTTACACATAATATATTTTATTGCTTATAATACTAATTTATAGTAATGTTTCAAAGATATACGTGGTAGTATGCAACAACGTTTTTAGTTATCGATAGTTTATTGAAGTGAAGCTTTTTACTCCTCGTTTTGTGATTTGCTTGAGTGAAATCTCAGAAACGACACTTTTTTCCATAAACCTTTTTCTTAGGATTGTTGTTGTTTTTTTACTTGCATCTATAACAACAAGAGGATATAAAATTAAAAATATTTCTTTGTAAGCAGTGAAAATCGAACTCGCACCATATTGATCGAAGGTTTTACACACTAACCACTACTCCAAAACACTTTGTGTTATGATGTGATTCATTCAATATTAAGTATTTACTGAAACTGTTTTGCAGGAGCATAAGCATAAAGGAATCTAAAATGAACATAACCAAAATGTAACCTATAAATTGTTATTTACTACGATTTTTGGTACTAATTTTGTAAACATGATACGCACTCTACACCGGTTAACACACGCTTGTACACATCAGAAAATCTAATATATTTTAAAGATGGTGTAGAAATCTTTCTCGTATCATGTCCGAAATATTTAAAAATTTTATTTTGTTTTTTTTGTCATGTAATACATTTCAGTAATTTTTTGCTAAAGCAAATATTCTTAATAGTTTAATAAATTAAATAATTTGAGGCCTATACCCTTAAATGAAATCGCATTAATTGCTATTAAGCCCCAAAGATGCAGCTTTTAAGATAAGAATACAAAAATTTTAAACAATATTTTTTTTGTTGGAAAACTGAAAAAAATAAATTTGTAGGCCGTTTTTTAACTTAGAAGTTTTTAACTTTTTTAACTTTAACTCCTAAACCAATTTCGAGCGGACTAAAATTTTTCAGATTAGTATTCAGGAGGTCAGAATCCTAAGGGAGATATTTTTCATCGGATCTCACACAGCATTGTCACTAATCAACTTATTTCTTTTTCAAAAATAGGATTTCATTCCTCATTTTTGGCTTGGATTAAGTCTTGTTTGCAAGACAGGATATTTTTTGTCAGTATTAATAATGTTAAATCTTCTCAATTTATAGCTTCTTCAGGCGTTCCGCAGGGTAGTATCCTTGGATCCTTGTTTTTTATTATTTCTATCAATAATATTTCCAAATGCATTTCAAAATCTCGTTTTTTACTCTATTCGGATGACCCAAAACTTTTTCAGAAAATTTCGTGCTCTACAGACGTTGTTGAACTTCAAGCGGATATTTCTAGAGTTTTAACTTGGAGTCAAACTAATGGTCTAACGTTAAACTTCGCTAAATGTTATCATGTTACTTTTTCAAAACTCACTCTCAATACATTGAGCAGCTCCTCCTTTTTATATAATTCAATAATCCAATCCGCTGATACTTATCGCGATCTGGGTGTTATTTTTGATGCGAAATTTACATTTATTGACCACGATCCACATACCTTAAGTATGTTATTTAATACTTTTGTAAGATCTAGACTTGAGTATGCTTCCATTATTTGGTCTCCATTTTATGCTTCAGATAAGAATTTCTACCAGCTTTGCCAGTGGAAAGAAGAAGAACATTTTGACGCTGAGTGGCATTTCTTTGCCACATCGCATGATAAGGGGCCGTGTGATGGCATCGGTGGAGCTTTTAAACGAAATGCCATGAGAGCCAGTCTTCAAAGACCATTTGAAAACTAATTAGCAAACGCGAGAGAGCTTTACGAACAAAGGAGTCAACAATATGTTATCAGTTTTGCTCAAAAGAGTCTTTTGAAATGTTGAAGCTGAGTTGATGTCAAAATTTAAAAATGTGCAAGCTATAACCGGCACACAAAAGTTACTCAGTTTTATTCCCATCAATAATAGGGAGATAAAAACTCAACGATATTCAGCTTCAGAGGATTTTTTAATATATCAGCTAATCAATTCATCGTAACTTTTCTGTTTTGAGACTGATTTTTAAACTTTTTGAAACAAAATCAGTTAGAATTTAATAATCTTCAATATGGCAATCTTGAAACAAAATTTTGTTCACCTTTTTACAAATAAAAGTAAAATAAAATTAAAAATATTTTTTTTTCGGTATTTACCAGTTTTCTCTACCAAGGTCAAGTGTAAGGTCATCAAAACTTATGAATAAAATGTTGGTCCTTATAAGACAAACCATTTTGCAGATTAAATTTTGCAAATATCTTTACCGTTATGAAATTTATAGGCGATAAATTGCCTCAAAATGATAAGGTATGTGCACAAAAATTGAAATTGCAAAAAAACATATAAAAGCTCCATCTTAAATTGTTTTTGACTTAAAGGCAACATTCTTCTTCAAATTTAAAAAAGAAAAAATCGAAAGAAATTACGCGTTTTTTGAGAAATTAGCAAATAAATTTTTTTTTATTATATTGGCAACCCTAATATCCAAAAATTTTTAAGCAAAATATTTTTACCAAAAACTTCTTTCTAATACCTTTCTAACGGTACCTCATTTATAAAAATTGGATTAAAACTGACGTAGATACAATTAATTAAAAAATTTTCAATTCTGGCGTTTTCGGACGATTAGCAGAATTGAAAGGCTAATAACTTTTTAACGAATGGCGATAAAAAAAAATAAATAAACTTATGGTCTTAGAATTTTAATAGCAGCCTATAGCCCAAAAATAAAATGAATCGAAAGCCATGAGACGGACCCGTTTTGCGTTATGCTTGGAATGGGCGATATGTTCCCAAACATGTTTTTAAAAATTTAATAATATTCTTTAACATAAGCCTATTATTATTTCTTATACCATTTTAGGGGTCGTCCATAAAATACGTTACTGATTTTTCGGTTTTTTTACCCCCCTCCCCCTGCGTTACTTTTCGTAGTGCTTTTCAAAAACCCTCCCCCCAATAAAGTAACGTGACATATGAAATTAATTCATTCGAATGATTATATATTTTAACTAGCTCTGACACTTTTCACTAGTATTAGACTAGTATGACAAGATGCATTAAAGGAACAATTGGAAAAAAATCAATAATTAATATCATCTGTAAAAGCTATTCCATCTGCGATCCAAGATTCGATGCTCTCAATCACTGGGATAGAAGAAGCTGGTAGCTTTGTTGAGGATTCTTCAAAATAGAATTTTTTATCGGATTCTATGTCGACCCATTCAGGTGAATCCTCATTTCTAACGCAAAGAAATTCACCTGGTCTTCGACAGAATACCCTTAAAGGCTGCACCCGAGCTGCACCAAGTTCTGTGTTTTTTCGTGTAAATGCTTTCTGAAAATTGATTTATTTAAATAGTATGTTTTATTCCGATTTATTGTAAACGATATAATACAAACTTATGGCAATTCATAGAAGTTTTAAAAACGAAATACAAGCCGCAGGTAGGACACGACCTTGAACCGATTTCTTCTTTCTGAGAAGAACAGTACATGTCATACGGTATCTCCTTTGATCAAGAACATTCAGGCCTTAACGTCAAAGCCTGTCGCAAAAGCAAAGACCCAAATTTTTCAGACGTGTGCTGAGATGATGAAGGAATACCAAAAGCAAAGATTATATAGTATAAAGATGTGCCACGTAGAACATTAAAATGTAACAAATATTTTTCAGATCAATACGTAAGCTTTTGTGAGCGCGATGAAAAAGCTTTCTTGAGAGAAAAGTTTTCAATCCTTGCATGCACATTCTCTCTGCAATGCTCTTTCACTCTTCACTCCACAATGCTTCACAACATAGATCACCACTGCATGGTTTCTCATAGCTAGCGAGAGTCGTGAAATTTAATGTTTGTTTGCATTATTTTCATGATGATTTCCTTATTTTGTGCGAAGCAGATTTTTCTTATTCACTGCTTGCAATTAATATTGACTATTTTTGAATGACAGCCAAAGCAGCAAAATCTGCATATATATTCAGAATCTTAAGGAAAACTGAATAACGACATACAAATCCATCCAATAAACTCAAAATTGTTAATAAATAAAATTTTTAATTCACTTTGAATTTTAAAAAATTGGTTAGTAATTAATTTAAATTATTTTTTTTTCGTTATTCAGAATAATTAATTATTTTTTTATTCATATGAATGCTATTTACAAAGAATGCAATTCAAAAAGAATTTCAAATTTTTCAGTAATTAATTTTTTGTACATTATTATTTTTTGATTCAATTTTATAGTCATTATTAATTTTTTATTTACTATTAATTTGGTTCATCAAAAGTGAATAACAAGATTTTTTTTCATATTATTTATAATTCAAAATTGAATGAAAAATTAGAAATGAATACGAAATTTATAATGAATAAAAAATTAATAATGAATAAAAAATTAATAATGAATAAAAAATTAATAATGAATAAAAAATTATTGCAAACATTAAATTCATAAAATAGTAGTGAATAAGAAAATTTTTTTATTCATTCATTTTTTATTTGAAAGTGAAAAACAATATAATAACAGTAGTAAACAATTTGAAAAAAGTTTGCGTGACGAAAACGACATTGCTAATTCGATTGACTATTTTTTCTAGATAACAAAAATCATTAAATCTTTTCCAGGTTGGTTCGAATTTTTTTTAGAAGAATTTATCGACTTTTTGAGTTTTGAAAAATAGTTCCCCAGTTATGATCCTATAACTCCAAAAGTATTAATTTATTTTAAAAGTTTTATAAATATTTACAAATGAGACATTTGTACCTTTTTATTTATACGATTTTTATGAACTTTTCTGAATACTACAATTGTGAAAGAGTTTAAAATATACCGTTTATTTAACATTTACCACATATTAAAGTGCGCAAAAATATGACTTTGATATATAATTTGGTTTTATTTTTACTTTGTTGTCTGAAAAAAATATTTCAACGTAAAAAGTATGATTGTAGCAGGTTGGATATTTACATATTTCGGTTTTAGTAAAAATACTCGAAATTACCTGCATCAAAGTCGACGTGGTGAGTTCGTACTAAACAAATTCTTTAGATTTTAAAAACCCAATTATCATATATTTAATAAAGATTTTGTTTACAAACAATGTTCTTAGCGTTTTTAGCTAAATTTAAAAATCCCTAAACCGCAATTTTACGTTCGAATAGGATTTGCAACACTGTAAACTCTTTGAAATGAGTTAAATAACAGAAATAACGTAAACAAAGATACGTCAAAAATAAATCAAAACAAAACAACGAAATCTTCGCGCTGGTATAAATAACTAGCTGAAACACTGTGTGTTGCTGCCACGCCTCCGTTGCCAAACGCCCATAACATGCTATCAGTGAAACGGCATGAGTAAATTGTGGTCGAGTACCGAATTCCGAGCCTGTGCGGTCGCCTATAACTCCAAAGCTATTCAATATCAAAAATTTCGGTTGTGTGGGAGGGGTCTCGCCCCCTTGACCAATGCCCATCACATGTTATCAGGGAAACACTACTTGTAAATTGTGGTCAAATACCGAATTCTGAGGCTTTGCGAAATATAATTATAAAGCTATCCGATATCGCATATTTGGCCTGTATAGTAGGTAATTTTGAGTATTAACCATATTTTTTAACTCTTTCTCAAATGTAGTATTTAGAAATTTGATACAAAAAATCGTTAGATCAATTCAAATGATAGCTTAAATGAAAGATATAAATGTCTTATTTGCAAGCATGTATAAATTTTGTAATATGAAAAAATACTTTTGAATTTATAGGATTATAACTTGGGATATATTTTTTTAAACTTAAAAAATTGAAAAAATCTTTGAAAATTCTTCAATTTTTTCGAATTGCATTCGTTCTATAGTACTCATACAATTTAACACAAAGTCTATATTAATAAAACTTAATTTTTGGTTTCTGTGTTTAATTGACATTTATACAAATCTAAATGGCTTAGCGGACTTCGCTCAATTTGAGTACACATATTGTGTGCATCCTAGACTAGATTGTAACATACTTACGTTTTTTTTGATCACGCTCATTCCACCCATTTTCACTTACGTAAATTTTGATATTGAAAATCTTTCTTGAAAAAATTTTTCGCAAATTAAATTTAAAAAATTTCAGTAGATTTAATAGCAAAAACATTCACATGTCTTTAGAATTTCAGAAATTTTTGATACAACGACATTTTCATCAAACGTTCCCCAAGAATGAGAAAAAACGACATGAAAATCAGAACTTTGACTTTCGATGCAAATATATCCGCTATTTTTAAATATATTTAATTCAAATTTTTTTGATCAAAGTTTTAATAAAAGCACTTTACAAATATAGTTTTAACTGTAGCGTTAGGTGAGTAAATATATTCTTTAGCTTTTTTTCAAAAACGGTCCAAAATATTGAATTTTAACTCAAAAAATTATTGAAAAAATGTTTTTCTCATATATATCAGAACAATTGAAAATTGCATTTCTGAGTTAATATCATATAGTGAAGCATGTAGTTGCAATAATGTTATAAAAAATATATAAAAGTAGTTAAATAAAAAAAGTTTCTGCAAAAAAACAACTTCAAAAATATTGCTTTATTTATTGCGAAAACATTATTCGCGGCTAAGCTTCAACTGATGGAATCGCCCTTACAATAATATAACACTAAAAATATCATGTGGCAAAACGGCAAAAAAAAACCAAGTCAACACACAAAATAAACCTAGATTATGTCATCTTTATGATATTATATTCTTAAAATTATATAACAAAAAGATAAGAGATAATGCAAAGAAATATAATAACTTTAAATTATATAATGTTCGTAGGGTAGTTTATGTAGATTTATGATAAATCCACATTTAAATTTTACTGTTCCATTTGCTTTTATGGCGGTGGCACATCTTTCTATTATATTATCTGTGCTATCACTATTGAAGCGATCAAATTGTTGCTTTTATTTCGCCACAAAATGATGCACGCTGCACAGTGTCTTAAACCAATACAAAGTTTTGAAAGAAATAGGAGTCATCGCAGATTGCTGAAATTTTTAACATAAGTTCAAGCTACATCTAATAATATATATTAAACAAATTTTTAAAATCTGCCCGCAACCATGCTTATTTCCCAAATAAAACAAAATTTTAAAACGCTAAATTTTTTTTTGTATTGAAGTTATATCAAAACAACTCACTCAAGAATCAGAAACATATATGAAGATAAAATAATGTTGCCACGCCCATCTACCATACTTTTTATACAATATTTGCATAGCATTAAGGTGTAGTCGTCTACCAACAAAATTTGGTATATACAATTAAATTAACTATATCAGATCGCCCACAACTACGCCTTATAACACAAAGTTTTAAAATGCTATATTTTTTTTCGTATTGAAGTTATAAACATAAAATATATGTAGATAAAAAAGGTTGCCACGCCCACCCATACTTTTTATACAATATTTGCATAGCATTAAGAAGGAGTAATCGTATAAGTACTAATAGAATTTGATATATAAGTTTAAATGGACTATATAAGAGCACTTACGAAAAATTTTGCAAATCCGCCAACAACCTCGCTATACCTCCAATATAGCAAAACATTTTAAAACGCAATAATTGTTCTCGTATTGAAGTTTTATTAAAACAGCTCACTCAAGATTCTAAAATATTTATTAGACCGTCCCACTTTATCAACGTTTTTCGAAAAGTTCCCGGGCACGTTGATTTATACTAACGGTAAATAGTCGCGCAATTGGCTTAAAGGCTTTTTGGCTAAAAATGGATTTTTTTCGAAAAAAAAAGATATTTCTTATTCAGTATTTTGCATAAAACTATGAAACTGATGAAACAATTTTTTACAATTTATACTAATTTAAAAGCTAAAAAAATTGTCCATCTTATATTATAAGAAAAATTGGATTTTGTTCAGTACATTTTTTTAAAAGCTCTGCAAAGTGAAATTTTAATTAAATTTTTTCGAAAAATTGGTAACTTCAACTCCATTACCCGCGTATTTTGAAGAAATTTGCAGCAAAAATTTTGATGTTTAATTTGAAGATACATAATATGGTATTTTTACCAAAAAGCAACACAACAGCATAGTGAATTTTTTCGAAAAACATTCAATTTTATTTTTATTAAACTTAGCTACATAATTAGTTATGTAAATAACCATAAGAAAAAAAATTATACGACATTAGTTTAAGTTGCGAAGTATTGTACGTTTTCTGTTGTCCTGATGATTTTTATTGTAATGTTCAATTACTTGGATAACACAATTTTGCTGTCCTGGATCCATTGTCCGCGTATTATTTACCATTTTTAGAAGCCCTATATCTCTTTATGCTGAATCATTTAAAATAGTAAAATTTTTAAAAATTTTTTTATATCCAAAAAATTTTCATTCGTACGGCACAAGGAAGGATGCATCTCAATAAATTCCTTACAAGAAAAAATATTGAAAAACTATATAGTATAGTAAAGCCAATGAAGGTCTCAAAGGCCAACTCATAGCAGAAAAACTGTTTAACAACAAAAAAATAACAGTAAATTGCAATATAATGCATCGTAGTGCTGAGAACATATTATGGCTATTCACAATCTAGTGCAAATGGTCTTGCACCGAAATGGTAAAATGGTAAAATATATAGTTACTCTACACTAAGGAAATAAAAAGGAATGCATTTACTACGCTATTGCATATATACAATACTAAAATCCATAGCTAAGATTTGCAATACTAAATGGCAAACTGATTGCTGATTATAAAAAAAAGTAAAGGCGAAAAAAACTGATATGGAAGACAAGCGAATAAAAAAATCACATAATTGTGCTTAAAAATTTTTTCGACATAAAATTGAGTTAAGCAAAATTTCCAGAGGAAAATAATTTTGCTTTTCATCAATAAGCTGTGAATTTCATGTTTTGCAACAACTATAGCAAATTATATAAAAAAGACCGTTCACGATTGATAAGAATTTTTTAAAATTTTTTACAAAAGCACAAATTTCCAAAATACACGCGATTGTGAATTGCCCCACTAAAAAAAATTACATTAAGGTTCGTGCTTTTGTTAGATTGTTGTTGTTTCGAAGAATGATCAATAGCTGATCAATAGCATAAGATCCGTCACAAGATTACTAAACGCAATTATTAGATGTCTAAACTCAAGCTATCGTAAAAAAGCGATACGTCATTTTCTTAATTGCTAATCTTTGAAAGGATGCAGAAAAAACTTTGTACACATAATAAAGTATCACTATTTTGTTTGTAACGGTTCACATATTTCTGGAAAAAGGTCGGAGTTAGTGCAATAAAAATATCGTTTTTTCCGATACTTTGAGTTTAGTCATTATTCCTTGTGACCACAGAAATTGTCATTTAAATAATTGCACGTTACAAAATAAAGTTGAATGTCTTTCAAATATAGCTAATATCATATACATATTACTTTTACATACCTACTTATATAGATGCGTTTAATAAAAATAAAATTGAATTTTTTTCGAAAAAATTCACTGTGCACTTGTGTTGCTTTTTTGAAAAAATACCATCTTCAAATTGTACTTCAAAATTTTTGCCGTAAAATGCCTCTAATTACGAAATTTACATAAGCAAAAACTTTTTCTTCATGCTCTTTTAACATGGGGTAATGTGATTTGAAGTTATCAAATTTTTGAAAAAATTTTAATCAAAATATCACTTTGCAGAGTTTTTAAAAAATGTACTGAACAAAATGCAATTTTTCTTATAGCATAAGATGGAAAATTTTATTAGCTTTTAAATATGTGTAAATTGATAAACATGGTTTCATTAGTTTCGTAGTTATATGCAAAATACTGAAGAAGAAATTTCTTGTTTTTTCGACAAAATGAATTTTTATAATATAATATAATATAATATAATATAATATAATATAATATAATATAATATAATATAATATAATATAATATAATATAATATAATATAATATAATATAATATAATATAATATAATATAATATAATATAATATAATATAATATAATATAATATAATATAATATAATATAATATAATATAATATAATATAATATAATATAATATAATATAATATAATATAATATAATATAATATAATATAATATAATATAATATAATATAATATAATATAATATAATATAATATAATATAATATAATATAATATAATATAATATAATATAATATAATATAATATAATATAATATAATATAATATAATATAATATAATATAATATAATATAATATAATATAATATAATATAATATAATATAATATAATATAATATAATATAATATAATATAATATAATATAATATAATATAATATAATATAATATAATATAATATAATATAATATAATATAATATAATATAATATAATATAATATAATATAATATAATATAATATAATATAATATAATATAATATAATATAATATAATATAATATAATATAATATAATATAATATAATATAATATAATATAATATAATATAATATAATATAATATAATATAATATAATATAATATAATATAATATAATATAATATAATATAATATAATATAATATAATATAATATAATATAATATAATATAATATAATATAATATAATATAATATAATATAATATAATATAATATAATATAATATAATATAATATAATATAATATAATATAATATAATATAATATAATATAATATAATATAATATAATATAATATAATATAATATAATATAATATAATATAATATAATATAATATAATATAATATAATATAATATAATATAATATAATATAATATAATATAATATAATATAATATAATATAATATAATATAATATAATATAATATAATATAATATAATATAATATAATATAATATAATATAATATAATATAATATAATATAATATAATATAATATAATATAATATAATATAATATAATATAATATAATATAATATAATATAATATAATATAATATAATATAATATAATATAATATAATATAATATAATATAATATAATATAATATAATATAATATAATATAATATAATATAATATAATATAATATAATATAATATAATATAATATAATATAATATAATATAATATAATATAATATAATATAATATAATATAATATAATATAATATAATATAATATAATATAATATAATATAATATAATATAATATAATATAATATAATATAATATAATATAATATAATATAATATAATATAATATAATATAATATAATATAATATAATATAATATAATATAATATAATATAATATAATATAATATAATATAATATAATATAATATAATATAATATAATATAATATAATATAATATAATATAATATAATATAATATAATATAATATAATATAATATAATATAATATAATATAATATAATATAATATAATATAATATAATATAATATAATATAATATAATATAATATAATATAATATAATATAATATAATATAATATAATATAATATAATATAATATAATATAATATAATATAATATAATATAATATAATATAATATAATATAATATAATATAATATAATATAATATAATATAATATAATATAATATAATATAATATAATATAATATAATATAATATAATATAATATAATATAATATAATATAATATAATATAATATAATATAATATAATATAATATAATATAATATAATATAATATAATATAATATAATATAATATAATATAATATAATATAATATAATATAATATAATATAATATAATATAATATAATATAATATAATATAATATAATATAATATAATATAATATAATATAATATAATATAATATAATATAATATAATATAATATAATATAATATAATATAATATAATATAATATAATATAATATAATATAATATAATATAATATAATATAATATAATATAATATAATATAATATAATATAATATAATATAATATAATATAATATAATATAATATAATATAATATAATATAATATAATATAATATAATATAATATAATATAATATAATATAATATAATATAATATAATATAATATAATATAATATAATATAATATAATATAATATAATATAATATAATATAATATAATATAATATAATATAATATAATATAATATAATATAATATAATATAATATAATATAATATAATATAATATAATATAATATAATATAATATAATATAATATAATATAATATAATATAATATAATATAATATAATATAATATAATATAATATAATATAATATAATATAATATAATATAATATAATATAATATAATATAATATAATATAATATAATATAATATAATATAATATAATATAATATAATATAATATAATATAATATAATATAATATAATATAATATAATATAATATAATATAATATAATATAATATAATATAATATAATATAATATAATATAATATAATATAATATAATATAATATAATATAATATAATATAATATAATATAATATAATATAATATAATATAATATAATATAATATAATATAATATAATATAATATAATATAATATAATATAATATAATATAATATAATATAATATAATATAATATAATATAATATAATATAATATAATATAATATAATATAATATAATATAATATAATATAATATAATATAATATAATATAATATAATATAATATAATATAATATAATATAATATAATATAATATAATATAATATAATATAATATAATATAATATAATATAATATAATATAATATAATATAATATAATATAATATAATATAATATAATATAATATAATATAATATAATATAATATAATATAATATAATATAATATAATATAATATAATATAATATAATATAATATAATATAATATAATATAATATAATATAATATAATATAATATAATATAATATAATATAATATAATATAATATAATATAATATAATATAATATAATATAATATAATATAATATAATATAATATAATATAATATAATATAATATAATATAATATAATATAATATAATATAATATAATATAATATAATATAATATAATATAATATAATATAATATAATATAATATAATATAATATAATATAATATAATATAATATAATATAATATAATATAATATAATATAATATAATATAATATAATATAATATAATATAATATAATATAATATAATATAATATAATATAATATAATATAATATAATATAATATAATATAATATAATATAATATAATATAATATAATATAATATAATATAATATAATATAATATAATATAATATAATATAATATAATATAATATAATATAATATAATATAATATAATATAATATAATATAATATAATATAATATAATATAATATAATATAATATAATATAATATAATATAATATAATATAATATAATATAATATAATATAATATAATATAATATAATATAATATAATATAATATAATATAATATAATATAATATAATATAATATAATATAATATAATATAATATAATATAATATAATATAATATAATATAATATAATATAATATAATATAATATAATATAATATAATATAATATAATATAATATAATATAATATAATATAATATAATATAATATAATATAATATAATATAATATAATATAATATAATATAATATAATATAATATAATATAATATAATATAATATAATATAATATAATATAATATAATATAATATAATATAATATAATATAATATAATATAATATAATATAATATAATATAATATAATATAATATAATATAATATAATATAATATAATATAATATAATATAATATAATATAATATAATATAATATAATATAATATAATATAATATAATATAATATAATATAATATAATATAATATAATATAATATAATATAATATAATATAATATAATATAATATAATATAATATAATATAATATAATATAATATAATATAATATAATATAATATAATATAATATAATATAATATAATATAATATAATATAATATAATATAATATAATATAATATAATATAATATAATATAATATAATATAATATAATATAATATAATATAATATAATATAATATAATATAATATAATATAATATAATATAATATAATATAATATAATATAATATAATATAATATAATATAATATAATATAATATAATATAATATAATATAATATAATATAATATAATATAATATAATATAATATAATATAATATAATATAATATAATATAATATAATATAATATAATATAATATAATATAATATAATATAATATAATATAATATAATATAATATAATATAATATAATATAATATAATATAATATAATATAATATAATATAATATAATATAATATAATATAATATAATATAATATAATATAATATAATATAATATAATATAATATAATATAATATAATATAATATAATATAATATAATATAATATAATATAATATAATATAATATAATATAATATAATATAATATAATATAATATAATATAATATAATATAATATAATATAATATAATATAATATAATATAATATAATATAATATAATATAATATAATATAATATAATATAATATAATATAATATAATATAATATAATATAATATAATATAATATAATATAATATAATATAATATAATATAATATAATATAATATAATATAATATAATATAATATAATATAATATAATATAATATAATATAATATAATATAATATAATATAATATAATATAATATAATATAATATAATATAATATAATATAATATAATATAATATAATATAATATAATATAATATAATATAATATAATATAATATAATATAATATAATATAATATAATATAATATAATATAATATAATATAATATAATATAATATAATATAATATAATATAATATAATATAATATAATATAATATAATATAATATAATATAATATAATATAATATAATATAATATAATATAATATAATATAATATAATATAATATAATATAATATAATATAATATAATATAATATAATATAATATAATATAATATAATATAATATAATATAATATAATATAATATAATATAATATAATATAATATAATATAATATAATATAATATAATATAATATAATATAATATAATATAATATAATATAATATAATATAATATAATATAATATAATATAATATAATATAATATAATATAATATAATATAATATAATATAATATAATATAATATAATATAATATAATATAATATAATATAATATAATATAATATAATATAATATAATATAATATAATATAATATAATATAATATAATATAATATAATATAATATAATATAATATAATATAATATAATATAATATAATATAATATAATATAATATAATATAATATAATATAATATAATATAATATAATATAATATAATATAATATAATATAATATAATATAATATAATATAATATAATATAATATAATATAATATAATATAATATAATATAATATAATATAATATAATATAATATAATATAATATAATATAATATAATATAATATAATATAATATAATATAATATAATATAATATAATATAATATAATATAATATAATATAATATAATATAATATAATATAATATAATATAATATAATATAATATAATATAATATAATATAATATAATATAATATAATATAATATAATATAATATAATATAATATAATATAATATAATATAATATAATATAATATAATATAATATAATATAATATAATATAATATAATATAATATAATATAATATAATATAATATAATATAATATAATATAATATAATATAATATAATATAATATAATATAATATAATATAATATAATATAATATAATATAATATAATATAATATAATATAATATAATATAATATAATATAATATAATATAATATAATATAATATAATATAATATAATATAATATAATATAATATAATATAATATAATATAATATAATATAATATAATATAATATAATATAATATAATATAATATAATATAATATAATATAATATAATATAATATAATATAATATAATATAATATAATATAATATAATATAATATAATATAATATAATATAATATAATATAATATAATATAATATAATATAATATAATATAATATAATATAATATAATATAATATAATATAATATAATATAATATAATATAATATAATATAATATAATATAATATAATATAATATAATATAATATAATATAATATAATATAATATAATATAATATAATATAATATAATATAATATAATATAATATAATATAATATAATATAATATAATATAATATAATATAATATAATATAATATAATATAATATAATATAATATAATATAATATAATATAATATAATATAATATAATATAATATAATATAATATAATATAATATAATATAATATAATATAATATAATATAATATAATATAATATAATATAATATAATATAATATAATATAATATAATATAATATAATATAATATAATATAATATAATATAATATAATATAATATAATATAATATAATATAATATAATATAATATAATATAATATAATATAATATAATATAATATAATATAATATAATATAATATAATATAATATAATATAATATAATATAATATAATATAATATAATATAATATAATATAATATAATATAATATAATATAATATAATATAATATAATATAATATAATATAATATAATATAATATAATATAATATAATATAATATAATATAATATAATATAATATAATATAATATAATATAATATAATATAATATAATATAATATAATATAATATAATATAATATAATATAATATAATATAATATGATATAATATGATATAATATAATATAATATAATATAATATAATATAATATAATATAATATAATATAATATAATATAATATAATATAATATAATATAATATAATATAATATAATATAATATAATATAATATAATATAATATAATATAATATAATATAATATAATATAATATAATATAATATAATATAATATAATATAATATAATATAATATAATATAATATAATATAATATAATATAATATAATATAATATAATATAATATAATATAATATAATATAATATAATATAATATAATATAATATAATATAATATAATGTAATGTAATGTAAATTTTATTACTGCTCAAATTAAAAAACTGTTTTCTTTATAGTAACAGGATTTATTTAAATGAGAAATTCTTTTTATTTATAAATTTTATTTTTAAATTGTTGTTAATTTATACCAAACGGTTCAGCTTTGGTGAACTTTGAAAGAAGAAATTTTGTATAGTTTATACTAAAGTTTATTATATTAGACTGTTTATTACAACTAATAAAATAATAGACCATCCTTTTTAACTTTTATTGAAATAATGAATTATTCAGGAAACAAATATCAGGAAAGTTTTTGTTTCTTTAAAATTAAAATATTGCATCAAAAACGTATGTTTCAATAAAAAATACACTTTTTGAATTATCTACATTAAATAATCTATTAGTCTATTGTATTTTTTTCACCTTTTTAAGTGCCATCAAGTTCGTTGCAACGCTTAAAACCAAAAATTGAAAAAAAATTATTAAATTTTTTAACTTTGACAGAGTGCAATAGATTAAAAAACTAAATTTTTGCAAACACTGATATTGGCATTCGCTTAAGCGATTAATTTTATGTTGGATTCGGTATATCTAGTTATTTTTTACTGAAATTTAATAAATTAAGGAACTATATTAGTAAGATGCTATAAAAAGATGCGGTAAAAATGGTTTTTTGCTTAGAGCGCACTCGGTTTAAGAGATATTGACCTCAAAATTGCACATTTCTCAATTTCTTAAAACCCTTCCTTGTATTTACCCCATATTGCACGGATCATAAGAACTCCATTTCAGTACAAAAAAAAAACTCACCTAGCGATTGCTGTATGCTGATACATATATGATCAAACCTACTAATACCGTAAACATATCGAGCATTGTTATATGCCACTTCGATGGCCTATATTTATGGTTATTTCGATGGTTTATGTGATGACCTTGAGTCTAGCTTGCTATCAGGGTTGTTGCGAAATCCGTTTCGGAATTGCTTTGTTATCGGAATAGCAAAACGATTCCGGTATTAAATGGTGTTGTGATTTCCGATCGGTTTTTACTCTTTTCGAACATAAATAAATCCATTGTTCGAATCAGCTGATCAGCTCAATTGTTTTCTGAAGTTTTATGTTTGATTGCACGAATTGAAACATTTTGCGTGTATTACATGAATTTAATTGTGAAAAGAAAGAAACAGTGTATAAAATGATTTCTGCTGTGTTGGCCTTTTTATTTCTGGAGTAGGAAAGCAATAAAAAAGTAAAAATGTGCACTTTAAGAAACAGCAATCCTCTAGAGCTTCCAGAGTGGGCGTAAGAACAATCTTCGTATTTAAGCAAAAGACGGAGACACACTTGAACTTTTTGCAGATTTGTAACCCAATATCGTTTAAAGCAGGATTCATTCACTTTGGTGTTAGAAACTATTAAATCTCATATGCCTTCGTCGTCAATTCCTTTCGTGCTTTTATCAGCCGCAAGGCTCAGATTTTTAGTAGTAGTCTCACCCAGTAGAATATAATTTTGTGTTTTATTTTTGTATTTTTCATCAAATAAAAAAAAAACATTTTACCATCGAAATTATTTCATTTACTGACACTTTTTAAAGTTTTTATCAAGCAATAAATAAAATGTTTAACATTCCGCTAGTGAATAGCTGGCCGGTTTGTTTCCGAATGTCAAACCAATAATATCGATTTGTGCAACTCCTCAAACCGATGCAAATTACGATTCGAACTAAAAACCGGAATGCATGACACCTTTCCCAAATTTTTACCGGAATCAAAACCGATTCCGGCGATTAACGGTTTCCACAACAACCCTGTATATATACTTTCGGAATATGTTATTATTGGCACGACTAATTGTGCCATAAATGTTCGCTAGTTTCAGTGGGAACAAACGAAGCAATTTTTCTCAAATTTCTTAAGGAATAATAAACTTTGCTTACCACGCTATTAATATGGTCTTCACACGTGAGTGAAGAATTCATAACAAGTCCTAAATTTACTACATTGTAAACAAATCCAAGTTTTGTTCCACTAAGATAGGAGACAGATCATTAAACGGGTTTCTTGATTTCAAAACTAGTAGAATATACGATTTGCATTGTAACATTATTACATACTGAAACAGACATGACGAAAAAGTTGCAAGTGGACCTTTTTAAATATACCATTATTATTGTAATGGCAGCATCTTCGCTAATATTAAACGAATTTTAAATTTTTGACTGCAACTATAAAAGTTAAAATTAACTGTTATTTTTTGCCTTTTATTTTTTCGAGCAAAAATAACTGTTACCTTAGACTCTTATTTTTTCGGACAAAAATAACAGTTTTTTGTGCCTTTTATTTTTTCGGTCAAAAATGTCAGGCAATTCGTATTTTTTCAAAAGCCGCTTGACCGAATAAAAAACTATTAAAACTAAAAAAATATTTATAGCTCAAAATGTGCGCACTGATGAGACGATACAAATTGCATAAAACATTTTTTGCCGTTCAAGCGGCCTTTAAAAAAATTGAAATTTCCTGATATTTCTGACTGAAAAGATAAAAAGAACAAAATAACTATTATTTTTGACTTAAAAAATAAAAGTCAAAAGTAACAGTTATTTTTGCCCGAAAAAATAAAAAAGCATAAAAAATTTAGTATTTTTTTCTGAAAAAATAAAAGTTATATGATAACTGTTAATATCTGACTATTTTAATAAAAACCATAACTGGTACGGTCACTGGTTTTATGTCATTTTATTCGTAATAGAACATACTTTAAAATAAAATTATGAACCCATATAATTTCTTTAATTTTGATAACTTTGTAATCAAACTTACGTTCCATTTAATGGAAATTTTTAGAAACATAATACAAAATTTAAATATTTTAATTAATAGAGCATAAGATATTTATCCAATTGGAATATAACGTAGTAACAAATTAAAGATATTTCAATTACCTTTAATTAAAGTTACTACTTCTTTAAATCAATTCACAACAACGTGTCTTACTTGCAATAATGTGGGAACACTTTTTCGAAATTCCCTAAAAATAATAACCTATCGATAACTTAAAAACAGTGTTACAGAATAATTTTTAAAGCTGATATTTGCAATAAGAGTCTCAACTTACATATAAATTGACTGATCAAACTTTCAAATCAGAACATTTTTGAAATTCCACTGCAATGTGGAGCAGTGTAATTATAATAATTTATAATATTTATAATATTTATAACAATATCTTTATATTTACATTTTTTGTTTATTTTTTTTTTCTAAGTATGCTTTTTATGCATTTTTTACTTATAATTTCGAAATCTCTTCCGTATGGAATTTTCAAATGCCAAAATCCATTGCTTTCATTTTTAACAGCATCTGCAAAATAAAAATTGAGATTTCTTTAAGGTTGAGATTTTAAAATATATATGTTTAGATAAGCTTCCCAGAATTTTGAAACGCTCCCGGAGGACAATTAACAAGTGATATTTCTGGCGTGTTGAAGTATTTATTTTATTCGTAACTTTTTTCAAATAAAAAAAATTTGTTGAAGTATTTTCTTCGCAACGTTTTTTCCAAAGGATTTTTTTTGAGTGGTTTTTACAAGCATTAAAGCATACTAAAATGGCCTGAGCACTTTCAATCGCTTTCAAACGTATGTGTACACTATTTAGCGCGACTATACGATGGTTAAAAGGAATTTTTTTTTCTACGTAGAACTTTAGAATTTTAATCTGTTTCTAGGATAAATATTA
Source organism: Dichetophora obliterata (assembly GCA_963920525.1). Taxonomy (NCBI): domain Eukaryota; kingdom Metazoa; phylum Arthropoda; class Insecta; order Diptera; family Sciomyzidae; genus Dichetophora; species Dichetophora obliterata. The sequence goes on from OY986437.1 coordinate 132,587,801, forward strand.
AAAAAACTTAATATTTTAGCTGGAGGTACTGCCCACTTTGAAATACAATTTGATGAAACACCAGGAATTGTTACATGGCTTAAAGGCAATAAGCCCTTGGACGATTTATTGGCTGACCGGGTAATTAAAACAGAAGCAGCTATGAATTCTTTTCGGTTGGATATAAAAAATTGCAGGTGAGTTGTGCAATTATTGAAACATTTTTCATATATTTAGTAACCAAAAACTCTCAAGTGAGATACTGTTTGAGCCATTTCAAAACCCATCAAAATAAAACACCACCATAGCAAACCTTTTGTATCGTTTCTTTCATTGTTTATTGGATCTTCCTTTTAAAATTAAAGGGTAAAATTTGCGACGAACCTTTCGGTCGAGGTATCATTCGCAGGTGTACAGGGCAGAGCTGTAAAAGAATGCATTTATTTGTGATTTAAAATCATTTAATTCCCAATCAATGATTTGAAAAAGTGATTGCATTCATTTTATATGCAATATTTATCATATTAAATATTTAAAATCCCAATCAATGATTTAACCCTCCAATGAGTGACAGTTCTGAACTTCACGGCCGTGTGAAAAGGTCCCTACGGACCTTTTTTGTAAATCATGTTTTTTCCATATAAAAATTTTTTTTTATTTTTTTTCGTTTTTATTGCTTAAAACTAAATTCTACATACAAAAATAATTTTTCCATTTTTTTTAATTTTTGTTTGCTTGAATTTTCTTAAGACTATTATAAAAAAGTTTAAAAAGTATTGTTGTTGAGCGTGTACTTCTTGTCCTCCGCCCTGTGAGCAAGTGTTGCAGCGATGTAAAAGTGTGCTATGTTCTCCGCAAACAGCGTTGCCGCAGCCGAAGCAGTATGCCCGCGTTTTCCGCTGCCGCCTGTACTCAGAACGGCAAAGGCGACATGACGGTCTACTTGACCTAGCCGCAAACGGCGGTGCATTGCTTTCCATCGGTCTTGATAATACCTGAAATGAAAAGAAAAATAAAAAACAAATAACTATATATTCTTTTCTTGAATTTGAAGATGTTTTTCTTACCCTGACATCGAATGCTTCCATCGCATTGCGTATCCTTGGATATGAGGTTATATGGTTGTTCAGGGCACGTTCTTCGATATTTGGTGTGGGCAATTGTTTCGTTATCAGTTACAAGAACGACCGCCGTCTGTAACTCCTTTTTATAGGCTTCATTTCGTTGTAAATCGTAAAAGCAGCCAATGCAGCGACGTCCAGCATATTATAAAACATGGCCAACGGCCATCGTTGTGTTGCTCTTTTGCAGCTGTAAGTGCCTAGCATTTGATCCATGGTATCAACGCCGCGTTGGCGTTGTAATCTAATATGGCATAGGGCTTCCGCTTCTCGGTTTGCTCGTCAACGAGGCAGGTGTAGTGCATTGTGGAGAGCACGTTCACCACTTTATTTTTTTTCGGCACGTATGAGCATAACGCTATATCCCCTTCGTTGAACCCAAATAATTTACTATTTATGGTGCGCTTCGGGTTCTTCTTGAACTCCTGTGGAATGAATGTTTTGTTGTAGCGCACTGTACCAACATATGCGGTCTTCCTCCTCAACAAAATACGCGCCAAGTCAAGAGTAGTAAAGAAACTATCCGCGTTAATAGTACGGCCAGCATCTAAATATTTTTCCACAAGATCCAGCACTACGTTCTGCCCTTGGTTTATCTCCCGATGTTGGTTTGGCAGTTTTCCAGAATATATGTATCATTCCCTTCACAGGATAATAACTCTGTGAGTCGCATAACCACCATACTTTCAAACCATACTTAGCTGGCTTTGACGGAATATATTGTGTGAAGCGGGTGCGGCCTCTGTAAGGGAACAACTGCTCATCAACTGTTAGTGCTTCATGAGGAGTGTAAGCTGCTGCCAAGTTATGTTGCAACATTTGCCAAATATCGTCAATAGCCGCAGTTTTGCTGTTGATGAGTCGCTGTTGTCGAGTATTTCCATTGTCGAATCGAATAAATTGCTTTATACACATGAAGCGATCGTACGACAACGCAGCTTAGTATATTGGGCAACGCGTCGCTCCCCATAATTCCATAGCTGGTTCATGGTTTGATCTTGTGAGTCCAGCATACAAAAGAATAGCTACAAAGGCGTCAAACTCTTTCATTGTCACTGGCTTCCACTCCTTTTTCTTCGTGGGATTCGCCAAATTCCATGCAACTGTAACCTCCCTGCCTTTACGATTTGTTTCACGTAGCACTAAGTGTATTATTTCCTCTGTCATGATTGTACGCATTATTGTATAGGGGTGGTGTAAATTTCCTGTTGGTCCTGGCTTCTTCCTTGTGAAGTCGACCACGTTATGATTACGAGTGCGTGATTTTGGTGGTGCTTTTTTACTCCATTGGGTGCCATCTTTACCAATATAGTAACTTTCATTCATTTCCTGTCCATAATTTTCTTCCTCTTCATCATCGTCGTCATCAGTATCTTCATTTAGCTCGACGTATCCTTCAGTTTCGGCATCTGACTCTTCAGCAGGTTGGTATATGCGATCTTCATCATCCTCAACTTCATAATTATCAATTGCAGCAATATCAATTTCTTCATCCATGTCTTCGTCCATAAAATCAGCAAATCTACTATCAGCTGCACGCCTTTCATCCGCAGTCATTTGCTGGTAACGTGTACTACGGCGTACAACAATTTCAGCAACGTCCAAATTACTTGCATCTGCCATATTTATATTTTTGTTTCTATCACACACGATTTTACTCTTCGCTGTCAAAACTTTGACTGATTTGGTTTACGAAACTACAACTTCTTTTATACTCTTTCGTACGTCTACCTAAACTCAAAGACGTTAGAGCCCAAACAGAACCAAGGCGGATGTCGGATGGCGGGCCTCTCTCTGCGAAATCCGCTGAGAACACGTCCAGAATATGAGCGGTTGTCGGTTAACGGATCACGGTTGCATTTTATATTGGGAATGATACAAATTATTTTATATTATGCTTTGAATTCACATGAATGCAACACAGGCACAAAAACAGAAAGTCAGATCATAGTAAAAACTAAGAAAATAACACTGAACGTACCCAATCTTTAGCAAAAATATGGCAAAATTTAAGTCACTCAGAGAGAGATCCGACACCCGTCAGAGAGAAATTAGAATAGATTCTATTCTGGCGTTTTCCCGTCATGCATTTCTACGGCGATTTCATTTTTGGCGGCTGCATATATTTTCATGTAATTTGTAGCACGGCGAATCTGACAACCGACATCCACCTTGGTTCTGTTCGCGCTCTTAGGGATGATGATAAAAACAAAAAATTCTAAGAAAAAATTCTAAGAACAAAAATACTAAGAACAAAAAATACTAAGAACAAAATACTAAGAACAAAAAATTCTAAGAACTGGTTTATTGCTAGTAGTATAAAATTAGAATATTGTGCCTTTCCTTGAAAGCAATAAAGTTCATGTCTTCGAATTTTTCTTAGAATTTTTTGTTTTTATCATCATCCCTAATGTCTTTGAGTTTAGGTCTTTGTGTTCAGAACAAGTAAATTATGTGTTGAAACAATAAAAAAAATTATAATGATGCCCAAAAACATGCATTTATTAGTGAAATTCAGTACAAGGTCCATACGGACCTATTCACACGTCCGCGTACTATTCTCACTAAAACCTCAACAACTCCTAAAGTAAGGATCCGATCGGCTTGATTTTCTTTCCAAAAGATGCGCAACAAAATACTCTTGGAATACAGAGTAACTTTGGGGGGTTGTAGTGGCAGAAGTAGGAGTAATTTCAGTTTGAAAAGGCAAAGAGGTCCCTAGGGACCTTCTCACTCATCGGAGGGTTAAGATGTGCATACTTTCAGGCTGAACATTTCTCAGGATAGTTTGAACGATATAGGTGCAGAGCAGTGTTCTTGTCTTTTATGTATTAAGATTGTCAACAATGCTGCAGAGTAGCTGGTGTGCGGTGAAATGTTTTTTTTCTATAAGGCTAGACGGTATAATAAACATATAATAAAAATAAGTAAAAAGTGTCAAAAAAGAAATTAAAAGCAAAAAGTTTATTAAACTTTAAAGGACTCGAAGCTAATAAAAAAATAATAAATTACTTATAAAAACTTAAAAAATTTATTGAGATCACGAGAACTTAAAGTATATGCACTCACAGAGTCACTTATTTATATATGGGACATTCTTTGTCAAAACGGTCAACAAAAAGATTGCACGACGCCAATTGTGCTAATATGATAATGATAGTTTCCACACGGCAATTTAACACAAAAAATCATTTTTAAAAAGACTACTGAAGAGGAAATGTAGCGATTTCCGAAACAGACTGTCTTGTCAGATATGTAAGTGATTGACTCTATATAGAGTTGTTGTTGTTGCCTTTTTAAAAAGTTACTTGATCTAAAGCTCGCAATTAAATTCAAGTAATTTTTAAAAGGTTTTGAAGTGAAACTTCTTAGGCGGCTATGTTGAGAATAAAATTTTTCGAGTCTCTTAGGGAAAAATTTTTTAATTTGGTCATGATTCGAGCCACGTCAAAAAAAATTTTTCTGCCTCATCACTGCCCCATATCTAGAACCCAAAGTTTGGGCATGCACAAGCATCAAGATTTTTTTTATATCTGCAATCATAAAATTTACAAAAAAACGGTTCGATGTAAAAACGTCTAAAACTTTCATTAATTTTACTTGTTTTTATTTAAGTTTAATATTACATATAATATAAATAAAAGGTCAGTACGTAATATAAAAAAAGTTGCACTCTTCGTTTTTTGGCATCATCAAATCTTCACAATATTATGGGGGCATGATGGTTTCCGATGGGAACAATCTCGATCTGATGGGGGCAAAATCAGATTTTTGCGATTTTTCTTCTCAGTTACGAGTGAATATGATTACTCAATTTTATCTTTTTAGAGTACATTAGAATTTTTATATAAAAAATTTTCATTCATTATCTACCGGTGGCGGTAGATCGGAGGCGCTTAAAAAAAAACCCCTAGCCGCACAGTGTTATCTGAAATAAAAAATCGAAGTGATTTATTCAATATATTTCATGAGTTTCTTGTGCAATTAAACGAAATTACATTGAAAAATATGCGGTTTTCGATTTTTGGCGCATTTTTTAATTTAGAGGTACCATGTTCACATAAAAAAAGTAGCCTGTAGGTTAGGTTAGGTAAAGGTGGCCGAGGCGATAGATGACTCGTACGCTTAGGCCAGTGCAGGCCCTTGTGATACCACATAATCTCTTTAAAACCTAGTAGAGATTTCCTTCCTTAAACCAGTTCGAGCGGATAATGAATTTAAGGATATGCTTGATTTCCAGGCATAAGACTTCGGCAAGTCCATTTAAAAAGAGATGGCCCAAAATTGCCATTCTCCTTTAAGCTAGAGCCGAACATTCGCAGAGGAGGTGCTGAACATTTTCTACCTCCTCCTCACATCTGCAGTTTCTGCAGAAATCGTATGATGCAGCTCCTAACCGAAGAGCATGCGCTCCGATCAGGCAGTGACCCGTTAGTATTCCTACTATTTTTGACAGGTTTACCCTGCTTAACTCAAGCAGTGAGTTGGTACATTTTAAGTCGTAGGTAGGCCATGTTAGCGTAGTTATTCTACATGTATCAAGGTGTTCCCAGCGTTCTTGTGCAAGACCTAAGGATCTGTTCTTGCACTGGAGTTTATAGGAGGAAATGGGTATACCAATAAAGTCCTCATCTAAGAGGGTGTTAGAGGTCGTACCCTTCCTTGCCAATTCGTCTGCCAAATTGTTGCCCTCGATATCCCTGTGTCCGGGTACCCATATGAGGTGAATCCTGAGTAGCCTTGCCATCTCGTTAAGAGATCTGCGGCACTCAGTGAAAGTTTTAGAGTTGTCAATATTTGAGTTCAGTGCTTTCAGTGCAGCTTGGCTATCTGAAAAGATGGAAATACTCTTTCCTTCAAGGTCTTTTTGACCTAGAATCTTATTGGTTTCGTAAATAGCCATAATTTTCGCTTGGTAGACACTACAATAGTTAGGAAGTCTAAAGGACGCTTCGATTTCGAAATTCTGGGAGTAAATACCTCCCCCAACTTTTTTATTTTTTTTATTGTAGATATTTGAATTTATTTCATGTTTGTACATTTCTTTTTTTTTGTTGTGCCCCAGTGCCAAAAAAAATTATGATAAATACAGTAAAAATTAGTTTAAATATTACTAAATAAATAATTGATAGTTAAAAAAAATATTATAGAAGATTTATAAATATAATACATATACACATAATTGATTTTACTATTTAAAGTTATATTGTGTTTTTTTTATAGCTCTCCGTTTGAAGAAATTTTTTTAAGTGTGTTTTGAAGACTCCAATTGTTCTTTTGCTCTTTTTCACGTCCGGTAATCCGTCAAAAGCTTTCGGTCCTGCATATAGGTACCGCTGCTTGGTAACTTCTCTGCTGCATCTCGCCACGACAAGGTTGCTTTTGTTCCTGGTGTTGAATCTGTGGTTATGCCGTTGTAATTGAGTAGTGTTGTAGCTTTGTTTTTGCAGATCTGTGGTGAGATGATCGTGAACTGTGTTTTTTCTTCGTTCATTGCTATCTTGTTGAATCGGAAGAATTCTTTCAATATTGAAACCAAAGAGTAGTAAAGAGTTGCCAGTTCTGCACAGTTGCGTTTGTGCAGACATTTTCAATAAGTGAAGATTGGGCAAAAGTGGATGTGAAGGAAAAGCCACTAGTGATAGCCTACAAAAAGCGTTCAGAGAACGAATCTTGGCAAGCTTCGGGGTAACAAAAACTATCATCACGGAAAACGGCACGCAGCTTACGAGTCGCTTATTTCGTAAATACATGCAGCAGATCGGTACCAAGCAACAATTTACTGCGCCCTATATACCATAAGAAAATCCAACCGAGCGCGTAAACAAAACCTTAATAACCATGATAGCGCAGTATAGCCAAGATCAGCACCAGACGTGGAATGAATATTTGCCTGAACTTACCATGTCAATAAACAGCAGCCAGTCGGATGTGACTGGATACAGCCCTGCTTTCTTAACCTAAGGACGCAAACCACGCTTACCTGGCGTGCTGTATGATTAAAGCACGATGGGCACCGTCCACAAACCCCAATCACCAATCACCAAGGCAAAACAACTGCAAGAAATCTTTGATTTGGTACGCCGCAAGCTTAGTCAGGCCACGCAAGACCAGTCCCGCCATTATAATTTGCGACGTGAGCAAAACCCATGTAAACGATTTCAAAAGGTATTACGATGAGACCAACGTTGCCAACCATAATATTTCGTTTTTTTAAATTTGACCATTCGGTGGCAGCAACTGCCTTAAAAATTGCCATCTGCAGCAGCAACTGCGTTACAAAACTGCGCAATTGATCGCGCTAATACCACCAACAGCCGATCAAAAGGAGATGAGGAGTCTGCGTGCCTTAGTGGGCCTTAGTTGAAAAATCCAGATCCCTGATGTCGTCACCAAAGGGTCAAATAACTTCGACACGTCCACGTCAAGAATTTTATATTCAACCAGTGACCATCAACTCGGCGGCAGCAACCGCCTTAAAAACTCCAAACAGCAACAGCAACTGCGTTACAAAACTGCATTATTGATCGCTCCAACACCACCAACGGCCAATCAACAGGAGATGAGGAGTCTACGTGCCCACCACCAGTGAGCCTTACTTGAAAAATGTCAAGTCACCGACGTCGACACCATAAGATCAATTCACTTTAATATGCGACACGTCATCGTCAAGAATTGTACATTCAACCAACGACCATCAACAAATAAGGGTGCCGTCGCACCAGCAGCAGCCTCAGCTGCGTAAAAAACTGCAAACTCACAGATGATAGGGACATCTATATGTAACCCAATAATAGGGACATCTATATAAAACCCATTAAACTAAGAACTCACAGATGATAGGGACATTTATATAAAACCCGCTTAACCGCAACTCACAGATGATAGAACATCTATATAAAACCCGTTATACCGCCACTCATAGATGATAAGGACATCTATATAAAACCCATTAAACCGCGACCAGGTGATAGGGACATCTATATAAAACCCGTTAAACTGCAGTTGCAACTACCGAAAATTGCATTAGCGTAAGGAAAATATACTGAATCGTTAAAATACTCACATTTAACCACTGTCATACTTTGACATAAATCTGCTAGAAAACTTATTGTTTCGATAAAACTCTAAAAAAAACCCAACACCAACTGTCCCACCACCTCTCCTATTCTGCCACTAAGCTCGAACTCGCCATAGACCAATAATATCTACCCATAGGAGGTTACCTTTGATAAAGTTGCATGAAATAAAACTGTGTGTGTGAACGCCAACAACTTTATGAAAGATCACCCTAATGCTACCCATTACAGAAACAGTCTAGCAACATGCTTGATTTAAAATTATACCTACCATTTCAGCATCATTCATTTGGATTCTCACAACGACAGCGAGCGATCTGCGAATTACCGACAAGTGAAATCAAATTAGCAAAATATAAAATGAAAGACCGAAAAGACATATTGAAAGAATTGGCATAGAAAATAAAATGAAAAAACTGTTAAACAACACCAGAAACAGAAACAACAACACGAAACGCCACATCATGAAGAGGTTGAATTCAATACCTTCCGAAGCCGGCAACAGGGCACCTTCGGAAATAAAACTGCTATGCATCCAAATGCAAGCCGGATCGCCACTGCCAACGAACGTGGTCCTGTGCTATCCACCTGGCCCCGGCAGTATTACCACATACCGAGAGAATTTCGCTTGCCTCCCGAAAGCCAATTTTTGAACGACACCATAATGGACTTCTTCATGAAATGGCTGGGCACACAACAACCCCATATGGTGCGCAAGGAGCTGCAGATTTTCAGCAAACATTTCTATACGCAGCTTACCCGGTTGGGTGCCCAGGCAACCGCCCAAGAACGCTTTGAGTGCGTCGAACGTTAGACGAAACGGATTATTTGACACAGAAAACATACATTGTCATCCCCGTAAACGAGCACCTTCACTGGTATGTCGCAATCGTTTGTCTCAAACGCTGGTGCATTTGGCTGCTAGACTCGCTAGCACGACGATCGAGAGCTCACGTCACATCGATCATCAGGGGCTATCTGGAAAGCGTATGGAAAACCACCTACCCAAGTGAGCCAACTGACGTGTGGGACGCCATCATTCTACCCTTCTACGCAGCCACCGCACCTCAACAGACCAATTTTTACGACTGCGGTATGTTTATGCTCCACTGCCTGGAAAAATTTCTACAACAACCGGATGCCGACTTGCGAGAGGTGGGTGGCTCAAACTTGTTCCCAGTCAGCAATGCACAGTAGAAGAGAGCAGAAATAGCTACTCTCATCCGCCGACTGGCTCGCGTCAAAATCCGCCAAACCTTGCCAGCACTCAAAATCGTCACAGCTATCAGCCCACAGTCAGGCGTATCCAGTTCGCCCAGCGCGGCGCGCGATCTCCAAAACGCAAAGAACGCCCAATGCACAGGGCAATCACCATCACACCAGCCATCAACATGCCCACCACTTCATGTGGAGAGCGTCATCCAAACATCGCCTCCAGCACACCAGCCAGCACCATGCCAGCCAGCACCATGCCAGCCATTTCAAGCGCACAGCGCCATCAAAACATCACCACCATCACACCATCCATCAACATGTCAGCCATTTCATTCAGACAGCGTCATACAAACATCGCCACCATCACCATGCCGACTATTTCACTCGGATAGCGTCATAATGACATCACCGTTCTCGCCAACCACCCTCAACGTTTTGCAAGAAGGAGACGTCACCTCCAGTAACATTACCCTTAGCTATGCGGCGTATCAACACGAACGTGACAACGTCATCAAGAAACCAATGCGCGCTAGCATCATCGGACCATTTTGGGACCTGACTCCGAAAACATCGGAGCCATCGACCTCACAGCCCGCACATCAGGCACGAATACAAGAACAACACAGCTCCACCTAATGGATCCAATCGATCATTGGCTCACGACTATCTGAGGTTACCCCAAAGCCGCCCTCAAGCAGCGAAGAAAAAGCGATGAGCATAGGTGAACTGATTCCAGTCTCCGAGCGGGCAGTCTCACCCGCCGCAGAGCAATATCCTACCTTCGATATGTCAGCCCTGAGAGACACACCCCCGCATCCTCCAGACGAAGTGGCGGGCCCCAGCACCATCACCCGAGAAGCTGCATGCCAAGAATTGGTCAAATTTATTGGCGCACGCAAAAGAGATTGGGCACCGGGCAGACGTATACGCTCGGCTACCATCATAGGCGATGTGGCGTATCGCATCATCATCACCAGAAGCGGAGAGGTGCTCAGAGAGGATATGTAAGGACAAAATTTGTTTTAAAATTATCCCTTCATGTTTTAATAAAAATTTATAAATTTTTCTTGTCTGAACATGTTCGATGAACAGACAAACCCGAAAGTTAACAGAAGAGCAAAGCGACCCACCTGCTGAGAGTTCGCCCGCCTAACCAAGGCGCCCAGAACCGTGAAAACACGATAGCCAAAGAAGCCAAAACGTACCGTCAGGGCATTAATACACCCTGGGTGCAGCTCAGATAAGTAGAAAACTGAAGGGCCAGCCCGCGGTGCCAAACCAATTAAATTTATATATTTATTATTGAAACAAAGTAGAATTACATTTTAAATCTAATTTTAATTTAAGATCTAATGGATTGATTGGTTCTTTAGCTGAAGAATTCGATTGAAGGTAAAAATACTAAAGACAATATTTCTGAAATTTTCGAGAGGATCATTAAAAATAAGACATTTTTTCTTGTTAAATGTAATTTTTGCCAAGAACAGCATTTCTGCTCGATAAACTGTTACTGGGTGATTTTTTTGAGGTTATGATTTTCATGCATTAGTATTTGACAGATCACGTGGGATTTCAGACATGGTGTCAAAGAGAAAGATGCTCAGTATGCTTTGACATTTCATCATGAATAGACTTACTAACGAGCAACGCTTGCAAATCATTGAATTTTATTACCAAAATCAGTGTTCGGTTCGAAATGTGTTTCGCGCTTTACGTCCGATTTATGGTCTACATAATCGACCAAGTGAGCAAACAATTAATGCGATTGTGACCAAGTTTCGCACTCAGTTTACTTTATTGGACATTAAACCAACCACACGAATGCGTACAGTGCGTACAGAAGAGAATATTGCGTCTGTTTCTGAGAGTGTTGCTGAAGACCGTGAAATGTCGATTCGTCGCCGTTCGCAGCAATTGGGTTTGTGTTATTCGACCACATGGAAGGTTTTACGCAAAGATCTTGGTGTAAAACCGTATAAAATACAGCTCGTGCAAGAATTGAAGCCGAACGATCTGCCACAACGTCGAATTTTCAGTGAATGGGCCCTAGAAAAGTTGGCAGAAAATCCGCTTTTTTATCGACAAATTTTGTTCAGCGATGAGGCTCATTTCTGGTGGAATGGCTACGTAAATAAGCAAAATTGCCGCATTTGGAGTGAAGAGCAACCAGAAGCCGTTCAAGAACTGGCCATGCATCCCGAAAAATGCACTGTTTGGTGTGGTTTGTACGCTGGTGGAATCATTGGACCGTATTTTTTCAAAGATGCTGTTGGACGCAACGTTACGGTGAATGGCGATCGCTATCGTTCGATGCTAACAAACTTTTTGTTGCCAAAAATGGAAGAACTGAACTTGGTTGACATGTGGTTTCAACAAGATGGCGCTACATGCCACACAGCTCGCGATTCTATGGCCATTTTGAGGGAAAACTTCGGAGAACAATTAATCTCAAGAAATGGACCGGTAAGTTGGCCACCAAGATCATGCGATTTGACGCCTTTAGACTATTTTTTGTGGGGCTACGTCAAGTCTAAAGTCTACAGAAATAAGCCAGCAACTATTCCAGCTTTGGAAGACAACATTTCCGAAGAAATTCGGGCTATTCCGGCCGAAATGCTCGAAAAAGTTGCCCAAAATTGGACTTTCCGAATGGACCACCTAAGACGCAGCCGCGGTCAACATTTAAATGAAATTATCTTCAAAAAGTAAATGTCATGGACCAATCTAACGTTTCAAATAAAGAACCGATGAGATTTTGCAAATTTTATGCGTTTTTTTTTAAAAAAAAATTATCAAGCTCTTAAAAGATCACCCTTTAATTTTGCCACTTTTACTAAATACTGCATATCATCCTTTGAACTAGGCTGTCAAGTTGATACCATTTATGCAGACTTTTCTAAAGCGTTTGATAAGGTTGCCTATAATATTTTAATTGTTAAACTTTTTAAAATGGGATTTCACTCGAATTTTTTAAAATGGATTAAATCTTACCTAACTGGTAGATCTTGTTATATATCTATTAATGACGTTAATTCCTATATGTTTCATGCTTCTTCGGGTGTACCGCAAGGCAGCATCTTGGGTCCCCTTCTATTAATATTATTTATCAATGATATAAATAAAATCTTCTGCAGCACAAAATTTTTGCTTTGTGCTGATGACCTTAAACTGTTTAATAGGGTTACTAGCATCTCTGACGTAGTTTCTTTACAATCTGATTAAGATAAGTTGATGCTATGGAGAAAAATTAATGCTCTTCCGTTAAATATTTCTAAATGCTTCCATAATACATTTTTTAAATGCAATAATTTCTTAACAAATTCCTACTATCTTTCTGAAATACCTCTCAAGAGTGTTGAATTTATTAAAGATCTTGGTGTCATATTTGACTTAAAGTTCACTTTTAATGAACATATTAATTTTATTGTTCCTAAAGCATACTCTCTTCTAGCCTTTATACGCAGAAATAGTTCAGATTTTTCTGATCCTCATATAGTAAAGTCACTTTTTAATGCCTTTGTACTTTCGAAACTTGAATGCGCATCTTTCATCTGGAATCCGAATTATGCCATTCATTCGTTGCGGTTGGAACAAATTAAAAAAATAACAGAATTTACAAAGTTTGCTCTTCGCTCGTTATACCATCATGATGATCTTCCTCCATATAATGTAAGATGTTTGCTTTAAGGCATAAAAACATTAGAGACGCGAAGAAAAATTCAGTCTCTTATTGTAATTTATGATATTATCTCAGGTTACATTGATAGTCTTTTTCTTTTGGCTTCAATACATTTTAATATTCCTTCAAGACAGTTGCGGCGTTTTAAATTATTCTATATTCAATTTCATAGATCCAACTATGCGCGTAATGAACCGATTCAGAGAGCTTTGTCCTTATTTAATGACTTATCGCTTCGAGTTCTGTTTGATTTCTCAACGTCGAAAATTTGTTTTAAATCTTTGTTAAATAGTTTATTTTTAATTTAGTGCTATATGTTATAATAGCTTTTTGTTAATCTTTGTCTGTAAGGAATTAATACTCCAAAGACACAAATAAATAAATACATAAATAAATAAATAAATATAAAGGCCAATCCAAATAGCTAAAACCTAAATATTGTAACTCTTCAAAATATTAATTCAATAAAACAATTCACAGTTACTGTGAAACATCATTCAGAAAATATGGAATTATTTTTCTCAAGGGTATTTCGCATAACTAGAATTATGAAAAGTTTGGTTTGAAAATAGTAGGGAAAACCAAAATATCCCCCATAGTCGGAATTAGGATATTTACGTTACAAATCTCGTAGTAAGAACAAACGGGCCCCATGGTAGAAGTAGGGATAAGCAAAACCTTAGTAGAAAGACAAAAGATAGGAATGGGGTGGGAGAAGTGTTGATTGCGTTAGTATAACTTGTCAAGATTTACACGCACACCAACGAGCGATAATCTAGAACATTCTTTTTCTCACACACATTTAGAGACACGCCAGCTAGCAATGAGGCAATCGCGCCAGAAGAACCGCTAAGACATGCCATCAGAAGACTTAGAACATTGTGCATGTATACTACCACACCCAAGAGTGGCATTCCAAGATGACACTCTGAGCGGGAGAGCGGCGGCCATGTCCCCAGACGACACACAGAACATCTACTCTATAACACCACTAGGCCGCTCTGAGCGAGAGAAATTTCAAACGCCATATTAGCACGCCAGCCACTCACACTATCATCATGATGAGCGGCAGCCAACATGGCGCTCGGAGCGAAAGAATATCCGCAGTCAAAATATCATATGGTGAGCGCCAACTCCACATGGCGCTCTGAACGACAGACCCACCAGTCGCTATATATCAAGTCGTACACTCAAACTAGCAGCATGATGAGCGGCAACCAACATGGCGTTCTGGGCGAGAGAAAATATACGCCGTCAACATAGCATATGGTGAGCGACAACTCAACACATCACTCTGAGCGAGAAAGAGAGTCACCAAGGCGTATGAGGGGCACTCACCCTATAACATCATTGAACGCCAACTCACCTTGACGCTCTGAGCGAGGGACATTGGCGTCGGAAGCGGGGGGCAGTTGCCCCCCACTTTTTTAGCTAGATAAACAATTTTAAAAGAAAACTTCATAAGTTATTCAAAATATCAGTTTTTTACAACGATAATATTTTTTATTATATATTTTCCTCTTACTTCTCTCTTCTTCATAAGCATGCTTGCGGAAAACCATTTTCTTTCTCTGTGTTTGCAAAAAGATAGAACAAAATGTAGAGTTTCTACTGCAAACCCACCACTTCAGTTTAAAAGCACCCTTAAGTATGTAGCTTAATGCTTATTAATTTTGCAACTCTGGTAAGAAAAAATTTGACATGTTTTTTTTTTTTAGCCCTTAGCCCTTAGGGGCTTTCCATATTGGACGACATGTTGTACGATAAGTTAGATGGAAAACTAATAGGACTATTTGATTGAGCGTTCGAACGATCCAACTTGTAAAGCAACATCATTAATTGCAAGCTCTCAAGCAGGACACATCCGGCTAATAGATAAGCAACTTTTAGATGCCCTAACAATTGAGCAGTAATTTTACATAGTTGTACAATATTGTACAATCGGCAGAAAAAACCAAAAATTTCGACTATCGTTTTAGCTTACGCATGGTACTACATGTTGTACAATCTGCCATGTTGGTCCAATGTTTTGGACCATGCAAAAGCCCCTACTGTGAATTAGCTGATGAAAATCCACCTTGACGCTTTGAACAAACATCAAATCCAGTTCCTTCAGTACAGTTGCCATTATATGATCGGCTACGAAAAGATTATTTCGAAATTTTTGATCTTCTCTCAAATGAGATAACGGCTAGATTCGATCAAACAGGTTGATATTTGACTTACTTTTTTATTTTTGCATGTTTACACCAGCTTCACTCAACCGACTCACTTTGATTTAACATTCGGTGAGTCGGTTGAGTGAAGCTAGTGTAAACTGGCACTTTGTAAATCTTATTGTACATTTGAACAGATCTTGACACTCTGGAATCGTTGGAAAATATTATAATCGAAGCCTTCAACGGAAAAGTGCCTTCTGAACAAAATCTAAAAACAAAACTAGATCTTTATGCAGATGACTTTGATGTGAGCGACCTCCACGCGCAACTTAAATTGCTGAAGCAATTGCCTGGCCAAACACCTTCAAATAGTAGTGGCATTGTATCCCAATTTGCAAAAAATTCGGATACTGTAAAAAAACTATTAAATGAAGTTGAAAAACTTATTGCTGTGCTTTTGACTGTGCCTGCATCAGCAGCTTCATCTGAGCTTTCTTTTAGTGCACTAAGACGACTTAAAACGTATCTTCGAGCAACTATGACACAGAAACGACTCACTCATGCGGCCCTTATACACATTCACAAAAATTAAACTGAAGAATTTAATTCGATGGAGGTGGTGAAAGAGTTTGTTTCTCGCAAGGACAGAAAGAAGCATTTTGGAATAATTTAAATTGATATAACTTTTTGTACCTTATTGCATTTGAACCATGTAAAGGTATACCTAGTCTTGCTTTAAAAAAGCAACAATTATTTCTTATATTTTCATATTACCATATGAAAGATACTTTAAAGAATCATCTCTAATATTGAAATTGGAAGAACTTTTAAAAATAATGAAATTTTAATATTTTTTGTATATTTTTATATTTTTTTTTTATTTTAAACTAAAATAAAAAAGTTGTTTATTCACATTCATGTTTCTTTGAAGAAATTTTGGTGAACTTTTTTGCACCACCATTTGTACTGCCCCCCCAGATGAAATTCGCTTCCGACGCGCTTGGCGAGAGAGAATAACTAGTCACACCACAGGGGATCACACACTCACACTATGACACCAGTGAGTGGCACTCAACACGACGCACTGAGTGTAAACCACGCTAGTCTTAATTAACGACGCAATAGACACGCATACTATCATACTTAACACATCAGAGTAGATCACGCCATGGCCCCCCATATGAAATCAACTACCTTAACAGCCATGTGCGCGACCGAGAGGGGAAACATCAATATAATATTAAACTAATTATTTAATATTAATCAATATAAGATTAAACAGCAAAAACCGGCTGCTGCCTATAAAAGGGCAACACCAGAGAAAACGAAGTCAGTCGGTGAAGTGAAAATTGAAATGTAAGTCAAAGACATCAAAGTGCTTCTTAAATTAAAATCCGCTGTGGTAGCTGTACAGAAGAGAAAATATAAAAACTCCATCAGCAACAAGTCAAAGGAATAGCACGCAGTTAAGCTACAATAAGTTAGCCAGGACACTGCAGCAACAGGCAATAACGCCACCCAGGAGACTCATCGTGATCCTGATCAGTGAAAAAACTAAACAAGTGTACCAGTGAAGTGAATGTTTAATTAGTGCGTCCCTTTAAGTTAATTTGTTTTAAAGTAAAACTCCCACCTATATCCTTGCACCCAATGCAAACGTTTCCATAGCGATCGAAGATGTTTACTCTTTCGCTATCGAAATTACGCGTTGGTTGCCCTCCTGTTCATCGACCCACGAAACCTACCCCATCCCTACAATTCTTAGCCAGGATTTTCATGGCGAGCGAAGGAACTTACTTAGTCGTCGTCAAAATCTTTCTTTGAATTTTCCATTAAATCCAAGCCCAATTTAACATCACAACACAACCACTGCCAGCAGATCAACTCTTGCAATCAGGTCAGCTCATGAATGATCATTACAAAGGACTAAAACATACCACCTACCTCAAACAGAAGGACGAAAATATTTCGCACAAACATCAATCAAGTCTATGCTAGAATTTAGTGAAACCTTACAATTTTGCTATTTGCTATTTAACCTTATAATATATTTTATTTTACTTATATTACTCGTTTGAATTTATTTTACAATTAATTCAATTCGCCAGTGATAAAAATTAATTAAACTTAGTTACAAAAACTGTGAATAAACTTTCCGTAATTTAATAAATTTGGAGGAGTTTTAATTACAAGCGTTAAATTAATTAAATTTAGCTGCATAAATTCCAAATAATTCTTTCTTTAATTAAATAAAATACTGGTAAATCGAGTACCTGCCACTAAAAGCTCAGCGTTTAGATATTTGTGAACTAATAGTGCTAAATTAAATTACGAAAATACTTTGGCCATTAGCCCTATTAATATTTTAGTAATTAATCACAATCAAGTAAGCCAATTACTTAAAATATTTTTGCCATAAACTATAAATATATTTCTAAGCATTTAAAATAATAACCAATAATTGAATTTATTTTACCATTGAAATAAATACTACGCACTTGACCTTGAATTTTATTATTATTATTTTCACATTTGTATTTTACAATTAATGAATAATCAGTCTTGTTAAAAACGAAGTGGCAAACCACTCTACTTTGTATTTGAATTGTATATCAAGTAAAATCTGATCAATAAAGTTATAACTTTTAAATAAACAGAAAGCGTTTAGTGCCCCAAAAGATAAAAGACAAATTTTAGAACAATCCCTGGACAGCCACTGGCTGTCCCAGCTATAAGCGCCGGTAAGGTGATTCGTCACAAACTCCACAAGATAACCAATGCAGCGAGCCGTACGGAATTCATATTCACGGTCACTGAGCAGCTGGTTGCAGGGACCGTAACGGCTATGATTTTTTTCCAAAAGGTCAACAAATAATCGTTGTTATTTGACCGATTTTATTTCGATAAAAATAAAAGTTAAAATTTTACTTTTATTTTTTGATCAAAAACAAAAGTTAAAATTTGACTTTTATTTTTTCGGTCCAAAATATAAGTTAAAATTTTACTTATGTTGACTTTATATGATTTAAATACAAATTCTAAATGTTTGATAGTTTAAATCATACTTGATTTTAAATACAAATTCTAGTTGTTTGATAGTTTAAAATCGTTTATTGAGCTTAAGGTCAAAGTTAGAACAAATAATTGTTCTAACGAATCTTTCCAAAGAAACAACAACAACAGCAAAGTTTTTTCAATATGAAAAATATAATTTAATTAATATAATTAATTATAATTATAATAATAATTAATATAATATATATATAATAATAATTAATTATTATTAATTACTAATTAATTAAATAATAATTAAATTAAATTTTTATTAATAAGGATCAAAAATAAAAATTATTTCTTAGTTTAATAGAACAGTCATTATGTTGCATCCTCCGCTGAGGATACATGTAAGTCGTATTCGTCGCGAGCGACACTCTCCCTAATTTTTGTTATAAAACTAACCACCTCTTTGTTTAGTAGACACAGTGGTTTATGCCATTCAGTAGGCAGCCGTGAGATTGCCGAGATAGGTTTAGGTTAATGGGGGTTTTGTGCGGTTCCCAAGCCGAAAGTGTACTTACCATAGTTGTCCATTTTTTCCTGTACCTTTAAATTGAAATATTTCGAGTTATTGTTTTTTTATATGAAGACTCACTTTTATTTGATCTCGAGCCACTCTCGTAACTGTATAATCTTTTTAACGACTAACTTTTGTATTTAAAATACTAATACTTAACACCTCGGTTCTTATTTGTAACATTGATATTTGTGCAAGATTGCTTTCCGCATCTTGCACCATAATTTAATCTAGACCTCTTCATTATTATATCATGAAAATATTTAATAATAAGTACATATATTTCAGCATATATGCTCATTACAATATCTTAAAAATATTTACGTTTACGTCCGTACATATATTTTAGTATGATGCTGATGACAATTTCTAAAAAATATTTACATATACATACGTACATATATTTTAGCATTGATGATAATTACAATTTTGCCAGGTTGCTTTTCTTTGCAGCTGGCACCATAACTTTGGTGGTCTAGATTTTCTTTATGCCATGTTTTACTTTGCAAAACAAGCACAATAGCTTGTTCCGCATGTACAAATTGGGCCACGTTGCGAAAACATATTCTGCAAGTTAAAGAAATTTGCACATCAAAAATATATTCATGTAAAAAACAACAATAAAATATTATTTAATTCTACTTTACAGTTTCAAGCACATAAAAAAAACCGCAACGCTTACATTTCCGCGTTGAACGCTTTAAACGATTTTACTATACTTTATTGTTGTTTTTGTTTGTTTCTGTTTGTTTTTTTTATTCACTGGCCTAAAGTTTCAAATCACGCTGTTTCAAAATTATATGAACGCTGAGCGCCCAACCTGCTGTTGAGGTAGATCAGTCTTCAAATGATTTTTGTTTACTTCGGCGTTCGTTGAACCTGGCACATGGCAGGTACCACATGGCATGATCTGGATCACAACAATTAAGCAGCATATTGATTTCTTTTATATCGAAAAAACAAAAGTAAAATTTTAAATTTTATTATTGATCGAAAATATAAAATTCAAATTTTAACAGTTATGTTTGATCGAAAAAATAAAAGTCAAATTTTAACATTTGTTTTTGAACTTAAAATTTGACTTTTATTTTTTCGATCAAACATAACTGTTAAAATTTGAATTTTATATTTTCGATCAATAATAAAATTTAAAATTTTACTTTTGTTTTTTCGATATAAAAGAAATCAATATGCTGCTCAATTGTTGTGATCCAGATCATGCCATGTGGTACCTGCCATGTGCCAGGTTCAACGAACGCCGAAGTAAACAAAAATCATTTGAAGACTGATCTACCTCAACAACAGGTTGGGCGCTCAGCGTTCATATAATTTTGAAACAGCGTGATTTGAAACTTTAGGCCAGTGAATAAAAAAAACAAACAGAAACAAACAAAAACAACAATAAAGTATAGTAAAATCGTTTAAAGCGTTCAACGCGGAAATGTAAGCGTTGCGGTTTTTTTTTTATGTGCTTGAAACTGTAAAGTAGAATTAAATAATATTTTATTGTTGTTTTTTACATGAATATATTTTTGATGTGCAAATTTCTTTAACTTGCAGAATATGTTTTCGCAACGTGGCCCAATTTGTACATGCGGAACAAGCTATTGTGCTTGTTTTGCAAAGTAAAACATGGCATAAAGAAAATCTAGACCACCAAAGTTATGGTGCCAGCTGCAAAGAAAAGCAACCTGGCAAAATTGTAATTATCATCAATGCTAAAATATATGTACGTATGTATATGTAAATATTTTTTAGAAATTGTCATCAGCATCATACTAAAATATATGTACGGACGTAAACGTAAATATTTTTAAGATATTGTAATGAGCATATATGCTGAAATATATGTACTTATTATTAAATATTTTCATGATATAATAATGAAGAGGTCTAGATTAAATTATGGTGCAAGATGCGGAAAGCAATCTTGCACAAATATCAATGTTACAAATAAGAACCGAGGTGTTAAGTATTAGTATTTTAAATACAAAAGTTAGTCGTTAAAAAGATTATACAGTTACGAGAGTGGCTCGAGATCAAATAAAAGTGAGTCTTCATATAAAAAAACAATAACTCGAAATATTTCAATTTAAAGGTACAGGAAAAAATGGACAACTATGGTAAGTACACTTTCGGCTTGGGAACCGCACAAAACCCCCATTAACCTAAACCTATCTCGGCAATCTCACGGCTGCCTACTGAATGGCATAAACCACTGTGTCTACTAAACAAAGAGGTGGTTAGTTTTATAACAAAAATTAGGGAGAGTGTCGCTCGCGACGAATACGACTTACATGTATCCTCAGCGGAGGATGCAACATAATGACTGTTCTATTAAAATAAGAAATAATTTTTATTTTTGATCCTTACTAATAAAATTAAATTTAATTGTTATTTAATTAATTAGTAATTAATTATAATTAATTATTATTATATTTATATTATACTAATTATTATTATAATTATAATTAATTATATTAATTAAATTATATTTTTCATATTGAAAAAACTTTGCTGTTGTTGTTGTTTCTTTGGAAAGATTCGTTAGAACAATTAATTGTTCTAACTTTGACCTTAAGCTCAATAAACGATTTTAAACTATCAAACAACTAGAATTTGTATTTAAAATCAAGTATGATTTATACTATCAAACATTTAGAATTTGTATTTAAATCATATAAAGTCAACATAATTAATTATTATTATTATAATAATTAATTATAATTAATTATTATTATAATTATATAGTATATAATTAATTATAATTATAATTATAATTAATTAATTATTACATATTTTAATTATTATTATAATTATATAGTATATAATTAATTATAATTATAATTAATTAATTATATAGTATATAATTATAATAATAATTAATTATAATTATGATTAATTATTATTATTTTAATAATAATATAATTATTATTATTATTATTATGTTGACTTTATATGATTTAAATACAAATTCTAAATGTTTGATAGTTTAAATCATATTTGATTTTAAATACAAATTCTATTCTAAAATCTATAAAAGAATATAATTAATTATAATTATAATTAATTAATTATATAGTATATAATTATAATAATAATTAATTATAATTAATTATTATAATAATAATAATTAATTATGTTGACTTTATATGATTTAAATAAAAATTCTAAATGTTTGATAGTTTAAAGCAAACTTGATTTTAAATACAAATTCTAGTTGTTTGATAGTTAAAAATCGTTTATTGAGCTTAAGGTCAAAGTTAGAACAATTAATTGTTCTAACGAATCTTTCCAAAGAAACAACAACAACGTTTTTTTCAATATGAAAAGGAAAAAATCCCTAGCTGATTTTATCGTAATTTCGGCCATGCTAAAGGCTTCATCAGAAATCTTTGTGATGCCCGTGCAAGCGCGCATTCGTGCACTGCACCACAGAGGCGATGAGATTTGAAGCGTAAATTTCTCAGTTTTTTCCCATTTTATATTTGCACATTTGTTGTTGTATTTTTGCTTTACTTAAGTCTTTATGCTTATGTTATTATTATGGGTCCAACAGTCTGCTGGAAGTCTTCCACTAACAAAGCATGGTTACTGAAGTTATTTTTTAATTTTTGCTGATATGTTTTTAGCTTGTTTCTGTTTGGTCGTGCTCTACCATATGATTAAAGTTTTTTCTTAAATGACCTCTATATTTATTAAGTTGATTTTATATGATTTAAATACAAATTCTAAATGTTTGATAGTTTAAATCATACTTGATTTTAAAAACAAATTCAAGGTCAAAGAACAATAAATTGTTCTAACGAATCTTTCCAAAGAAACAACAACAACAACAAAGTTTTTTCAATATGAAAAATATAATTTAATTAATATAATTAATTATAATTATAATTAATTATAATAATAATTAATTATAATTAATTAATTTAATAATAATTAAATTAAATTTTTATTAGTAAGGATCAAAAATAAAAATTATTTCTTATTTTAATAGAACAGTCATTATGTTGCATCCTCCGATGTAAGTCCTATTCGTCGCCAAGCGACACTCTCCCTAATTTTTGTTATAAAACTAACCACCTCTTTGTTTAGTAGGCACAGTGGTTTATGCCATTCAGTAGGCAGCCGTGAGATTGCCGAGATAGGTTTAGATTAATGGGGATTAATAATAATTATTAAATTATATGATACGTTTTATTATATACATAATTATTAATTATTATTAAATAATTATCATTATGTATATAATAAATAATTATGTATATAAAAAAATATTAATTAATTATAATTAAGTATATAATTAAACGTATCATAAAATTTAATAATTATTATTTTTTACAGCTTTTCGAAACATTTTTGCAAAGAGAAAAAAACATTACTATCGATCTTCATATCATTGCACATCGTTATTTAAATGACATCGCTTGTTTGCTTATCATTGCACATTGTGTGTTCATTCATTTCGCAAATGACTACATGTAGATAATATATGAATTAAAATATGACTTTTACTTTTGATCGAAAAAATAAAAGTCATATTTTAATTTTTATATATGATCAAAAAAAGTAAAGTCAAATTATAACTTTTATTTGTGATCAAAAAAATAAAAGTCAAATTTTAACTTATATTTTTGGTCTAAAAAATAAAAGTCAAATTTCAACTATTATTTTTGATCAAAAAAATAAAAGTCAAATTTTAATTTTTATATTTGATCAAAAAAATAAAAGTAAATTTTTAACTTTTCGTTCGTGGCATCGCCCTTTTTAGGTACCGGCTTGACATTTGCCACCTTCCAACAAGATGGAAATGCTCCTGTCCTGTAGGAGATGTTGAAAAGGTTTCGCAAAAACCTAGCCAGCGAAAAAGCACACCCTTTAAGCACAATTGACGGTATGATATCAAGACCAGAGGCTTTGTTTACGTTGAGATCTGTGAGGACCCGTTTAACTGTTCTCGTTCGAAAATAAATCTCCTGCATTGCAGAAGATCCACCCTTAACCAAGGGTAGTGGCAGATTGCTGTTCGAGAGAGTGGACTTTGGTTCAAAAAATCTAGCCAAAAGGCTCGCTTTATCAGTTGAGTCAGTGAAGATTTGGTCAACTTTTAAAACAGTTGGAATCGATGTCTGATTCTTAACTTTTTTAACAAATGACCAAAAATTTTTGCTCCCTTTGAGGCAGAAAAAAACCTGTTCTTGAATGAGAGCTTCGTGCATAAACTTTTTGCGTTTTAAAATTGCATTACAGCGATTCCTTGCCTAGATGCGAAGTTTTTTAATGTCAGCATTCTTGTTAGAACACAATTCTGAAAAGCTTCCTCTTTGGACCTGACTGCAATTTTGAAAGTTTAGTTAAACCATGAGTGATCTTTTGGTTAAATGCTTCTCATCTTATTCGGAATGAAAGACCGCATACCCAATAAAATAATTTCTTGTACCATAACATCCGCGGTATTCACATTTCTATCAGCTAAATGTAATTACCAATTGAAGTTGATAAAAATAATTTAATGCAGTCTAATTTGCCTTTCCATAAAACCATACTTTAGGCGTAGTGGTACAGGGGCGAGAATATGGAAAAACAGCGGAGATGGTACAACCAAGTACCAAGAAGTCCGATTTACCAAGAAGTGCGTTGATACTCACAACATATTTTTTATGATGTGAAGTCAGAAAAAGGTCAAGGATATTCTGGCTATGCATATAATTTTGAGGGAAAAAAGTTGGTTCCTTCACTAGTTAAATCAATTGAATCTGATAGGTACTCTCGACAGTTATTCTGATATTTGGTGACATATTACCTCAATAAATGGAATTGCTTTGAAATTTGCAATCCTAAAATATAAAAAGATACATAAAAAATATGTGAGTTTGTGAATGAGAAATAATTAAATTTTTTTTTTTTAATTCTCTACTTTGAGTAGACAGAATTACAATTCGAATATTGCATATAGGTAGATGAATTCAACCTAAAAAATTAAAATTTAGTAAGTACCGTATTTTCTACGTTTTCTATTGCTTTGGAAATCTTGTCGGTAGTTGTAGCTGGTCCAGTTTTAATCGGAGAATCAATTTTGCAAACAAATGGCGAAATGGCAATTCATTAAAATGTAGCATGTAAATGATACAATGTAACGATCTATCCAGATCAACCTCCATACATCGTATAATTCCATTATTCATGACGGGGTTTGTAACAGGGCGACGTTTTCCGAACTGACTAACGTTCAAAAATTATTTTAAATTCATTTTAATTTTCGTTGGAGCGATGGTACCATCTTTATGAAGCAGCAGCCCTGTATATTTAGTTTTGAGGGCGCCCGATTAAAGCGCCTCTGGTATCTACTGCCCAGACTGACAGGTGCTGCCTCTTCAAACAGGTGACACCAACGCCCCGGTCAAGTAACCCGCGGACACTAGGTTGGCCACGGCTGCATGTGCTGGTTTGCCATCACTAGCAGTTCAGTGAGATGCAGGGTGGAGTCTTGTGACTGTCCACGTGAACCCTCAACTTACAAATAATCACGTTCATGGGTCATCGGCACGTCGGTGAATCAAACCATATTAAAAAAATTTACGGACCTGAGATGAAATTAAAATCTGAAAAACAAAAAAATAAAAAAGGTAAATCGTTTGGGCACCCCTGGTCCAACCATCCAACCAAAATACATAGGAGCTCAGCTGGACGAGCTCGGCCCACACTATTCCCACCCTGCCGTGAGGGTTCAGGGGCTAAAAATATAAAAACCCTCCCAAAGCAACATCTTCTCCCTAGACCAAATAAGAAAGACTTAAGTTATTCATTTCGTTAAACAATTGAAAAGTTTTAATTATTACAAATTACAATGATGAGATTTTATAAAAAAATCTAAACTAAACAAATAGTGTTTACTATTAACTCAATTTTAAGTTGTTTTAAGTTTACTTTCTAATTGATTAGAAAAAGGAATCAAATTAAATTAATTAAAAGTAAATTTTTAAAGTCATTAATCAAAATTTTCAATAACTTCAAAATTGTACATTTCAATATTTTTTAATTTTTGGCATATCATGATTTTATATTAAGCTCATTAATAATATTAATATCATTATATTATCTAAAAATAAGTAATATCTTTAATGCGCAATTTTGATGCGAAATATGAAAAAGAATCTCACATCTAACAATTAATCAATTAATTTTATATGTTTTACAAATATTATAAAAGAATGTCTGTTCTAAGTGTTTTTTTCCTTTTACTTTCTTTAATTTGATGTTTACAAATAATGTATAAAAACGTTATAACTGCTTTGAAACTTAAGCCCCTCTTTTTTAAAAAAAATATTAAACAGCTTTTAAACAATCATACAAATACAATCAGGAACTTAATTTACAGCATTTCGCAACAGCACCAACAAAGCAATTTTAAATAAACTCGCATCAAATCCATTAGTAGCAAATAAATGCGTCTTCGGCCTAAATTAATTCGGTTGAAATTAATTCAACTGGTATTTTCTGCTTCACATCATCATATTTTTAAATGTATTTGACGCCTTGCAAAGTAATCAGCATTACTCTCAGGCAGACAAAATTTCTATCAGATGACTCGTGTAGCTTCATTTTTTGGGGATAGTTAACATTTGCTAGGTGCTTTGTTTAAGAACCTCAATGGTTCAGTAAATTTCGTTAACACCAAATAAGTCTCATTAAAAACTAGCGTTTGCTTCTAGTTGAAGCCAAAAAGTCTTCAGAAACTGGAAAAGTCTTCAAGCTGGAATTATAATTTGTTTTGTCGGGATCCAGATCAAGTTGTGATGACTAGCATGGTTGGTATAATATCAGCATTTGATAAAATCATACAAAAAAGCTGTAATGGGCAGCTGCACTGAGCTGAGCTGTACAACAAATAGCGATTGAACAATTTTTCTAGGTTTATACAGCAACCATTTATGCGACCTGTGTTGCTTGCTGTCGTGTCACAGCAAAGACCTTGAATTTTATTGGTTAAACCCTACTTCTCCACTGCTTGGTACTCAGTAAACAAAAACTCAAGTGACGCGCATTGTATGTAGCAATAGCTGAAAAGATTTCCCGGCCTACTTTTGGTTTTTTTTTTTTGTAGATTGAATCAACTCAGGGGTGCTAAGGGAAGCCCCCTATAAATGTATAAGCATTGTGTTGATTCGGAAGATGGGTGATAGTTAGTTGGAGGATGGATAGATGGAGTAGTGTCTGTGAAGATTTGTTTTGAATTTGCACAGCTCAAAACTGCCGGAAAACACAGGGAGACTATTCCACAACTTAACCGTGCGACTAAAGAACGAATTATCACGGTAATGCGAGGTTCTATTGGGCATCGATGCAATGGTAAAAGGGCTTGTACAGCTGCCCGAGTGGACCTGGGAAAAACAAGAGCTGGTGGCGTCAGGCCATGTATCTCCCTTGAACACTTCCCATGGTAATACCTATACAGAAGGCTTAGGCAACCGACAATACGTCGATGCCCAAGAGAGTTGAGAGAGAATGAAATATTTTCATCCCCTATCAAGTATATCGCACGACGTTGAATTCGATTTAGAAGCTCCAAATAATATTTTGAAGCCCCTGCCCAAATGTGCGCATTGTACTCTATTTTCGGCCTCATATATGAGGTGTAAATCATGCGAAGATCAGCTGAAGTGAAATATTTTTTGCACAGTTTTTAAAAACCTAGGCACTTGCCCGTTTCTTTCGACACATCGAAAATATGATCATTCTAACGAGGATCAGATTGGATCGATATGCCCAGAACGTCAAGAGCGGCTGATTCCACAAGATCCACACCATTCATATTGAGGGGAGCTAAGGAACAATCCACCCGCTTGTGGGTTAACAGACAGCACTGGATCTTACTTGCGTTGAACTCTACTCTATTAGCAAGACCCCACTCGGAGATTTTCTGTAGATCATTAAGGAGTGTGTCATTCATATTTTGCCTTTTTCTCTGAATCTCCATAGAGCTTGGACGTTTTTTGAATGAATATGAATGACAAATGCTGCTGTCGTCCGAAAACGAATGTATTGGGTTGTGCGTCAACGACAGAAGGTCGTTGATAAAAACCAGGAACAAGGTTGGCGATAGAACTGAACCCTGCGGTACTCCTGCGTTGATGGCGTGTTCCTTAGAGGAAATACCGTCAACTACGACATGAATCGATCTGTCCTTGAGCAAACACGTGATACATCGAGCAAAGCTCCCACTAAAACCATATGCAACTACAGTGACACATATTCGTATAAACGCACTCTTAATTTTAAATTTGCTACCTTCTCTCTCTTTTATTAATGCATTATTCAAAACAAATTCAAACTCATATTGTTCACTAAACTAACGGAAATTTGTACTGAGTGCAAAAAGCTGTTTTCGTTGTTGTTGTTTTATATAAATTAGTTCAGTTTAAATATTTTACTAAAAACAAGTACACATTCCTTTAAACGCACCTGAATAAGGAGGTCGAAAATATATTAGTGGTTTAAAGAAATAAGTATTTGCTTGTATTTAATTAACAATTGGTAAGTTTTGTTTAATTTAAATGTAAAAATATTTTCTTAATGATATTTTTTTAAGATTTTATCAATATGCCAAAGGGAAAAGACCTCAATGACACAGAAAAAGTCCAAATCAACCTGTACCATAAAGAGGGTTATTCAAATCGGGAAATTGGGCGGAGACTAGGAAGATCAGAAGCAGTCATCCGCTCTTTTTTTAAAAACGGTGTTAATTATGGAGTAAAAAAATCCACGAAAGGCAATCGAAAACTGAGTATTCGCCAAGTTAATCAAATTAGGAAGGAAGCCACCACAAGTTTTTTGAACTCAATTCAAATAAAAGAAAAATTAGATCTTCCAGTGACAACGAGGCACATTGCACACATTTTACGTAACTCAGATAACGTTAAATGGAAAAAACCGGTGAGCAAGCCTGTGTTGAAGCCGCATCACAAAAAGGCGCGCTTAGACTTCGCCCAAAAACACATGCAATGGTCAACTCAGTGGGACAATGTTGTGTTTTCCGACGAAAAAAATTTAACTTAGATGGCCCAGACTCTTACAGCTGTTATTGGCATGATTTGCGAAACAATGACGTACGTATGTCAAAAAGAAACTTTGGTGGTGGCAGCGTTATGGTGTGGGCGGCATTTTCATCTAGAGGTAAAGCAAATATCTGCTTTGTGCCGCCCAAAATGAATTCTAAAAAATACACGGAATTGTTGGATGATGCTCTCATTTCATTTTTGGATGATAAAATGGATGAAGACAGTATTTTTCAACAGGATAATGCTGCCATTCACGTTTCTAAAGAGGCATTAAAGAGGTTTGAAGAGCACAACATCCCACTTATGAAATGGCCTGCATGCAGTCCCGATTTGAATCCGGTGGAGAATCTTTGGGGATGCATATCACGCAAAATCTATGGACAAAAAGCCCAAGGACACCTTTACAAAACCGTGCTAGAGCTCAAGTTGGCCATTAAGGAAGCTTGGGAAGATTTAGATCGTCAGTTGCTGGAAAATTTAGTGCAGTCGATGCCGAATCGTATATTTGAAGTTATAAATAAAAATGGTGGACCAATTAATTATTGAAAATTAAATAAATACCCATTCCTATTGAAAATTAAGTTGATGCGTTTAAACGAATATGTACTTGTTTTAAGTAAAATATTTAAACTGAAATGATTTATATAAAACAACAACAACGAAAACAGGTTTTTGCACTCAGTACAAATTTCCGTTAGTTTAGTAAACAATATGAGTTGGAATTTGTTTTGAGTAATGCATTAATAAAAGAGAGAGAAGGTAGCAAATTTAAAATTAAGAGTGCGTTTATACGAATATGTGTCACTGTAGTTTCGACACGAGCGCTTTATGACACACTCGGTCAAACGCTTTTGAAATATCTAGAGCAACAACCCTGCTCTCGCCGAAAAAATGAACGCTTTGATTCCATTCTTCGGTTAAGAACGCCATAAGATCACCAGTAGAGCGAGCCCTACGGAAACCATATTGACGGTCACTGAGCAGTTGGTTGTGCTCCAGATAGTGCATAACGTTGAAGTTTATTACGCTCTCCATAACTTTTGAAAGCGTCTCCATAACTTTATGCTTTTAAACTTTAAACAGTTCTTCAATTCAAATTTCCATATGCGCAAGTTTGAAAAATATTGTAACTGTTGTCATTGTTGACATGATGTGTTGATATAAACGGAAAAAATTACTACGAATAGAATTAGCATCCTTCCCACCTCAACACTCTTTTGAAGGGATTTTTTGAAAACATGACTTTTCGGCCATATATTTAAAAACTTTATTCTCGATGAGGGTCGCCTTAGAGTTGTCCGATTAAGCTTAAATTTTGCACAGATCATTATTTTGTCGATTGAAATAAGATAGGTGGTCAAAAATCGTTCTCAGTCGTATCGTCGTGGGGTCAGTCCGTGCTGTGATATGTTCTTCTGATTATTTTCGTTTTCTTTCACGTAAACTAAACAATTTGAATAACATTTTCATTAAAATAATACCTTGTATTACACAGATGGATGGCGAAAGCAATTTATGCATTCAAGATTCATCTGTTCCAAGACCATTTTGAGTTATCTGCTAAGAAAAATAACTCTTTGAAAATAATATGTATTTTTCTAGCTCGAGTGTTCGTTCGAGCTTGGATTCTTTCAACAGAAGCAATAAAAGCTCCTTATCATGATTTTCTTTTTATGCGCCAACTCATTAATTACCAGGATATTGATACAGAAATAAGTAAAAAAACAGCAAAAAAGTTTACTAACCATCTCTGGTACTTAGTTCCCGAAACTGTGGCGCTATCATTTTTTGATGACAGTGTTCCAACAGCCGTTAAAGCAAAAATGGCCCAAGTTATGTTGGAGTCCGATGTCTGCGAAGAAGATGAAAAAACAAACAATCAACTAAAGAGGTACATTCTGAACCAAAACGATTCTTCTTCCTACATAAATCTCATGTTTTCGTCTTTTGAGACTGCTGGTACAAAAAATTGTTCACGTGATTTTCTCTTAGCACAGAATTCCTCGACAAAGACCCTTCAACTTGGAAGGATGATCCTGGTTATCAAAATAGAATTGATAAACTTCAGAAGTTACAAGTCGTCAACGATATTGCAGAAAGAGGTGTCAAACTCATTCAAGAATATAATAATATTTTGAGCTAAGATGAAACTGAGAAACAATTTGTTTTGCAGATAGTTACCGAAAACCGTAAAACTTATCCAACTACTTGTAAATCTTCTCTTAAAAGTAAATAATGTTAAGTTTTAGTTCGTTCATATGTTGTTATGATAATAAATAAATAAATGTTTTTCTTAATATTATAAAATAAATATATATATATATATTAGGGCGTTTCAAAAAAAAAAAATTTCCAACTCTTGAAGCGGAATATTAAAGTTTGTGATTTAAGAGAATTTCGAAAATTTTTTTGGATTTTTTGAAGATGGGTACGTGGTCGCTGAAATCGATTTTATCAAAAAAATGAGGTTATGGAGAAGAATTTTTAATATTAATTTTTGCTGGTGCTTTTTCTTCATAAAACTAAACAATTATCTTCTTAATGATCCGATCCCACGACAAAAAAATGATTGATGTGAAAAATTATTATATTAAGGACCACTTTGATAGTCTTAAAAGTACAAAATTATGTTTTTATAGATTTCAAACCTCAATAACTTTAAAAGTTTTCAACATTTTTTCAAGATGAAAAAGGCGTTAGAAAGGTCTTTAAATTACCTTTCATTCGGTATATAGGTTTCTTTTCACTTGCGGGAGAAATATAAGAAAAAAATTTAAGTTTGAGAAAATTTTTTTTTATTTTTCAAATTTTATAAAAATTAAAAGAATTTCATTAAGTTTCGTTCTTGGTTAAGTAAAAAAAAACATTTAATATACATTGTTTTAATAAAAATATCAAAAATTCAATTCATCAATATATTTTTATTTCCATACAAAATCAAAAGATATTAAAAAAACAAATTCATGTTATTTAATGAACAAATTAAAATTAAAAATTAAATTTGTATCTAAAATCACAATATATAAAACATTAAATGTGGAAGAAAACATGTATCAACAAAAAATTCCATTTTTATTTTATACAAAATCGAGAAAAGTATGGTTACAGTTTTCTAAAGTTACAGTTTCTTAAGAGCTTTTTCAATGATATTTTTGTTTACATTAGGTATATTTTTGTGATTTTTATCAACGCTAATCAACAATTTTTGAAAATCATCCTCATTTTTTGTAATTTTTTTGTTATATATTGTAGCTGACGCCACGCCTCTTTCTGATATATCATTCACAACATATAGTTTTTCTAGTTTATTCTTTACAGTAACAAAATCTTCATCATTTTCCCATAAATGTGTATCTTTCGAAAAAAAGGAAGTGGGCAATTTTAATTCATCAAAAACCCTTTTACTGTTACAGGTAACAAAATCATGAATTTTAATTTTTGAAATATCTTAACGAATATAATAACGAAACTTAATGAAATTCTTTTAATTTTTATAAAATTTGAAAAATAAAAAAAAATTTTCTCAAACTTAAATTTTTTTCTTATATTTCTCCCCCAAGTGAAAAGAAACCTATATACCGAATGAAAGGTAATTTAAAGACCTTTCTAACGCATTTTTCATCTTGAAAAAATGTTGAAAACTTTTAAAGTTATTGAGGTTTGAAATCTATAAAGACATAATTTTGTACTTTTAAGACTATCAAAGTGGTCCTTAATATAATAATTTTTCACATCAATCATTTTTTTGTCGTGGGATCGGATCATTAAGAAGAGAATTGTTTAGTTTTATGAAGAAAAAGCACCAGCAAAAATTAATATTAAAAATTTTTCTCCATAACCTCATTTTTTTGATAAAATCGATTTCAGCGACCCCGTACCCATCTTCAAAAAATCCAAAAAAAATTTCAAAATTCTCTTAAATCACAAACTTCAATATTCCGCTTCAAGAGTTGGAAAAATCAGAAAAAAGTCTTTTGTGAAACGCCCTAATATATATATATATAGTTTTTATATTATTTCGGGGGTTTTTGGCATAAAAGCTTTCGATATTTATTTTAAAAAGCCTTATGACTATTTTTGGAGTTTGTCGCCTTGATAAGGGTCGCTTTAGAGTTGTCCAATTTCCCTAAAATTTTAAACATATCATTATTTTGTTGATTGAAACAAGATTGGGGGTTGCGAGCTTAACATTTTTAAGTTTAAAAAATAAGGGCCACTCTAATATAGATATAAAGAATTTTTAAAATTTTAATGAGAACTTTATTTCATCTAAATTGTGAATTATTTCTAGTTCCACCACCAAAATTTAATTAGCTTTCACTCAATAATTTACGAGATATCGCAATTTAAAAAAAAAATTTAATAAAAACTACTTTGCTAATTACTTTTCAAAAAAGTAAAATTTTTAAAAAAAATTAAGACACTCGTATTAAGAATAATCACTTATTCTTCAAAGTTTCATAAAAAAAAGTTTAAGTTCAATAAGTTGATTTTTAGTGTTCCCACTTAAGAAAATTTGACTCTCTTTAAAGTGTTAAAAAAATTATTTTTTACTTTAAAATAAAAAAGAATCCAAGCCATTTCATAAAATAGACCAATTTGAAAAACATGATTTTTCAAAAAATGCGTCTTAAGATTTGGTTAACGATTTTGTAGAGTTCCTTTATGAAAATATGGGTTCTTTTGTATGCGATTACTTTTTAATCCATCCAAACCGAAAATAAAAAAAAAAAATTTAGTTTTTGGGTCGAGTTTCATGAGAACCTGCCCTTAAATTATTTTTGAGACAGGACTATCACCATTGAAATAACAAAACCATTACAATATATTTGACTTCATTTTTACTGTAACCCATCTTATGGTACAATGATTAACAAAAAACACCATAGATATCGGATAAACATTAAAAAAAAACTTATGCTTCGAAAATATGAAGAGATAACATTTATAGAGCGCTAGCATAGAAATAAATAAATAAACTATTTCTAAATTTTTCGAGTTTATCGGAGAAAAGTTAACCTTTTATCTAATAAACTGGGGGGAGGTTTAAATGAAACACGCGGAGTCGATTGTAACAGATTGCACAAAGGTCGATTTATTAGTAAAACCTTGAAACTAACAAAGTTTTAGACAGGGCATGAGAAGAGCTACCCGAAAAGGATGGAAACAAAGAGCTGGAGAAGAAAGCGCAACTTGACGAACACCGCTGTGCCGACACTACATAGGGTGTTCATCAGTGTGCTCAACATGCCACCCGCCTTTCACAACTGCAAGACGTTACCACCCTGTCCTGATAAAGCCAATCCAAAGATGTAATTCTGAGCCAACGGCATGCCGAACCCCATCAATAGACTCCAAGGCTGCATAACGCTAGCATAGACATCGATGCCTAGAAGAAGTAGTACCGGCGCCCTCCTATAGAATTTGGGATCAGCCAAGTTGATGTTAGGGTAGCAGTGGTGTTGCAACCTCTTTTGATTGCAGATGCCAAGGGACAAATTCTTCAATCAGCACTTGAACTGATTGAAGGTTGTAAACCTTGATTTGGCTTCAATCAGCACTTGAACTGATTGAAGTTTTGGTTATGATGATTTTGCCAGCACTTAAACTGGCAATAATTAGCTGAAAATTAAATTGGATTAAAAAACTTATTTTCACCGTAACTAATTAACAACTGACCTTTATTATAATATTTCTTTTTCTTATAAAGGAAAAGAATTTACTTACACTAACATAAGACATGTATAATAATGCAACCTATGTATATATGTACAGTAATTAATCCATGTAACTGAAAAATATATTTCTTAATTTCCATACAAAATACACACAAATATCAATAATATAAATATCAATGCATTTATTGATAATCAAGAACAAAGTTCAATACACTTTGTCGTTAATGCATTATACCGCTTCTCAACTAACAAAAACAAAAGTTCAATACACTTTTGTTGTTGATGCACTTTTAACAACGAAACGATATAATGCATTTTGTCAAAGTGAGCGGACAGAAACTCGACACTTTGTTGTGCAATTTCCGTCCGCCGCCTTGGAATGTAAGATATGCGGTGCCAGCATTTATTGTATTTTGGTTGCTTAATTTTATTGGATATGTATGCATTTTGTAATGCAAACTATATCTACTATAAACCATTTATTGACGGTTGAGCAGCAACATCCTCCCCCGCGTTGAACGAGTGTTCAACAATTCAGACGTAACCTTATACATCCACGCAGAAACTTCTATAACACTGTGGAGCTACTTGTGGCGGGGTGTTGGAAATTGTCTCTGACAGTGGATGTTCTTCCACTGGAGAATTTGTAGGTGCTGCTTGAGAATTCTCTGATGAAGCTCCTCTATGCTGTTGCCGCTTGTACAAGATGCATATAGCCAGAATGATGGCTGTGCTTAGCAACAAACCCGAATAACTCACTGCAAAACTGTGATATTGATGAGTTTGCAGTTTATTAGGAAGATCGATGATTGTGTGTGCTTCCAAAATTTCTTGCAGCCTTGACAGTTCTTTTAGTGCTCGTTCATACTCAATCTCTGTGGTATCTAAGACTGGAAGTGATGCTGGTTTGGTTGCATTGACATCGATAATGTGTCCAAATGCAGTATAGAAAATGTTTGTAGATGAGGAAAGCATTGGGTTGCTTGTTATCGTAAGGAGTTGATATTTTAATGTACATCCTGCCGTTAGCTCGATAAATCCTGACCC
This sequence comes from Dichetophora obliterata, assembly GCA_963920525.1. Taxonomy (NCBI): domain Eukaryota; kingdom Metazoa; phylum Arthropoda; class Insecta; order Diptera; family Sciomyzidae; genus Dichetophora; species Dichetophora obliterata. The sequence continues at coordinate 132,623,390 of OY986437.1, forward strand.
GTCCAACGAGATTCGCGAAACCTGATTGTCACAAACTGTTGTAATTTGTATTGGCGTTGCAAGAGCAAACATCCATTTATTCCTACTATTGACTTGTGTCCATACTTGATTTTCCCTATGCTCCAACTTACAGTGGGATCGGGTTTCATTGTTGAGTAAACTCACTTCGCAAGCACAAACTTCTGATCCCTTATTGTATGTGGGTTGATTGTTGGCACAAAGATACAATTCATTTTCCATTCTAAAACAAGATTGCAATTTTTCTGTTGTGGTTGGAAAATATTGATCTCGAGGTACATTTATTGCCAGAACTGTTGTAGATAATTTTATTGCCATCATCGTGTTGTTAATCTTTGTGGGAATTGGTATTAGCCGATATAAGTTAAATTGATCCAAGCTGGTTAATGGTACTGTTATCTGGAAAATTGCGTGGTTCTCTGTTATCGCCTCCTTAACCTTCATTAACTTGTATATTGATAGTATATCGCCTTGATAACCTGGGATCTGAATGGTTGGTGACAAATGCGCTGTGATTTTTAAAATTTCATCGTTGAGCTGCTGTGGTGATAGTAATTGAGGACTGATCTGTCCGTGATGAACATTTGTAAGGACATTTATGAGTGCTGTTTGAACATGATGAACGTTTGATGTCATAATGGATAATTGAAAGGCTAACGATAAGAATGTTTGGAATGTTTGCTCCTTCTGTGCCTCCTGTTCATTATGACGAATTTGATCGTTGATGCTTGCCAATCTTCCTTCAAGCCTTTCGAATGAGCTTTGAGCTGAAGTTTGGTCACGTTTGATGATGTTAATGGTTGAATCAATTATCGAAATCTGTTTTTTCATCATGCTTGTCAGATGTTGTTCGTTGTCATTGATGGCCGTTATTGTTTCTGACATCTGATGGGCATACTCTGAGTCTAAAACTCCAAAAAGCGAGTTAGCAACATTTCCTACAAAGTTGAGTGCACCTCTTTTTTTACGATGGCTTGCTAACAACCCTTTTTCGAGATACAGCTCCGCATTTGTGTGTTGAAACTGTGTGACCAATTCATCGCATCTTGGTGTGGGCTGTATTTGATCGCACATGTGGTTCATAGTCGTAGTACCATCTTTTAGTAGTAGGATTTCAGCACGCAATGGTTTGAGATCATAGTACACAACCAGTTTCCATTCACTAGTGATGATTTTGCTCGATCCGATGTGTTCAAAATGAATACCAGCATTTGGGTCAAATTTTGTGATCTGGACTGGTTCACACCATGCTATCGGCAACATTAGTAATATTGCCAATAACGTTATACAACTGTACTGTAATACTGTTTTTGTTCTCTTTGGTTGATCCTTTTTTCTTTCGTCCCTTCGTTTTCTTGTGGACACACAATTATTTGACTCTGTGCCACTGTTATCTTCTTGTTCTTCCATCAACAGTGGTGCTAAACGGTGAATAGGGCACTTAAAGATACCGTTTTTTGCCTTGACATCAACCACACGAACCCGACCAGCATTACCAGTATATGTGTTGATAATTCGGCCCATTGGCCACTGCAGCGGAGTAATGTTGTCTTCTTTTATTAACACCAGTATTCCGTCTTTTACATTAGCAGCTTTATCCTTCCACTTACTGCGACACTGGAGCTCGTTCAAGTATTCAGTTGACCACCGGCTCCAAAACTCGTCCTTTATATGATTTACTAGCTTCCATCGAGCAAGAATTGATGGGTTCGTTGTGCACTTCTTACCACTAGGAATCGCTGTTAATGGCTCGCCTATGAGAAAATGTCCTGGTGTCAAGGCAGAGAGATCATTTGGATCAGATGACATTGGCGTTAGAGGTCGAGAATTTAATATTGCTTCAATCTGGATTACAACTGTCTCTAGCTCCTCATAAGTGAGAGAAATGGTTGTTACGCTCCTTACCAGAAGATGTTTCGCAGATTTTACAGCTGCTTCCCACAGTCCACCGAAATGTGGCGACCTTGGTGGTATAAAATGAAAAGTGATACCCAGGTCTGTACATGACCGAATGATTGCATCTTGTGAATGATCATTGTGGATGGTGTTCTTCAGATCTTCTAGTTGGTTTTTAGCACCGACAAAGTTGGTGGCGTTGTCACAGTACAGATTTTGACATCTTCATCTTCGTGAAGTAAAACGTTTGAGTGCGCCAATGAATGCTTCGGTGGACAGATCACTCACAATTTCCAGATGAACTGCCTTTGTACTGAAGCAGCAGAATACGGCGTTATAAGCCTTGCAAGGCCGTTTTCCTCTTATTTTGTAGTGTATCCAAATTGGGCCGCAAAAATCAACACCCGAGTTAAAGAACGGACGTTCTGGTTGCACTCTGTCATGAGGAAGGTTGCCCATTATTTGATTGAATGTATGAGGGCGAGCACGCGTGCAGCGTATGCAGTGTTGAACAATAGATCTGGCCATAATTTTACCTTTTATGGGCCAGAATCGCTGTCTTATCTGAGCAAGAAGTGCTTGTGGACCACAGTGGAGGTTCTTAATGTGCAAGTCTTGCATTATTAAATTTGTTATTGGATCATTGTAAGGTAATAACAATGAATGTTTGGCATCATATTGCAGATTTGATTCAAGAAGTCGTCCTCCCACTCTGATGATACCTTGGTTGTCGAGAAAAACTGATAGTCCGTGAAGGGCACTTGTTTTCTTTACTTCTTGTCCTCTTGACAATTGTTGTATTTCGTCACTAAAATCGCTAAGTTGCACCGTTTTTATTATGACAGTTAGCGCTTCATTGAGTTCTTCGACTAATAGTGTGGCCTTAATTGCTCTATCACTTCGACGTATGTGCCTGATGAATCTTAGTATGTATCCAACTATTCTTTGCAATGTTGGAAAAGAGTTACGATGATTTATGTTGTAAATCATGTTGCTTAAATCTTCGTTTATTGATGTAGGAAGAACACTTATGTTTCTTTTCAGCTCCGTTTGGTTTGGTACTGCGAGCTCCTTGCGGAATGCTTTGGGTCATGAATCCTCCTTTGCATGAAGAAAGAGAGTACCATGAAACCACATTGAGCAGCGTTTTATATCAATTGGGTCAACTCCCCTGGATAACAAATCTGCAGGGTTGTTTTTTGAACTAACAAGGTGAGCTCCTGATTCTTGCTTATGCGATTAGATACAAATGTCTGGAACGACGATGATTCTGAGTTTATCTAGTGTAGAACGATTTCAGAGTCAGTCCACAAGAAAGTCGTGCAGTGTTCAAGAGACATGTCCTGCTTTACCCTTGAGACCAGTTGCGCCCCTAATAGGGCCGCACACAGCTCCAGTCGTGGAATGGTTTGAGTTTTTAGTGGTGCGACGCGTGATTTTGAACATAACAAATGAACTGCAGTTGTTCCATCATTTATTAGGGATCTAATGTATACCGCAGCTCCATATGCGCGTTCTGAGGCATCAGTGAATAGATGTATCTGGAAGGATACGGCGTTCACGTGGTTTGTAATATGTCGACAAAGCCTTATATCGTTGAGCGCTACTAAGTTTTTCCGAAATTTGGTCCAAGAGGCATCCATTTCTAATGGAAGCGATTCATCCCAAGATAATTTTAGTTGCCACAACCTTTGCACGAAAGTCTTGGCCTTTACTACTACTGGAGCCATTAATCCGAGAGGATCAAAAATATGTGCTATATCGGAGGTTACAGATCGCTTCGTATTTTTTGTGTTTGAAGAGTCATTCGTCCTTATACAAAACTCATCTGATTTTGGAAGCCAAGTGATCCCGAGTGTTCTGATGCTTTTGTCGGAGTCGTTATCAAAGTCCAGATCTACTTCCTGATCATCAATTGGTATTCCCTGAAGTAGTTGTGCGTGATTAGCACACCATTTTCGATGTTTCATACCAGCAGAATCTAAGATTTTAATTAATTGACGTTTTATTTCTAAGGCTTCAGTTAATTTGTTTGATCCACATAACCCATCGTCGACATAAAACTCCTTTTCTAGTGCTGCTGAACCAAGTGGATATTGAATTTTGTTTGTTTTTGCTAAAGTTTGGAGACATTTTGTGGCTAAGAAGGGAGCTGAGCGTGTTCCATACGTTACTGTTTTAAGCTGATAGAATTGCAACTTGTCGCTGCAACTTTCTCTCCAAATTATGGTTTGAAGTGTTTTTTCTTGAGGATGTATGCAAATTTGGCGATACATCTTTTCAATATCGGTTGTAAAAACAAATCGCGGTGATCTAAATCGCATCAGAATAGATAAAAAATCACTCTGTGCCACTGGACCACTGTGCATTATATCATTAAGCGATACTCCACTAGATGTCTTAGTCGAAGCATCGAACACAACCCGTAATTTAGTAGTGCTGCTGTCTGGTTTGATGACGCAGTGATGCGGTATTATGTAGTGCGGCGACAATATGTCTTCTTCGTCAATCTTTTCCATGTGCCCAAGTGCCTCATACTCTCGTATGAATTTGACGTATGATAATTTCATGTCTGGAATGTTGTTCAACCGTCGTTCTAAAGAAAAGAATCGATTCATTGCCATCTGCTTTGATTCCCCTAGGCTAGATGGGTCGTCCTTAAAGGGAATTTTCACAATGAATCTTCCAGTCTTATCGCGTTGAGTATTCTGAATGAAGGATGATTCGCATTTTTGGTCTGCTGCTGTAAGATTGATTTCTGGAGCTAATACATCATCGAGATGCCAGAATTTTGTCAGAAGATTGTTAAGCTCGTCGTCCGTTGAATGTATTCCACATGCCATAAAGTTGTCATAACCACTTCCGATCTTTCCGCTGCAAAGCCATCCAAACATAGTTTTTTGAAGGATTGGTAAGTTGTCTGCCAGCTTAATTTGGCCAATGGACATGAGAGAATGGAAATATTCGGCACCAATTAGTAGATAAATTTGTCCTGGTATGTTAAACTCGGGATCTGCCAACTGTATATTTTGTGGAATGGGCCATTTTGACATATCCAAAGCTCTTGTGGGTTGCGCTGAAATTATTGTAGGAACCATAAAAGCCTTAAGTGTAATGCTGAAGTTGCTTATTCGTGATTGAATTTTGGTGTTGACACTATACTGTGAGCTCTTTTTCCTTCTTGACACTCCTTCTATCCAGATAGGATTTCCTTTGTAATTCCTTTTCCTTTTTGTTCGTTCCTTTTGTTCCTTTTGTAATTTCAACCTTTTGACCAATTTTTCAGTTATCAAGTTCACCTGCGAACCTGAATCGAGAATTGCTCTGCATTCAATGGTCTGTCCATCTTCTGAAGCTATTTTGATTTTTACAGTACACAGCAACACATAGCCATTGTTTGAAGTTGTAATTAATGAGGTTTGGTTCAATATGTTTGCTGCTGGTGTGAGACTCCTTTGTGGTTCGTCGAGCCATATGTCCAGACCGAAGGCAATTCATGCATTGTTTTATGTTTTTGCACGGTCTTTATGCAATCTTGAATGTTAGATTGGAGCAAGGACTTGCACTTATATAGAGGATGAGGATCATTGTTGCAAACTGAACATTTGTTTGATTGTGTTTGAGTCACAGTTGCTGCTATTGTCTTAGTTGGGCTTGATTTGTTGCCCACTGCCTCTAATGATTGAAATCTGTTTTCTAGGAATTCCAGATATTGACTAATCTCTTGGAGTTCTCTTGAGTTTTCTAGCGACTGTTCATATAGTAATCGAGTTTGTTTGTCGAGCTTCGCCAATAAAATGTGAAGTAGCAATGGACCCCATGAGCTTGTCTCAATTGCCAAATTGTTTAACGCCAGTAGTCCTTCATGTGTTGTGTCATGTAAAGATCTTATATCTGCAGCTGAAGGGTTGTTTGGCACCCCAGGTTGATTTAACATCTTTTGAATAATCGTTGAAACAATGACCCTTTTGTTGTTGTATCGATCTTGCAGTAATTTCCATGCTGTGGCATAATTTTCAGTACTAAGTGCGAGGTGCCGAATGAGCTTCTCTGCCTCGCCTGCAATGCTTGTTTTGAGGTACCACATTTTTTGTGATGGTGGTATCTGCTGCTTGTGAATGACTTCTGAAAACAAGTCGTAAAATTGAGTCCATTCAAGATAGTCACCGCTGAATTTCGGAATGGTGATTTTGGGTAGCTGAAATGGGCTCATAGCCGTTTGTGCAGTTGGTGTTTCAGCTGGTGGATGTGCGGTCATATTGATTGATAGTTGGACAAGGACCTGCTGTACTGTATCTTCCATGTTATTATACTCATCTTGACAATATCCTTGAGAGCTCGGAGATTCACAATGTTCCCAAATATTTGCATTAAGGGTTTCAATCTGACGCCATAACCGAGTGATTGTGTTTATTTTTAATTCATAGAATTGTGATGGTTGATCTTCGATGTTGTCAATCAGACCCGCACAAATTCTATGTAGTGAAATTATGGCTGCTGCTTGCTTTCGTATAATTCCAGAAACGTTGACCAAAGTAGAATTTCCAGCGTCTTTATCAGTTGATGCGTTAGCCAGACGTGGAGTTACTTCGGGAACAGATCTTGACTTAATAATTGCTGCATGCTGCTCAAACTCTTCTCTGAAGGTGTTCACCAAAGTCATCATCTCATCATAATAGTTCTGCGCGAAATAATCATGGTCTAACTTTAACCCGGGCAGCAACCTGAGCTTATTGTCTTGATCTTCAAATCGTGCCCAGGCCTCATCTAGACGTTGTAAGCGGTCTTCAAAATAGAGTGCTGTCCTTTTCCGATCAGCTTAATCCTTTTTAAAATTCCTGATAACGGCTTGTATTTCACCACCTGTCAGCCGTTGGAGCTCGAATAATTCTTCAACGGCACTCATCTTTTAATTTCAAGTTTTCTATTCAGTTTAAGCAATCTGTTTCTGTTGGCCGCAGGCTGCTTCTATTGTCCTGGTGGGCCTTGTGACTGTTAAGCGATCTGCTTCTGTTGGCTGCAGGCTGCTTTGTTGTCCTGACGGGCCTTGTTGGCCGTAGGCTGCTTCAATTGTCCTGACGGCTTTGTTGTTGTAACGTGATCCTTGTTGAATAACGTCGGGGTCACCAAAATGTTGCAACCTCTTTTGATTGCAGATGCCAAGGGACAAATTCTTCAATCAGCACTTGAACTGATTGAAGGTTGTAAACCTTGATTTGGCTTCAATCAGCACTTGAACTGATTGAAGTTTTGGTTATGATGATTTTGCCAGCACTTAAACTGGCAATAATTAGCTGAAAATTAAATTGGATTAAAAAACTTATTTTCACCGTAACTAATTAACAACTGACCTTTATTATAATATTTCTTTTTCTTATAAAGGAAAAGAATTTACTTACACTAACATAAGACATGTATAATAATGCAACCTATGTATATATGTACAGTAATTAATCCATGTAACTGAAAAATATATTTCTTAATTTCCATACAAAATACACACAAATATCAATAATATAAATATCAATGCATTTATTGATAATCAAGAACAAAGTTCAATACACTTTGTCGTTAATGCATTATACCGCTTCTCAACTAACAAAAACAAAAGTTCAATACACTTTTGTTGTTGATGCACTTTTAACAACGAAACGATATAATGCATTTTGTCAAAGTGAGCGGACAGAAACTCGACACTTTGTTGTGCAATTTCCGTCCGCCGCCTTGTAATGTAAGATATGCGGTGCCAGCATTTATTGTATTTTGGTTGCTTAATTTTATTGGATATGTATGCATTTTGTAATGCAAACTATATCTACTATAAACCATTTATTGACGGTTGAGCAGCAACAAGTGGCTTAGACGTTTTTCAATGTCCCTAGACGGTGTAATGGCCTCTAGCTTGCGATTGAACCTGGCTGTTCTCTAGGTGGACTCTAGACCCGTACCGACCGCTCAACACCAGAGTGCAAACCTTCAGTCCGTCGACCAAGGAAGTTCATGTCCACTTCATGACCAACTCACTGGCGATACGGTTCTGGGGAAGACATGCATCCACAGCCGTGGAGAGCAGCAAAACGACGAGTTGGAGGCCCGTTGAACGTTTCATCGCTCAATAAGCGTTTTGGTATTGCTGCTTTCTTTTGTTTTTATTCTTCAAACAGCTGTCTCAAGGCAGTGGTACCAAATTGTTATAAAGTTGAACTAAAGTTGTTCCGCTGAGATTTGATCTGATCTTGGGCCATGGGAATGCAGCTAATGGTCTCGACATAAAGTGGAATAATAGCAACGGTGGTTGAAACTATTCCCTGTGAAGAATATACTTTTATTTTGGGCAAGACGAGTATTTTAAGCAAAGACAAACTTCCAACTAAAGCAGATACCTAACGTCCAATAAAACTGGCATCAAGTGAGGTTCGCGGCCCAACATCAAAACAATGGTTATCGTTGAAAACCTTTTCTAGCTTCGTCTCATATGAAATTGTCGATACATGGAAAAAAACTACAATACCAATTATATCATCGAATGGACTCATAAAAAAGTCAACAAAGTCGTTGAAATTTATCAGGACATAATAAAACACAAAACCCGTGCGAATATCCCACATTTAATAAATAGACTCAATGGAGAATTATTTGACATTGCTCATTACAAATGTCGATGAGTGAACGTGCATCGTTCAGTATCAAATTCTATAAAAGGAAATTGATTTCATTTTTGACCAACGTGGCAAGCGTCGAATGTTTATCTCAACAGGTATGAAGTAACTAATATCGGCAGATTTCGAGGATTACAATTTAGGATCGAATTAAGAGCTGACCAGCGAAAGCGATTATTTACCAAGCATAATCGTATTTACTACCCACATCACGTGCATCAACAGTGCCTCCTTCCGACAATGCGTTTATCAAACTTTGCATTAGAATGTGATTGATAAATAAATCAAAGAAACCACAATTTTTTGTCTGTTCGTCATGAATATCATTTAATTGGGTTCAAGTAGATTTGCTTACATTATTTCTTGAATATGATATCTCGTAAATGGTCGCCATTGGCCTCTACGACATATTGTGCCCGTTTTGCAGCATTTTCCATGGTTTTCTTCAATATTTCGATGGGAATGGCGGTTATTTCTTGACGGATGTTGGTTTTCAGCTCTTCTAGGGTCTTTGGCTTGTTGACGTAAACCTTTGATTTCAAATAACCCCACAAAAAGAAGTCTGGAGGCGTTAAATCTGGTGATCTTGGCGGCCAATCGAAATCACCATTTTTTGACATCAAACGGCCAGGGAACAATTGCTTCAAAAAATCGATTGTAGTGCGGCTTGTGTGTGGTGGCGCGCCGTCTTGTTGAAACCAGTAGTGCCTGATACGCTTTCGACGAACGATTGGCATGAAAAAATTGTTTATCATATCGCGATAACGCTCCTGATTGACAGTAACTCTGTGGCCATTATCATCTTCGAAAAAGAACGGCCCAATGAGCATTTTAGCACAAACGCCGCACCAAACAGTGACTTTTGCATCGTGAAGAGGTACCTCTTGAATCTCTTGTGGATTTTCAGTGGCATAAATACGGCAATTTTGTTTGTTTACCGTTCCGTTCAACTGAAAATGAGCTTCATCGCTCATGATAATTTTATGCCAAAATTGCTCGTCTTCTTCAGCCATTTCGATGACTCTTTGGGCCCATTCCAATCGACGTGGCTTATCGGTAGGCAACAATTTGTTTACTAATTGAATTTTGTACGGAAACAAATTCAAATCAACACGTAAAATGCGTTGTAAAGTGGATCGGGGAATGCCGAGCTGCTGAGAACGGCGATTTTGGGATGTTGTTGGTGACTGTTCAATACTGGCTCGTACGGCTGCAATATTCTCATCCGATCGCTTTGGTCGCTTATTATTTGGCCTCTTTGAGTTACCAAGAGTATTACCAGTTGTAAATCTTTCATACAAACGATAAATTGTTTTCTTGGAAGGCGCACTTTTCACTTTATTTATTTTTTTGAAAGTACGTTGAGTTTTCACTATTGACTTGTTTTGTTGAATGTAAATTTCAACAATTTTAGAGCGTTCGCGTGGCGTGTACTGTTCCATTGTAAACATTTGCTTGGAATGACGCTTCAAACGCGGTATGTCATTAGTCGATTTGGCATCACTGCGGAAAGTTACAGTGTTGCCAGATGGGCGCTTCGAATATTGGCAACCCTGTACACTTATAAAGGAGTTTTCAATGATAGCCAATTTTAAATTAAATGACGGAATAACTGGAAAGCCTATTATTCTAGATAAAAAAGGTGTACGCGAACGAGAAGCAAACCAAGAGAAAGTTCTACAGAAAAACATTTGTAATTCTAAAATTAAAGTTTTTGCATTTGACGGAAACGAGACGAAACCCTTACCCAGGAAAAAAAACGGGTGCGGACATTTCAATGTGGAAAGAAGTTGACGCAAATTTTGAAATAAACTTTGACAAGAGATGTAGATTATCAGGCATGACTAATGCTCCCATCCATCCTGCATTTCGCAGAGCAGTCCTGTTTTTTTCGAGTAATGTCCTGCGTCCTGTGTAACGGGCTCAAAATCCTGCTTTTTATTATTTTGTCCTGTTTTTTATTTTCTCCCATGCTTGCAATGTAGTCAACTTTGTTTATTATTCATACTATTATTAGTAAAAAGTCAAAGTTTTCCCTTAGTGTACTTTTACTTTTTTTACGAACTTGTTAAAAGTTTCTGTGCAAATTTTTTCTTAAACTTGTCGAAATGTCGAGGTGAAAATGTGTGTTAAGCAATCAACTTAAAAAATATTCATTCCTGCAAAAAACAAATATTGATAGTGAGGTGTTTTGCTCAAAGTACAAAGTAGTACCTTGAAAATCTAATTGGCGTGCCATTTTTATAAGACTTATTTGGATTTTTTTTTATTTTTGTTATCTTTTCGTTGCATTAAAAATATTTTAATATTTTTATAAGATTGAATTTTATTTTTTTTTTAACAAAATTAGATATTAAATAGAAATACCTAATATTAATTGATATTTGAAGCTTATGCTACAATTCTTATATTAAATAATAAATTTGATAATTTTATAAATGAAAATGCTTATTTTAACTCTTTGAACATACAAGTAATAATAATTTTTCGGCTTTAAATTGCGTCCTGCGAAAACGTCCTGTTTTTTTGCGAGACGTCCTGTAAATCCTGTAAAATCATAAAAATTTTGTCAATTTGTCCTGTTTTTGGTGAAAAAAGAGATGGGAGCCTTAGGCATGAATAATGAGGAAATACATTCTTTAGGTGTTACAACATTAACTCTATGTCTTGGCGAATACTGTGTTAAGAATGATTTTCACATAGTGAATAACAATTTTCCTACCACAACAGATGGAATTTAGGTAGAGAATTCTTTGTAAAGTACACATGTAAGATAGACTTCGAAACATTCACACACATCCAAATCTAAGTTATCAATATAAATGACAAAGAAGTAGTTTTGCGTGAAATAAAACAAAAAAAAACTTCCGGAATACATAATCATGAACACACAAAATAAACGCAGTATAGAAATAAATGAACAACGTATTAAGGATTTGATGACAAAACTAAAACTAGAAGAAAGAGTTTCCCCTACTTTTTGTTGGTAGATTTTTTCAGAAATTGACGTTCGTATGAAATATTACATACACGTTCACATCCATAACTCAAAAACTATCGATCGGGTTTAATCGCAAGTAGGCGCGTTGGAAAGGTGAGCTTATTTTGATCAATTTACAAAAAAAATCTCCAACATTGGTCCAACGGTTCAAAAGTTACGGGCATTTTTGTCCAAATTTTGGACCATTTTTTCATTTTTTTCATGATTTTGTCCAAGATAATACATACCCGATCGATAGTTTTTGAGTTATGGATGTGAACGTGTATGTAATATTTCATACGAACGTCAATTTGGGAAAAAATCTACCAACAAAAAGTAGGGGAAACTCTTTCTTCTAGTTTTAGTTTTGGCGATTAAACCCGATCGATAGTTTTTGAGTTATGGATGTGAACGTGTAGGTAATATTTCATACGAACGTCAATTTGGGAAAAAAACTACCAACAAAAAGTAGGGGACTCGATTTTAACGATAGAGGTATGGTTCCTTTGGCAAATTTTCATGGAATAACCCATAGAATACGGAAATCATAGGGAAATTGTCGAAAAATAAATCGACCCGCTCTAATATATATATATAAGAAGGTTTTGATCGTCATGCACTGATGTTTCATAAGGAAACGTCTGGCATATGTTTTGTTCGAAGGTCAATTTACACACTTTCACAAAATGATCATAAAAAATTTATTGAATTGGGTCAGGACAACGTCTGTTGGGTACACTATAAATATATAGATAAGGAAATAGATTAAAACATAGATATATGTATATAACTTGGGAATCGTTTGAAATATTTAAAAAAAAAATTTCACAAAAATTCTTTTTTAAGCTATATTTGAAAATTTGTTCAGAAATTAGTTTTTAAGATGTAGAACATTGTTAGAAATATTACAACAACATATTAAGCCAATTAATTTTTATCAAAAAATCATAGGGGGGATATACACTGGCGAGCAGAACTGAGTGCATGTTGAGCTTATTTTTACATAAAGTGTCATAAAATGGTAAATAATAAAGCAAATTTTATTAAACTTCCAGCAAATATTTTTTATTCTATTAGCAAAAAAATGTGATATAAAATATTACAATAACACAACAAAAACAAAAAATTTAAAACAAAAACTTATGGCAACACTTTTCACTCAGTTTTGCACGTTTTGAATAAGTGAAAACAAATTAGGCTGCACTCTTCTGAGGAATTCCAAATTTACCGTTATATGTGGCTTGCAGCTAGTCATCTTATTTCAGTTTTTAGTCTTGTTTGTTTGTTATCATATATAGTTACATCTTTTGCTTTTTTGTCAGTAATTGCACTTTTTCATCATAATATAAACAAAAAAATGAGGAAAATCAACATAGACACCGAAAATAATATAAAAATAACTTTAACAAAAAGTGGACACTCATCTAGAGTAATTGCTGAGAAATTAAAAGTGAGTCAACGCACCGTGATTGCTATTCAAAAACGACGGAATGTAGCTTCTATGCCGAATACTGGAGGTCGTCCCAGATTATTAAACGTTTCAGACGCGCGATTAATGGTAAGAGATATGAAAAAAAATGCTTTGAAAACACCCAAGCAAGCCGCTGGTGATATAAACAAGCACGTAAGTGAATGGACTGCTCGTAGAGCGCTTCACAGAATCGGTTTGGTGGCAGCAGTCACAAAGAAAAAACCAGCTCTATCTGACAAAAATGTAAAAGCGCGTCTGAAATTTTGCAAAGAATGAGCATTGGACGATAGAGATTGGAAACGAGTAATTTGGTCCGATGAGACAAAAATTAACCGGTTCCAATCTGATGGAAAGGAATATTTCTGGAGCAGACCTCATGAAGCTATTCAGAAGCATCATGTAAAACAAACTGTCAAACATGGCGGAGGTAGCTTGATGGTTTGGGGTTGTTTCACTTGGTGGCATTTTGGACCGCTTGTACGAATAAATGGAATAATGAAGAAAGAGGACTACCTCCAAATTCTTCAAACCCATTTACCCGATTTTGTGGACCACAGCGCGTATCCCGAGGAAGAAGTCACTTTCCAACAGGACGGAGACCCCAAACACACGGCGAAGATTGTCCAAAATTGGTTGTCTGTGCAAAAATTTCAAACGATGAAATGGCCTTCGCAAAGTCCAGACCTCAACCCAATAGAAAATTTGTGGTCTATATTGAAGAGGCGGTTGGGACAACACAATAGAGCGCCTACCAACATAGAGGAGCTTTGGAACCGTGTCAAGATGGAATGGGAAAATATTCCAAGTGAATTTAAAGAAAACTTGGTGGAGAGTATGCCGAGACGTATGGCAAGTGTTATAAAAAACAAGGGATTTGTTGGACTTCAAGGGACTTGTTGGACCAGAGAAACGTGCAAAACTGAGTTTATTGAGTTATCTTATGTTTTTGTATTTAATTTTTTTATTTTTGTTCTGTTATCATTATATGAATTTAGCATTTTTTCTCCTTACAGAATAAAGAATATTTGCTAAAAGTTTTATAATATTTGCTTTATTATTTATCAACTTATGCCACTGTAAGTAGAAATTTGCTGAACATGCACTCACTTTTGCTCGCCAGTGTAGGTGGCCCATGGTTTTAAATTATAGAAACTGTTTATGTGTCAAAATGGATCAATTTTTGCTGATAAATGATATTATATGAAAGAGTAGGGAAAATAAAAATTAAAAAAAATACAACAAAAACAACTTTTGGCCTATTTTTGAGTATAAATTCCATATTTTACAGGTTTTGTGAAAACAATATAAAACATTGCATTGGTGAGGTAACAGTAAATCATTTTTCATTTTCCCAATTAACTTAATTGAACATTCAAACAAAGAAAATTTTATGCGAATTGATTTGAAAATAGTGGAGATGTTTGCTTGCTACGTCAAAACTTAAAATTTCAATCGTTTTTTTCTCATTCTGAGGGTTAAGAAAATGCGTTATACTGAGAAAGTAAAAAATTTTCCAGATATTGCCAAAAGTTTGATGTCATTAAAACTGATCTTTTTTTTAATTCAAAAAGAATATATATATGTTCCGAATCTATGTTACTAAAATTACATTTTTTATTACAAATTTTAAAAATGTTTTACACAAATTTTTTATAACCCTGTTATGCAGGACTTTTTCAAAAGACAAAAAAAAAAAAAAGGCCAGGCAAATTTATGTCATCATAACAATTACCGTTTAAATAAGGTATTCAAATTAAAAAAAAAATAATTTTTTAATATATATATACCAGTTTTTCATAATTAAACAAAACAAACACAATAACTTTTATATTTTGCTTTTGATTAAATACAACTAAATACCTACTTAATTTTAAGATTTAAAATTTTTATATGGTATTTTATATTTTTATCGCAGGCGAAGCAGCGGGTATTTACTAGTGTATTTATAAAACTATAAAATTTTTCAAATAAGTTGAATTAATATAGTTTTTTTTTTTAATTTCGATTAGAGAAACCGATGCAGGAACCTACTCGGCGAAAGCGACAACAGCTTCAGAAAGTACAGTTTGCTCAGCACAATTGGCGGTTGGACAAGGTAAAAGCATTAACATAGATATCTTCAAATATTCAATGACAGTTTTTTAAAAGAAAAAAAAAATTATGTTGATTTTATATGATTTAAATACAAATTCTAAATGTTTGATAGTTTAAATCATACTTGATTTTATATACAAATTCTAGTTGTTTGATAGTCTAAAACCGTTTATTGAGCTTAAGGTCAAAGTTAGAACAATTAATTGTTCTAACGAATCATTCCAAAGAAACAACAAAAACAACAAAGTTTTTTCAATATGAAAAGGAAAAAATTACTAGCTGATTTTATTGCAATTTCGGCTGTGCTAAAGGCTTCATCAGAAATCTTTGTGATACCCGTGCAAGCGCGCTTTAACGCACTGCACCACAGAGGCGAAATATTTTTATACGACAATTTATTTCAAATATGCATATGGGCATTTCCAAACTGGCGTTACGGACGATTTGTATGAATAAATATTAAAAAATAGAATGAAAAAGTATAATTTTAATTGGGTATTTAAGTAATTAGGTAGTTAAGTAATTAAAAACATATTTAGTATATTGTCCTTTCCTTGCCTCAACCATTTTTTTATTATCTCTAGCCAATGCTTCCCTTTTTAATAAAACAAAAAAGCTTACGAAACATTTACGAAAAAGAAAAACTACATTTGTGAAACAGTGCAGACGATTTGATCATGATGGTTAATGAATTTATGTAGAAATTGTTGAAGCTAATAAAATGAAAATGTTTCTCTTAAATGATATAATAAGATGCCCATATGCAAAAAAAAAAAAAGACAAAAGAGACAGAGCTGGGTATTTTGCAATTACAATTATTTCCCGATTAAAAATAATTACAGTAATCGTAATTGATAATTTTAATATATGTGAATTAAAGTTTTATTACGATAACTGTAATTGGCATACACACAAATTACAATTACGATTACAATAACAGTTACTGTTGTTATTTTATTACATTAGCAGTAATATTTATCAACGAAAAATTACTGTTACGATCACTGAAATTGTAATCATTGTTTTTTTGATTTAATTACTACATAAAAAAATTATTCTTAACTATGATATTTCACCTTACTAAAAAAACAAATATATTTGCAGAAAAAATTATTCCAAGCCTAAATTTTTATTTTATTTCGAACAATATGTTTTCCAATAATATAAATGAAAACAAAATCAATTATAAAAATACATAAATTGATACGAGCAAGCACCCTATAAGAAATTATTATCTGAAACATTAAATCAATATTTGCTTTTAATAAGACTTATTTTTTATATGAGAAATCAAAAAGAGTGCCGCCGTGAACTATTTACTACACCCCTGGATTTTAAAAAAAAAATTTCAAAATGCAACTTTTTTTAAGAAAGGAAAGAGATATCTGAATCAAACTTTGCATATTTATTTTATGTAAAAAAAAATTTTTTTATTTTTCCAGCCTGTTTTTTTGGCTGCTGCAGGTTTTTGAAAATAACATAATAACATCAGGACGGGCGTGATTTTGGCTCACTGGAATGTCTGAAAAAAATAAAAACGGGGGTTTAGTCAGCATCGAAGCCGCTATAGATTGAACTAAATGAAAATTTTTGTGGCCAAAATTGACAAAATGGCGGTGTTTTTTTAAATAAGCCGATTTTTGGAATCAAAAAATCCCTTGAATAACAAAAAATACTTTACCGATCGTTATATCCGCAGTTCAATCTATAGATTTATATGTGTACAATAACATATTAAAATTTCAGAACGATCAGTCCAGTAGTTTTGTTTTATCACGTCCGCCAACTCAAAAAATATGAATTCTAGAAAAAGCGCTTTAAAGTTTTTAACACCGATTATACGGACTTGACGCTCTGCGTTTAAAACCTTCAGCATTTAACATATAAATTAATTTCAAATTTTATATCTTTAAAAATAGATTCTTTGAGGTCTTTTGAACCAAAATCAATCATAAAAAATAATTTCTTTAAAATTCAGGGGTGTAAGGGTCCCCTTATTATAATCAATGCAATCGTCATCATTGTTTTTTAATTTAATTCACATGTAAATGGAATATAAAAGTTTAATTAAAATTCTGTAATTGTAATTTTAATTGATAACAATTACTGTAATCGTAATAAAAAATATTTTGATTACGACTACAGTAATTTTAATTGCAATTTTTTATTAATAACGATTACTGTAATTATAATACAAAATATTTCCGTAATCTTTTGTTATGATTACGATTATAATTTGTAATTTTAATTTACCTGAATTCAATTACGAAATTAATCGATTACATCCCAGCTCTGAGAAGACATTAATTCTGAAAGATATAAAAGAGAACAACATTTTCAGCAATACTTACCTTAAGAAAGCAGACATTTTTTTTAGCAAAACCAATTTATTGCAGGACTTCAAAAATGTTTGGTTAGTAAATTTTACCAAATAGTGCATAGAGCCCAAAAATGCACGTCTGCATTCTAAGACGCTTGATGGAAAATGGACTGTCATTAAAGCAAAATTAAGACAGTGGTCGGTTATGATTAGTATCTTTGGAAAAAATTTGGGGGATGCACATTACCCATCCCACAGAATTTATTAAAGATCAAAATAGAAAAAGTTTTACATTTTTGGTTCGTCTTGGCGGCGGCAAAAGGCGTTTTCTTAATGTTGTTTTTTGAGCGGTAGGATAGTTTTTGGAGTTTTTATAGAATATCAAATTTAGATCTTTGTAGTTGTTTTGTTGTTAGTTTTATTTTTTTACCTATAGATAGATTTATTGCATAAGTGTGGATCTTACAGCTTTTTATTGTATAATTCTCACTCTTGAATAATTTCACAGTGTGACGAAATCGACCAAATGAAAAAGCACAACCAAACTGTATACAAATTCCAAAAGTGGTACATGTTGACAGTCCATCGCACACGGTCTCACCTCTCAATGTCGTCACAATTCTTATTATTTCGAATTTTATTGTGGCGACATTCATTGAATTTTTACAGCAATGTTGCAAAGCAAAAATAATATCCCATTTTTTTAGTAGAATTTAACGTTAAATAAGGGTATGTAAAAAGAATCCCGATAAAATACAAAATGAACCGAGTAGCGAAGCAAAATCTTGTATTTTTCTTTAATTTAAGAAGAAAATAGGTATTTCTATCAATTTTATTTAAATAATATTCCGTTGAAAACATTTTTTTTACATAAACTAGTTGCAGGTAAAAATTTATTTCCATTAAATCCAAGAACATTGAAATCGGTCAAGAATTCGCTTAATTGCAGCAATTTTAAACGGTTTGTAACGACACAAATGTGGAAGTAAACATCGAGTTGACAGCTGTCACCATTGTATATTTGACAGTTGACACATTCTTAAGTTCGACATTTGACAGATGGTCAGGTCTGCTAGCTGAAAAAATTTCCCAAGTCTGACAGCTGACAGGCTTTTCAGATCTGACATTCTCAGATTGGACAGCTGCCGGACTTTTTTTTCAAGTTTGACAGCTGCTAGATTTTTCAAGTTTTCTTTCTTCCAGTATGACCGCTTACATTTGTTGTGTTTCACAAAAAAAAAAGAAAAAATACCCAATAACCGGGCAAATACACCACATTGTGAACGACCTTTATCATGATCACTTGAACCTTGTGAAGTTATCACACGATACCATTCGTCAGTCCAAGCGCACCATCACATTTTTGCGTATGGCAGCACTGACAAAAAACTTCAAGTTGGCATACTTGTCGGCAACCATGGTATAATTACAAGAATGATAGAATAATAGATTGCGTATATCGTAAAAATAATTGTCTTCGATCTGCGCATTTCGTCATGATAGTCTTACGATATGAACTTACAATATGAGATTGTTGTCAATTAATGTAAACCAATATGAAACTAGTCTGTGGCGCCTGTTACACGTTCAATATATATTGATCAATTTACAGTATCGTGATATTTATTGAACGTGTAGCATGCAATATTGACGGATCGTGATCCAGATAGCAAAATATTTAAATATTTTGGATTCTAGATCGCGGATCGCAAAACTGTCAATAAATATTGAACGTGTAGCACATGGTGTAAGAAATAGAGGTGTTAGTGAGTTTTTGACAACACCATGAATCTCATTGCTTCTGTGAGCGAAAGAGCGGAACCGTTGATAGTTGTCAAATTGTGTTATTTGTTTGAGTTGCTAGATGATGTGCTATAGTTTTTATTGTGCGAATTAAGTGTAAATAAATATTTTATGCAATTAATTGTGCCGTGTTGTGTTGACAAAAAGTTATTGCTGTTGTTTTCGCCGATTTTCCAAGTTTGTCATTGAATGTTTTAGCAATTTTATCAGAAACTTGCGCTAGAAGGTGCCGCCGACATGAAGCTTTGGCCAGCATGCAAATTGTCTTGCATTCACATCGTTTTTTTTTGCATAACGCACAGCGTCTCATATATTTTTTATTTTTTTCCATATCACTTCATTCTTACTTTAATCTCAGTAAAAATCTTATAAACTTGCAGAAAAACACGAATTTAACAAAATTTGTATTCATTGCAATTCACCATCAGCTGTTTTTGACAAAAGCGGGGAAACATAATTTTATCATTTTGAGAGAGAAGTGTCAAACTCACTAAAACCTCTATTCCTTACACCATGGTGTAGCATATTTTGTGTCATCAATACGCGATACGGCAGTAGGCGGTGAAATAAAAATTAGCGGTATTCACGGTATTCATTTGCCTGTGCATTTAAGTACTTGTGCAGTTAGGTTTTTGTGAGCACACTTAGCAAAAATTGTATGAGTAGTGACACGATAAATATTGAACGTGAAGCATTCAACCGCGATCCATCAATCTATGACTTTGGATCGCGATTCAAGTATCACAATAAATATTGAACGTGTAACAGGCGCCTGTAAGCAGTGCAATTAAAATTTGAATATAATAGACTAAACAAATTTTTCCACCGTTTTATATTAAAATATCAATAAAGAATTATGAAAGAGTGCTGCGCATATAATTTTCGTGCTAGTTTTTTAGTTTTTTTTTTGTTTTAAAGCAAGTTGGAATGAAACCAACTTGCACTGGCAAAAGATTCAAGAAACAAACTTCGTCTAACCTGACGTCATGATCGTAAAAAATATTTTTATCGTAGCTAGAAAAGTGAAAATGAAAAGTAAACAACATGACGGACCTGCGCAATACGTAATCCTTTTATCTATTATTCTTGGTATTATTATACCAAGCAACCATGTCGGCAACCTTGTTTTTCTCCTTTCTTTTCGTACTGAGCCTGGGAGTGGCAGCCATCTCATCGATCAACCTAAAAAAAAAAAAAATAAAATCGGTAATTATTTTGAGGTAAGTTGGGTTTGCGACCCAAATTAATACGCATCGTTTGCTCATCCTAATTTCTCAATCACAGTTAGATCGGCCTCCAAAACCCTGCAGTTCCAGCACCAACACAGAAAGCAGTTCTCTGAACAGGTCAGTGCCGGTACCAAAACGCAGCTAGCACGTTGGGGTCCGTGACAGCAGCTACAACAGACACTAAGGGTGACAGCTGAATCATCAAGGGTCTTTTGCCCGTCACTGCGGCGAGTCCATCGGTTGGGGCACCGCAGTTGGCAGGTGGTACCCATCGACCGTGCAATTTTGCAACCAACTCGCCGCATGCTGCCATCCATACAATACCATAATCGCACGCAACCGGAAAATAGCAGCGATATGGTAATATCCTTGTATGGTGCATAAGCCATTAAGCTATCACGCTAAATGTACACCTAGCCCACGATCCACCAGCAAAGAGTGCACAGCAGTAAACACAGCTAGCGCGTCACTGGTCACGCAGTGCCAGCGTTCACGGCCTGCGCTTCCAAGCCTCAGCAGACCCAACCCACAACCAACCACCACCTACAGTGTAGCAGCCACAGCTGCAGCTACAACAACAACAACCACCAACAGTTCGGGCAACATCGACGTCATGGTCGACCGCACCATTTTGGCGAGCCAACGACAGTCTTCAAGGCACATAACAACCTTGCCACTGGCAACAGCAACTGAAGTATCACCATCGGTGTTCCAGATCGGGACAACAGGTTTTTTATACTGTCATTGTTTGCTTTTCTTCTTTATACACGTACTTTGAACTTTGAAATTCCATATTTAAAACTAAAATCAACTAAATTTAAATTGATTTTAAAAAGTTAAGCCAAAATTAAAGATTAAAGCTTAAGCCAAAATTAAAGTATAGTTTAAATACTATACTAAAAAAATTTTACCTAAGCTAAATTTAAATTGATTTGAAAGTAAAAATAAACTAAACTTACACTAAATTGAAATAAATTTGCATTGATTTAAAACTAAACGAACACTAACTCTAAGTAAATTTAAATTGATTTAAAAATAAAACTTAACTAAGCTTAATTTAAATTGATTTAAAAAATAAAAATTAACTAAGCTAAATTTAAATTGATTTAAAATCAAAAATAAAACTAAACTTAAACTAAATTGAAATAAATTTAATTTGATTTAAAACTTCATATTTAAACTTATAATTTGTTATTATTATAATATAATAATATTGTTATAATTATTATACATAATTATCTACTATAATAGATATGTAGTTGAAAATTTGTTTATAATAAAATTGAAACGGTCAACATGAACAAATAAGCTATCTTTGTATTTTTGGTCTAGGGAGAAGAAAGTTTGCTTTTGTGGAGGGTTTCTGAGTCCTAGCTCCGAACCCTCATGGTAGGGTGGGAAATGTGTGGGCCAAGAGTTTTGGTTGCTAGTTGATTGGGCCAGGGGTACCCAAACGATTACCCTTTTGTTTTCTTTTCAGATTATGTTTTTTTTTTTAAAATTTCATTACAGGTTTGGTATTTTTTTTAATTTTTGGATTGAATCACCGACGTGCCGATGATGCATGCACGTGATTATTTGTACGGCGAGAGTACACGTGGACGGCCACAAGACCCCACCCTACATCTCACCGAACTGCTAGCGATGGCAAACTAGCACGTGCGTCCGCGGGTCACTTGGACGGGGCGCTGGTGCCACCTTGGTGAGGAGGCAGCACCTATTAGTCTAGTTAACGGAAACCAGGGGCGCTCTAATCGGGCGCCTTCAAAACGAAATACACAGGGCTGCCGCCTCATAGAGATGGTACCACAGCTACATTAAGAACTATTTTTTAAAATAATTTTTGACTTGGGTCAGTGACAATGAAAAATTCGCTCCGTTGCAGGTTTTTTTTTTCGTAAAACACTGATTAATATGTATATGTTTGCTTCCGTACAAAATGCTCCTATTTCGTCAAATCTCAGCCGATTTCAGTCATCTTGAGATCGTTGAAAAGAGAATATGATGAGCAACATGTTGCAATATAGAACTTTTAAAAATAAAAAGGTGACTATGGAACAAATTCACATTTTTTTTATTTTAAATTAATTATTTTATATGAACGTGTACTATTTATTGTGGGCCAATTTGATGAAATTATGTTTTATCAGCTTTTTTACTTTTTATAGGACAATAGCAGAATTCTAAGGTGTTTTTCTCTGTGAAATAAAACATTCCCCCTCATTTTCACTTTTTTAAATTTTCCAACATTTTTGTACTAGAGCTCTCCAAATGGTTCCTTTTTTTGAAAATCTAATGCCAAAAGAATTTCACGGCTCATAAAACCCTACTTTGGAAAATTTTAATGAAATCGATTGGTCGAAACGAAGTTACAGTGAAGTACATACTTCTTTACTGTGTCATTATTCACAGTGCTGTAACTTCGTTTTGATCAATCGGTTTCGTTCAAATTTTGCAAAGTAGGGTTTTATGAGTAGGCATCAGATTTTCAAAAAAATCGAACCATTACAACCAGTATAAACAAATCGGCTCGCCCTAGTACACATTCATATAAAATTATTCATTTAAAATAAAAAAAATTTAATTTGTTTCATAGTGACTATCTTGATTTTTAAAATTCTATATCCCAACATGTTGCTCCTTATATTCAGCCCATTTCAGAATTATTTTTCCCGGGGAATTGAAAAAGGGAGTTTTTATTTTTAAGATAAAGTTCAAAAACATTTTGGAAATTTTGAATGCAAATTTGTTCATCAACCGTCAATATTCATTGGTGTAAACAAAAAAAAAATGTGATATCTTTGTCTGCTATCTTAAAAATGAAAAATCCCTTTTTCAATTCCTCGGAAAAAAATCATTCAGAATTGGGCTGATTGTCTTTCCAACGAGCTTAAGATGAGTTTTTCTCGAAACTACGTCTTCGAAAATTCGGGGAAGCACTGACTAAGAACTATTCAACCGATTTGACTTAAAATTTCACCCGTTATTTTAGAAATACGTAGCTAGCTCCGGAACCTTAAAAACAATAACTTTTTCAATAATAAGTTAATTTTTTAAACAAATAAAAACAAAAAGTTCGATTTTACAAATGTTTTCTTCATAAGTCCGCCATTTTTATTATTTTTTAAAATATATATATTATAGGTTAGTGCACTACAACTAATCTTACAGAACAATATTCTCCTTGATTTCTTATTTCAGATGAATACTTAGGGCTGCGTGCTTCCCCAAAACAACACATCTTTTTTGAGAACTCAACTATAATATAAATAATTATAAACAAATTAATGTGAAATCAAGTCAAAGAAAACTTGTAAACACACACTAATAAAAAACATGGTAAAATTTCAAACCGATCGCATTTTATTTTTTATATAAAAAATTTATGAAAAAACGTCAAAATTGCAGTTGTCACGCTGGGCCTTAATATAAATTAATTTTTTGAAATACCGGTTTTATTAAAAATCAAAAATAAAATACAGAAACAATATTAAAGATATCTATTAATAACACATACCGCGCCCGACAGTAGAAACTGGCACAACTCAAAAATCACAAATTTTCAGGAGAGCCAAAAAACTGTTGACCCATTGCAGAAGCAACGAAACTAACATAAGAACATAACTGAATTTTTCCAGTTAAAGAAGATAGTGATATAAAATAAATCTTTCCAGTAGGAAGAGATGTGTATTGTGAATTGATTTATGAAAAAATGTTAAAAAAGATGTCAAAAAGAAGTACAACAAGTAAAAAGAAGTACTTTTAGCGTACTTCGATACAAGAAGTACAGCGAGCAAAAAAGAAGTAAAAAACTCCCAAAAGGAGTACGGTTGGTCACATTTGTCATACACCTTAACCACGGTGTCCACTTTGGTACGATTGTACCAAAATTGGTACATTTATTTTAACTTGGTACATTGGTACACTATTTTCCGAGTTGGTACATTTTGTAATACATTTACAATTTTAAAATCTTTTTCAAAAAGCAAAATTTGATAGAGCTGTTCGAGCAATTTTCAAAGTTATGTTAAGAGAAAACTTGCATTGCATTCAGTTTTGAAAGTTGAGAAATTATATGCTTTTCTTGCCATAAATATTAAAAATCAGGGACCCAAAATAATCGTGTTTTTTAAATTTTTTAATGAAATGATCACATATAAAAAGTTATTGTTATATACATTTGAATAAAGTCACGTAATGCCTATAAGCTGCAGAATTAATTTTTGGCATAGTTTTATGTGCCATGATTTTTATAAAATAAATCGAATTATACCAATTATTTTTAGATCGTTATTTCTTCGATCGGAAATTAACATCAATCATTGATCAATAATTTTTTCAATCAAAAATAAAAATCAAATCAATTTTGAGGAGCTTCTTTGAGTAGTAAGTACAGACGCAATGTTTTCTATTTCTGTGCATTCCTCAATTCAGAATTCTTTAACCCTCATCGGTCTCTCGAGAAATACATCTTATCGGTCCCATTGTATGCGCGCGCATACACATATATTTTTAATTATAAAAAAGCTAAAAAAAATTAACAACCATTTATGTTTTGTGATTTTTTATGTTTATTACATTGTTTACTACCATATTAATACATTTGAACTCCATAAAGGTAGATTTAGAATGAAATTAATTAGAATATTTCATATATTAGAAAAAAAAAATTAATTTTTAACTTTTGTCAATTATTTGTACATTTTTCGCATAAATTGAAATTATGTTCAGCACAAATGAAATTTCTACACTTTTCACAGCGAGTAGTAAAAAGATTTTTGTTATTTTTATATGTGCAGATGTAGCATCGGTCTTGTTTTGATGTACTTGGTAAATGGCGAATCTGAAAAATTCTTTGAATAACACTGGAAGCATCATTACTTTGAGGTTGTTTTTTACGTTTAGTGATCTGTTTTTCAACGAGATTCAATCCAAGCTCCTCGATAAAAAGGCGACGACGAATATTATGGTTCGTTTTAGAATTTTTCCAATTCGAGAACAATGCAATGAACGGCACGAATGCATTTAACGCACTAACATCAAGCATGTTATAAAATACTGCCATTGGCCACCGATTGACTTTTCGTTTACATGTGTACGTAGCCACCATTTGATTCATAGTATCAACTCCACTCTTGGTTTTGTTGTAGTCTTCAATGATGTTAGGTTTGTTCTTTTCACTATTCTCATTTATGCTGACATCATTGTGGTATGTACTGAGCAATGTCACAAATTGGTACCGGCGCGGAACATATGACAACATAACTGCTTGCAATTTATGTTCATATACAACTTCTGTATGATAAATTGGCTTTTGACGCATGTCGAGTAGAACTGAAGGTATTTCAGTCCTATTTTTCCTTATTGTTCCCAAAATAGTCATGCGATTCTTATGTAAATCTTCTGCCAATTCATACGAAGTGAAAAAGTTGTCACACGTTACATTTCTGTCAGAAAGTCCTTCAACCAAATCCAAAACAACACGCCGTCCGAGATTACGTTCAGGAGTGGCATTACGATTCCGACCAACATAAATTTGTGTGTTGTATGCATACCAGCTTTTTGAGTCGCATAGCACCCAAATTTTGATGCCATATTTCGCCGGCTTGTATGGAATATACTGACGAAACGAACATCGGCCACGATACGGAACTAACTGTTCATCTACGGTAATGTTTTTTCCTGGTGTGTATACAACTTTCAAATTATGATTCTATTTATCGTATACATTTCGAATCGGTGCCAATTCATGCCAACGTACAGAAGTACGTGTAGATGCAGTGTTGGCCATACTTTGTTCGCGGTCATCAAATCGAATGCAACCATGGATACGCTTGAACATTTTCAAAGACATTGTTGCTCTAAATATTGGCCGAAAAGTTTCGTCATTCCACAGTTTAGTGACACATTCACCGTATGACCGATACACACCAGAAAGCAGCAACAATCTAAGTGAAGTTTGTTTGCGCATTTATTTAAATTTTGGTTGTGTTTCGAAGTATTTGATAAAAAATGGATAGAGTTTTACGTGAAAGAAGGCAGCGAGATGAACTAGAAATGGATTTTGATTTGGAAAGCGAAGCGGGCGAATCTCATGCAATAACAATAGAGTTCAGCTACTACAGTTTTTTCGCACTTTCTCCGCATTAAATCATCTTAAGAACCAGCCCAAATAACATTAAATTAACATTAACATCTTAACAAGGCCATTCACAGTTCGAATACGCTGGTCCGCCATTTGTACGATCTGCTATTTGTACGCCAATTTACGAAAGCGCATTTTGCCCTGTTGTTGTTTTGCAATCAAACGCAAATACGCAGGCACGCGTAAATAAAAGCAGCCCTTGGACGTGTTTTTTGTACCTCGTATTTTTATGCTCTGTCTACAGCCGCATAATCACATACATCACAGGGTTGACGTCACATGGCGAGGTGCTCACAGTTTGAACAATAACAAATGCTATAAGTACGATTTGTTAAAAGTACGCTCAAACCGTGAATAGCCTTAATATATATCGATAATCGATATCGATAAGAGTGGTCCAAAACAATCCAAAGTGAGAAAAATTTACCCACCATAATATGGGTTGGGCTCAGGGACAACACAAGACATAACAACTAACCATGCGTTTACATAGATCTTATCATACATTAGATTTCAATCTACTTTTGAGTTGACCTTTCGATAAGTTAACATCAAAAAGCTACAGTTGTTAACAAAGGTACTCATGCGATGTAAAGGAGCAGTAGCCATATAATTTGTTCTACTAAAAGGTAAGTAAATTAAATTGTTAGCATTTCTACTGCTTCTACGGTTAGTGTTAAAATTTATAAGAGTTAGGAGTTCTGGTGAATCGAATACACCAGTTATGAGTTGGTGTAAATAGACGATATCTGCAGACTTCCTTCTCTCGTTCAAAGATTGCAATTTTAATAGTTTTAAGCGATCCTCATAAGGAGGAAGGTTTAAAGTGTCCGTTGCACTTAAGCCCTTTAGAGCAAACCGAACAAAACGTTTTTGGATTCTCTCTATACATTCAACATGTACATTGTAACTTGGGGACCAAACTTGACTTGCATACTCTAAGTGAGGTCGCACAATTGCATAATACAGCGTTGTAGTTGTGATCATACTATTAAATTCTTTGGCCCAGCGTTTCATAAACGTGAGCATAGAAGATGCTTTTTTACAAATGTAATCAATATGAACGTTAAACGATAGCTTAGAATCCATGCATATATCAAGATCTTTGACAGCATCTACACGACTTAAAGCAGTATCTTTTATCTTATAATCAAAAATTAAATTATTTCTTTTTCGCGAAAAGGTTATAGTTTGGCATTTATCTGGATTTATAATCATATTATTTTTAGAACACCATATTTCAAAGGATTTCAAATCAGACTGGAGCAGATCTGAATTGTCTTTAGCATTAATTGTTCTGTATATTTTCATGTCATCTGCATAGATAAGTAGATGAGAGTGTTTGATGATGTAGGTTACATCATTAATGGCTAAAATAAACAAAAGTGGACCAAGGTGGCTACCTTGAGGAACACCTGATTCAGCAATAAATTCAGCTGACAATACGCCTCGAAATCGTATTTGATAAGATCGCTCTGTCAGATACGATTGAATCCAGCTTACAAAAAATTTTGGAAAACCCATTAACTTTAGTTTAAATAGAATTAAGTTGTGTGGCAGTTTATCAAATGCTTTACTAAAATCAGTGTAAATACAGTCGACCTGGTTACCTGAATAAAATGAATTTAAGCAAAACGTTGTAAAATCGAGGAGATTAGACACAGTGGATCTGCCAGTAACAAATCCATGCTGACGAGTTGTCATGACCTTCCCACAGCGAATTTTCAACCGATCATACACAAGTCGCTCAAAAAGTTTTGGAATCGACGAGAGTTTCGCGATAGGCCTGTAGTTGTTTATATCGTTCTTACAACATTTTTTATAGATAGGACTTATAAAAGATTTTTTCCAAAAAAGTGGAATACTTTCGCTAATTGATTTATTAAATAACATGGACAGTGGTTAACTTAGAACGGAACCACATCGTGTTAACACTGCGACAGGAATTCCGTCAGGTCCAGCATTAAAATCCTCATCGATCAATCCAATATACTTTAAAATATCCTCTGAAGTAAAGGATATAGAATCCAACGAAACCCTGGGTGTAGAGTTCATATATTCAAAGTACTCTTCATCAGGATTGAAAGAGTCTGAACAAAAGGACTCTTTAAAGAGATTGGCAAATAGACCACAAATTACGACAGGATCGTCAGTAAATCCGTCAGAGGTTTTAAATGATGAAGGGAATCCATCAGATTTTTTTTTTGGTGTTTATGAAACCCCAGAATTTCTTCGGATCAGACAATATTCTCAGCTTAATACTGTCAAAATTATTTTGATATAAGGTAGCTGAGCAATTTTCAAAATCCAGAAACAAACGCTTGTAGATTTCTAGGTCGTTCAAGTCTAAGCTACAGACATATTTTTTCCATGCCCTATTCCTGCTGTTGCGAAGAATCTTTAACTCCTTTGTGTACCAGGGGTAAGCACAATTTTTCGTAAATTTGAGGCTATATGGCACGGACAGAGAAAACACAGAAAAGATTTCCATATAAAAAAAATTAATTGTATCATCAAGAGTGTTATTATTAACATATTCTAAAATAGCATGGAGTTTACTTTGAAGTAAATGATTCAACTTCAAAAAGTCAGCTTTTTTAAAATTGAATTCATAAACTTTATCTATTGAGTTAGACTTTACTATATTATCCCTGTCCGATTTGTACCATATGCTCAATGGTGGATGGTATTCATCAACAGCAGTCAAAACATGAGGGGCCCTCTCAACAATCACATTCTTACTGTCTGTAGTTAAGACCAGGTCAAGAAGTCTTTCACGACTATAGAAGTCTTATGCAATCCGCAAGGCTTGCATAAACTTCTACACTGCTCTAAGGAGGAACGTATGCATTAATAAGGTATACATTAGAATTGCAATGTACAACCTTAACGCATATAAGTTTGATGTTAGCAGAGCAGGGAATAACAATAATGGAACTAACGAAGGAGTTCCTTACAGCTAATAAGACACCTCCACCGACAGCAGAAGTATTGTCAGCGTGTCTATCTCTTCTATAAACTTCAAAACTGTTATCAAACAATTCTAAGTCAGTAATGCTTCCGTTTAACCAAGTTTCAGTCAGTGCGATAATATCCTCAGAGAAATTCTGAGACATTAAAAATATGTCTCGCGTCTTAGAGCGTAATCCCCTTACATTTTGATAGTAAAGGGAGTTTTTTTGGGATTGACGAGCGGCTTGAGTCGTCCCTCTAGGCTTATTCTTAGGCTGAAACTCTGTATCAGTCCACAAATTAGAGTTTAGAACAGTTGCAAACTCTTCAGCTGGAACTGTGAGTATAAAGGAAGAATGGGAAGGTTTATTACCTATTTTTTTGCATGAACAAAATGCATTTTGACTCAACAAGTTATTATGTTTGAAATGTATCTCCTTGCAATAGTGACGATGATTTTGCATTATCAGACGAGGAGAATGATGAAAGTGAAGTTAGCGTGCATTCGGATGAAGATGACATTGAGCCACTTGAGCTCAATGGAATATACTGACGAAACGGACATCGCCCACAATACGGAACTAACTGTTCATCTACGGTAATGTTTTTTCCTGGTGTGCATACAACTTTCAAATTATGATTCCATTTATCGTATACATTTCGAATCGGTGCCAATTTGTCACGTTCAGAAGTACTTGTAGATGCATTTATTTAAATTTTGGTTGTGTTTCGAAGTATTTGATTAAAAAATGGAAAGAGTTTTACGTGAAAGAAGGCAGCGAGATGAACTAGAAATGGATTTTGATTTGGAAAGCGAAGCGGGCGAATCTCCGTGCAATAGTGACGATGATTTTGCATTATCAGACGAGGAGAATGGTTGCGATGAATATTCAATTTTTTCTGGTGTGTATCGGTCATACGGTGAATGTGTCACTAAACTGTGGAATGACGAAACTGGTCGGCAAATATTAAGAGCAACAATGTCTTTGAAAATGTTCAAGCGTATTCATGGATCAAGCGTATAATATTTTGGGAAAAAGTGAGGGTCATGAAGAATGGGTTGGTAGAAATTTGTTTTAATGATTTTACTAATTTTTAAATAGTCTGATGTGCCTTCCATATAGCTCAGCAGCTGCTCAACCCGAATTTTTTTATTTTACCTGATTAAAACTTAGCTTAGAAATAAATTAGAACATAAAACACTAAACAACATAATGCTGTCTAAAAAGTTGTGCGTCGAACGCAATGAATCTCATTATACATGGTATGCAAAATAACAATTTTAATGCATTAATTTTTTGTGTTAACAGCATATAGCATAACATAATAATATTTTTGTTATGTTTCGTATGCACACAACTAGATACTAGCAGAGAGAATATATAAACGAGAGAACTCATCGAGACATTAACAGAACGTTAACATAAATCCATCGATCCGAATATTAATACGGTTCGAACAATTGGTTGCCAGCGTGTGCTGCCAGCAACACAGACTCTGCCAGCAGATTCAGACGAAAAGAAAAAACAAACCACCACCAAATACGGGACAAGCAACAACGAAAGACAAAACAAATACTCCAATTGAATTTTATGAATAAACAATTTGTTCTGCTACTTATTGGTATGTTTGTGTGTTTATGTAGAATTTGTTTTGTTCTTTGCTTGACGTTGTTGTTATACTCTCTTTTATGCGTTTGATCGTGTTTCCGATATTTTTCTTGTTTGGCTGAGCTGAAATAAAAGACATTGGCCAATTTGTGCTGTTTCTTAACTAAGCCAAATATGAAACAAGTGAATGTCGTTATGGCTTAACAAATTATTTCAATGCGCGAAATAGCGAATATTTATTTTATTTATCTATACTTATGTTATAAATTTTATATTTCTATGTATATATTTTAATTTTTTATCTATACATATTTTATCCATGTTTTGTAAAATTCTAATTTTTCCATGCATTTGTATAAAAATTTAAATTTTTCGAAAATTAAGATTATTACTTTTTAAAAACGTGACGTTTGCAATAAAAACCAGCATGTATTCATTTGAGTTCGATAGGAGTGATCTTTTCGAGTTGATTTTTTGTTGTAAATTGAAAAACATATGAAAATTTTTGGACTTTTTATATATTTTTCTATTTTTTGCACATAAAGCCTTATTTTGTGCATAAAACTGGTATGCACTTCATTTGTTATAGAATTGTCCCTAAAGATGAGCTATATAACATAAAAATCGGATAAAAATTATCAGAGTTTTGATATTTTAATTTTTGAAATAATTTCGTATTATAATTTAGATTTATATTAAAAATAAATCTAAAAAACTCAAATTTGAAAAATTGCAAAAAACTGCTATGAAATGTTTTCTGAAACAGCATTTCATAAAAAAACAAACAAATTATGTGATTACGTTGAATAACTTATTCGGTCGTTATTAAATTTTTTACTAGAAGTGTAACATTTTGTAAATTTTGAGTTGGAGTAGTTTTACAAAAAAAAAAAAATCAAAAATTTAAAAATGTAAAATTTAAAAAATTCACGGTTGGCTAAAACATAGTCTTATGCTATTTCAGGCAAAAAATTACAAAACCCAAAAATCAAATAAAAAAGTTATAGCTGTTGAAACTTGATTTTTTTTCAAAAATGCTCGAAGTGCCTTTTTGGCATTTCGAACACAAAAAATTGATATAAATATGTTTCTTATTGAAAATGGCTTCAAAAATATAAAAATAAATTCTCTGATTTTAGTAAGAAGAAATTTTGGAGTTCCAGATCTACTAACATATCAGACCCTGGTTTTGAGGTAAAAAATATTAGAACTACCCCAAAAACCTACCAATTTTATTTTATGTTTGTGTGTCTATGCAGAATTTGTTTTGTTCTTTACTTGATGTCGTTGTTATGCTCTATTTTATGCTTTTGATCGTGTTTCAAATTCTTCTTGTTTGGATACGCAGAGCTGAAATGATAAATTTGCGATTTGTGCTGTTTCTTTACTTTCCCAAATATGAAATAAGTGAGTGTCGTTTTGGCTAAACAAATTAATTCAATATGAAAAATATTTTATCTAATAGGTTTATAGATTCCATATACTCTATATTTACTTCTATATTCTATTTCTATACCTGTAAATTAAAATAATGTAAAATCAAAGAAAAGATCATAATTAATTACAAAAATTAACTACAATTAATATAGTAGGTAATACTATATATTTATATTTTTCTAATTCAATTTTAAATTTTAAGCAAAAAAGGCAAAAACCCACCACATATTTGTTGTTATATATTAAATATATTTATATTATATTTATTTATTTACCTATTAAAATTATCTTAAAAAATTTTTATATGCATTTTGTTTCCAATAAACAAGTTCATTTTCAATTTGGTTAATTTTTTTATAACTTGGTAAATTTTGTAAATTTCGAGTTAGAGTATTTTGGCCAAAAAAATATCAAAAATGCAAAATTTAAAAATTCACGGTTGGCTAAAGCATAGTCTTAAGCTTTTTCAAGCAAAAAATTACAAAAACCTAAATTCGATTAAATTCGGATTAGGTTAGTTAAACCCATTCAAAGTGTTTGCCTTAGTTTATAATTTATTACATTATATAATAAGTTTTCAATTTAGTTTTCAGTTATTACATTCTGTAATAAGATTTTCATTTAGCTTTAAATTATTACATTATGTAATAAAATTTTCATTTAGTTTTAAATTATTACATTATGTAATAAGAATTCATTCTAGTTTTTAAGATATTATATTATATAATAAGCACCGTATTATATTAAATAATAAGAGCCAGTTTAAAAATTTTTTAATTTTTTATTGAATTAGAAGAATAAAATGAGGTAAGTTTAAAAACAACAACAATTCAAAACCAAAACTACAAAATAAATTCATATGTATGTAACACATAATTTTCCTTTAAAATGAATGATTATTAAACAAACACAATTAGTTTTATATTTTGTATTTGAAAACACAACAAAATACTTAAATTTTAATGTTTCGAACTTTTAGATGGTATTTAATTAAATTTAATAAAACTTAATTAAATCAAATTTAATTAAATTGAGCGTTGAATTAGAAAAATATAGATATAAAGTATGTATGTATTAGGGAAGTCAATTCCGGGACCCCGGATGATTTAAGCCTCTTTAAGTCCCAAGATTGTCTTTCCGGGATCCCTGGATTTTTGAATAAAAAATTTCTATTACAAATATTCATGTAAATGCAAACTTTTCATTTTAAGTTGATATGAATATAGAATAAGAAAAAAATTTTATTGAGGCTGAAAAAGATTGTTAGAACAATGAGTGTGAATCACTGGTGCAAAGACTTTGCAAAGTCTTAGAAGAATTGCAACATCGGGAAGTAAGCTAAGTATTTCAAAATGGTCAGATATTCTGACTTAGGAAATAATTTTTGCTAAGTGCTTTTCATAAGCGGGTTATATTTGTAATAATATCCGAACAAAACTCTCCAATAAAAAATAAAACACGTGGATCAGCTTAATGATTACTTTAAAAATAATTAAAACAATAAATTTTATTTTGAAAAGTCTTTTCCAAAATTAATATGTCTTAAACACAAAAAATCATGAAGACGGTGTCCAAAAAAAAAAGTGTTACATGTAGTTATACCTTAAACTGTTCTGTATTTAATTTTTTATGTATTTTTTTTTTTTTATTCTTTGACCATTTCAATGGCTAAGCTAAACTAAGACCAAAATAATTTTTAAGAAACAGCACAAATGGCAAATTTTTTTCATTTCAGCTCTGCGTAACCAAACAAGAAAAATTTGAAACACGATCAAAAGCATAAAATAGAGCATAAAAACAACGTCAAGTTCTTCATAGACACACAAACATAAAATAAAATTGGTAGGTTTTAGGGGTAGTTCTAATAATTCTTACCTTTAAACCAGGGTCTGATATGTTAGTAGCCCTGGAACTCCAAAATTTCTTCAAACTAAAATCAGAGAATTTATTTTTATATTGTTAAAGCCATTTTAAATAAGAAACATAATTATATCAATTTTTTATGAATTTTTTTGTGTTCGAAATGCAAAAAACTTTGATCCTTTTTGAAAAAAAAACAGCTATAACTTTTTTACTCGAATTTTGGTTTTTGTAATTTTTTGCTTGAAAAAGCTTAAGACTATGTCATGTTTTAAGCCAACCGTGAATTTTTAAATTTTGCATTTTTGGAATTTTTTTGGGCAAAAATACTCTAACTCGAAATTTACAAAATGTAACACTTCTAGTAAAAAATTTAATAACAACTAAGTTATAAAAAAATAAACCAAAGAAATGAACTTGTTTATTGGAAACAAAATGCATATAAAAATTTTTTAAGATAATTTTAATAGGTAAATAAAAAAATATAATATAAATATATTTAATATATAACAACAAATATGTGGTGGGTTTTTGCCTTTTTTGCTTAAAATTTAAAATTGAATTAGAAAAATATAAATATATAGTAGGTAATATACCTACTATATTAATTGTAGTTAATTTTTGTAATTAATTATGATCTTCTCTTTGATTTTACATTATTTTAATTTACAGATATATAAATAGAATATAGAAGTAAATATAGAGTAAATAGAATCTATACACCTATTAGATAAAATATTTTTCATATTGAATTAATTTGTTTAGCCAAAACGACACTCACTTATTTCATATTTGGGAAAGTAAAGAAACAGCACAATTCGCAAATTTATTCATTTCAGCTCTGCGTATCCAAACAAGAAGAATTTGAAACACGATCAAAAGCATAAAATAGAGCATAACAACGACATCAAGTAAAGAACAAAACAAATTCTGCATAGACACACAAACATAAAATAAAATTGGTAGGTTTTTGGGGTAGTTCTAATATTTTTTACCTCAAAACCAGGGTCTGATATGTTAATAGATCTGGAACTCCAAAATTTCTTCTTACTAAAATCAGAGAATTTATTTTTATATTGTTGAAGCCATTTTCAGCAAGAAACATATTTATATCAATTTTTTTGTGTTCGAAATGCCAAAAAAGGCACTTCGAGCATTTTTGAAAAAAAAAATCAAGTTTCAACAGCTATAACTTTTTTATTTGAATTTTGGGTTTTGTAATTTTTTGCCTGAAATAGCATAAGACTATGTTTTAGCCAACCGTGAATTTTTTAAATTTTACATTTTTAAATTTTTGATTTTTTTTTTTTTTTTTTGTAAAACTACTCCAACTCAAAATTTACAAAATGTTACACTTCTAGTAAAAAATTTAATAACGACCGAATAAGTTATTCAACGTAATCACATAATTTGTTTGTTTTTTTATGAAATGCTGTTTCAGAAAACATTTCAATAGCAGTTTTTTGCAATTTTTTCAAATTTGAGTTTTTTAGATTTATTTTTAATATAAATCTAAATTGTAATACGAAATTATTTCAAAAATTAAAATATCAAAACTCTGATAATTTTTATCCGATTTTTATGTTATATAGCTCATCTTTAGGGATAATTCTATAAATTCTTCTATTCTATGAAGTGCATACCAATTTTATGCACAAAATAAGGCTTTATGTGCAAAAAAAAAGATAAATATATAAAAAGTCCAAAAATTTTCATATGTTTTTCAATTAACAACAAAAAGATCAACTCACGGTAATTAAGCGCACTCCTATTGAACTCATATGAATACATGCTGGTTTTTATTGCAAACGTAACTTTTTAAAAAGTCATAATTTTAATTTTCGAAAAATTTGAATTTTTCATACAAATGGATGGCCAGAAGATTGTAGATAAATTAGAATTTTACAAAACATGGATAAAATATGTATAGATAAAATATTAAAATATATACATTGAAAGATAAAATATATAACATAAGTATAGTTAAATAAAATATATATTCGCTTTAATTTTTTTCCAATTCATTCATAAAATTCAATTGGAGTATTTGTTTTGTTTTTCGTTGTTGCTTGTCTCGCATTTGGTGGTGGTTTTTTCTCTGCTGGCAGAGTCTGTGTTGCTGGCAGCTCAGGCTGGCAACCAATTGTTCGAACCGTAATGATATTCGGATCGTTGGATTTATGTTAACATTCTGTTAATGTTTCGAAGACATCTCTCACTTATATATTCTCTCTGACTATAGTTTTGTTAAGTTTATGCACCTATTCACGAAACGCAGGTTTTAACAAATTTATTTTAAGCTTTCAAAACAGAAGTTCCAACTAGGAATAAAACACTAACAGCCCTATTCTGGCAGCTTAACTAAGCTCACCACATTAACAAAATAGTTAATATTAACTATTTGTTAAGGTTTCGTATTCTGCTGCAACTTTAAAAGCTCTTTTCCTTACAATTTTGTTAATAACAGAAAGAGTCTTAACAACGAATGAAATGTATGTGCTTATATAGAAAATTGTTGTGAAAATAATAAAAAAATACAAATTTTAATATAATATTGAGTTTAAATACATTAAACTGAAAAATGAAAGAATTTTTTACTTATTTTAAGTGTTGATAATGAAATCTTTCAGTAGCCGTGGCAAATTTTTCAAGCGCTTGCAAAGTCACAAGCTGCACTCGAAGCATCTGTTTATATAGCGCATCTCTTCTTTCAACAGGCATATCGATTTTCACCATGCATGGTGAACTTTAAAAGCTTTTTAAGCTTTTATGTTGTTAATGATTTTTAAGAATACCAACATTTACATAACATAACAAGCAGCTTAACAAGAGCTCCTTAACTATTTCTTGTTAAGTTAACAACCAGAATAGGGCTGTAAGGCTGTGTGTCAAAAAGAAACTTTTCAGTCGTGGTAGGATAGAAAATATCAAGTTCAATAAAATTTGTGTGTGTTGAAATAAATTTGTCTTTTTTGCTGTGTCAAATGGACGATGAAATTTTGACGATTACAAATTTCGACGTTTCACATTTCGGTCGTGTTTTAGCGCAAATATTTTATTTTTTTTGCATTTTATTCAATTTGCGACATATTTAATTCGAGTGCATTGCAACTTGCAACTTATTTCGTAAACTTGTAATATTGGAGGAGAATTAAAGGACATGAACAACTAAGGGCTGAAAATGCTTGCCGAGGTTAAGGCATAACACACACTAGCCTCGGTTAAAAGCGATTGAAAGCATTATCTTTCACGTCTGTTTTGTCTAATCAATAATTTACGTATGGTTCTAATCAATTTCTCTAGCTAATCTATCCCTTTCCTTTCACGTCAAAGACCAAACCTTGTTTGTATAAGGCGCATGT
This sequence comes from Dichetophora obliterata, assembly GCA_963920525.1. NCBI lineage: Eukaryota > Metazoa > Arthropoda > Insecta > Diptera > Sciomyzidae > Dichetophora > Dichetophora obliterata. Next base: position 132,661,226 of record OY986437.1, read on the forward strand.
TGGTTCTTTGATCTTTTAAAAAAAAACAAGAACAAATATTTTAAATGTTCCTTTGCTGATCCATTAGAATCATTTATTGATCGCTCCTTTTGAGCTCCTCTGGGATGTTAAAGGGAGCGCTACCCTTCCTAGGACATGCAATGTTAAAAGAGAACACAAAATACACCTAGCTTGGATCAATAAGGAGCACTCCACTGCTCCTCAGGGAGCACTCCCAGATCGCTCATAGGATGATCCACTTTTTTGCTGAGAGTCTACTCACTCACACACATTATACTGCTATTACTAAATTACAAATATGTATACGATATTCTATTATTACTTTAACACTAATTTAAGAACATTCATATGATTCATTCATAGAATTATTTCTATTTCCTTTTTAAATACAAAAACAATTGTTAACTAGTTTTAAGACAAAATACCGTTATATATACTGTAAAAGAACGAACAAGTTTCAAATAAAGTTAATCAGTCTTGAGCTTCAAATAAGCTGCCGACTTTTTCGTTTTTAATAAGTCTTGAGCTTTAATAGCTGCCGACTTAAACTTTTTAGCCTCTGCACTTTTTTTAGTGAACGGCATAAAAAACGATATTTAAAATAGCGAAAGTGGCGAACTTCGCCGGCAACCAATAGGCAGGTCCTAGAACTTATTTTTATAAAACGCGAGTCCGTTTTTATTCTTTTTTTAAAAAAAGGCGCGTACCTTATATGGCGATCCTGCACACTGCGCATCAATTAATTTGCACACGGCAAAACGCAGCGGATCGACAAATGCAACAACTTACATGTTTTATGCGCGGCTCCTTTTGCAACGCTCCAGTTCGTCCATTTGCAACCAAATTTGTACAGCCGTTTCCGAAGAGGATTTAAAGCTGTGCCCTATTTTGGGTAGATTAGAAATAACACGTATATTCTTTTATAATCACTTCACATTTTTCTAAAATATTTAATATCAATTTTTTATATGAAATTTAAAAAAAAACAAAAACAATTCTGAATTTTTATAACTAGTAAACAAACTAAAGTTGCTATGCATTTTTTCACTCGCGCAAGTTTGGTTTTAATAAAATAAATTTTGTTTTCGCAATATTTCTTTTCTTGCTGCGCTCCAACACTCACACACACATACATACAACTCGTTTTGCATCGATTAAAAACTTTTCGCGAATATTAAAATAACTGCGACACGGAACTTAATTTTTATATAAAATAACATGCTAAACAAAATATTAAATAATATAAAAAACACTTGCACTATTAACAATACCTTCATACCTTCAAAATAATAAAAACATATCTGAATTCAGAGAAAAAGTATTAGAAATCACTGAACAATTAAGTTAATTTATAATAAAAACTATAACTAATCCGACTCAAGAAAAAGAACTGCAATATATAAAGTTAACGAAAGCATGGCGTTAAAGGTTCTTACTAAAGGTGTTAGTTCCGAATTTCGAATCATTTTATTGGCAAATACACCAAAAATATTTAATGAAGCCGTTGAAAGATGTTTAACAGCAGAAGAATGTTTTGTCTCGGACAAAAACACAATATTTCAAATTCGAAACAGATACAATTTTAGAAATTCTAGAGATCAGTACAATAGAAATATCTTCAGATATAACTATAATTCACAAAACAATTACAGAAATAATTCACAAAACTATCGAAATAATAACAGTTCAAACAATAATTACAGAAATAATAATAATTTTGAATATTCACAAAATAACAGTAGAAATAGTAATTTTCAAAATACCAATAGAATCAATAATTTTCTAAACAATAAAATAAATCGAAACACTTATTTTTCAAACAATAATACTAATAGAAACAATAACTTCTCAAACTGAAACAATAACCATCAAAACAATTTCAATAGAAATCAAAATAGATATAACGTACAGGGAAACGCCCATGGCCGGGTACCAGAAACTGTTACCCGCAGAGGCCAAAATTAATTTTCAAAATTACTCAAAATTTAACAAATTATATAAATTTACTATGTAAAAATAACAATAAATATTTAACATTTCTTATAGGCACTGGAGCTGATATCTCCATTTGTAAAACAAACAATATAAATGACAGTAATACTAGAAATAGTTTACAATTAACGGGCATAACGCAAGAAGCAATTGAATGCATAGGCACAACAAATTTAAATTAAATTATAGAAACAGAATCAATTGAACATAATTTCCATATAGTTGAAAATGATTTTCCAATAGCAACCGATGGAATCATAGGGCGAGACATTTTAGAGAAATATATGTAAAAAATAGATTTTGATTCATATACACTTACTTTGATTATAAAAGAAAAAGAATATATTTTACCTATAATTTTAAAAGAATTACATAAAAGAAATATTATTATTCTTGCCAGATCAGAAACAATAATACCGATTAATATTAAAGTCGAGGAAGACAGCATTGTTTTAAATAAAGAAATAGAAAATGGAGTTTTTTTGGGCAATAGCTTAATACCAGCAAATGGCAATGTTCATGTAAAAATCTTAAATACAAATGATAAAAATGTAACGCTAAGTAAACTTAATTTTGAAACTAAGCCATTAAAGAATTATAATATATTTTCTTGTAAAATCAACACTAAATATGACAAAAATAGACTTCAAGAAATTAGTACAAACGTTAGACATTGGTTGCAAGGACATTGGTTGCCAAATCATCAATAATAAATATCATTAAACAATACGAAGACATTTTTCATCTCCCTGGAGAACATTTAAGTACAAATAATTTTTACACATAGACTATACAAACAACAAATTCGACCCCGGTACACATTAAAAATTACAGACTTCCACAAACACAGCTAAAAGAAATTAATGAACAATTCGACCAACTTTTATCAGAGAACATAATCAAACATTCAGTGAGCCCCTACAACTCACCACTACTTGTAGTTCCAAAAAAGTCAACAAATGACGAAAAAAATGGCGACTTGTAGTAGACTTTCGTAAATTGAACAGAAAAATAGTAAACGACAAATTTCCGTTAGCAAAAATAGAAGACGTTCTTGACAGACTTGGAAGAGCTAAAAACTTTTCGACTTTGGACATGACCAGCTCTTTTCACCAGATTAACTTAGACGAAGACTCATGACCGTTAACTTCTTTTTCGACTGGAAATGGACACTTCCAATTTAAACGTTTATCATTTGGATTGAAGATATCATCCAACAGCTTCCAAAGAATGCTGACTATCGCATTAAGTGGCTTAGATGCAGAAACTTTTATTTATGTAGACGATATAATTGTTTTCGGTTGTAGTTAAGGACATTAAAACGAAAATTTACTAAAACTTTTTGACAGATTAAGAAAATATAATATAAAATTAAATTCAAATAAATGTTGTTTTCTAAAGCCAGAAGTCATTTACCTTGGGCATCTCATAACAATACAACTTTGAGTTGACATCACTGCTTTATTTGACCACCTATTTAACAGCTGATAGTTGTTTTTTGTTGAGTTTGCTATGAAATTTCATTATGGATCGACTTATACCGAAAATAATGGTTCTGTTCGTCAAACTTATCGTGCACCACGTCCTACGTCCATTTTATGGCGTACATAATCGTCCTTCAGAGCTGCTAATTCGAAGAACAATAGATCGTTTTCGGACCACATTTACTGTTACTGATAATGTGCATCCCGTGAGACGTCGAACAGTGCGCACTGAAGAATCTGTAGCCGCTGTACAGGAAAGCATTGAAGATGATCCTAATCAATCAATTCGTCGCCGACCTCAGCAACTAGGGTTGTGTCCTTCCACTTTATGGAAGATTTTACGAAAAGTTCTTGGCTTAAAACCTTTCAAGATTCAACTTGTGCAGGAATAAAAGCCAAACGACCATCGTATGCGCCGCCAATTCCGCGAATGGGCTGAAGCACAAATTGATATTAATTATGAATTTCCATGGAAAATTTTATTTTCCGATGAAGCCCATTTTTGGTTGAATGGGTACGTAACTAAACAGAATTGTCGTATTTGGAGTGAGGAGAATCCACAAGCTTTTGTCGAAACACCATTACATCCACAGAAAATTACTGTTTGGTGCGCTTTATGGGCTGGCGGAGTCATTGGCCCACATGTCTTCAAAAACGATGATGGTCAGAATGTTACTGTCAATGATGAACGGTATAGGAACATGATTCGTAGTTTTTTCGTACCTCAATTAGCTGGCATTAATCTTGCTGATATGTGGTTCCAACAGGACGGAGCCACATGCCACACAGCGGGCGCTACAATTGATTCACTCAAGGAAACTTTTGAAGAAAAAATAATTTCATAAAATGGTTCAATTAATTGGCCCCCAAGATCGTGTGATTTAACCCCATTGGATTATTTTCTTTGGGGCTATGTAAAGCCACTTGTCTACGTCGATAAACCACATACAATTGAACACCTGGAATTGTTCAATTCGCCACATGGCCAAAATCATATTTAAACATTAATTTCATAAAATTATCCAATATCCAATAAAGCCCGTTTCATTGATACTAAAAATATATTACTATGTTTTATTAAGATTTAAACTTGTATCACTCTATAAAAAACACCCTTTACTACCGAAGATTTATACCTAAATTTGCCTACTAGTTAAGAATTTAAATTCACTTTTTAAGAAAAATACAAAATTTTACTGGAACGAAAATTGCCAAAATTCATTCGATGAACTAAAAACAAAACTTTTAAATCCCCCGATACTCCAATATCCCGATTTCAATAAATCATTCATACTCACCACAGACTCTTCTATTTATGCTCTCGGTGCAGTTTTATCGCAAGGCGGAGTAGGCTCGGACTTACCAATTGCGTATGCTAGCAAATCTCTTGCAAAACATGACCTGAACAAGCCAATTATTGAGAAGGAGCTCTTAGCTATACACTGGGCAATCAATTTCTTTCGACCCTACCTTTACGATAGAAAATTTTCGGTTCTAACAGACCACCGCCTACTAGCGTCTCTTGTCTCACATAAAAATCCGTCATCAAAAATGACACGCATAAGATTAGACCTTTGCGATTATGATTTCAACATTGTTTACAATAGAGGAAAAATGAATTCTAATGCTGACGCATTATTGCGGATAGAATTAAACAGCGATTCCCTAAAGGCTATGATTGCAACAAATACAGAAAATGGCAAAAATATACTAGCTATTACAGGAGGTATGATAAAAAATAAACATAAGCAAAATACTGATTTTAACAAAAAGCATTGTAATTCCCATAAAAAGCGTCATGAACTCTTTGTGTGGAATTGTACATCCATAACAGATATTAAAAAAATGCAAAAAATTAAGGTTCAATACAGATAAAGATTTAAATGGTACCCAATTTGAAATTAATGATGAAGAAGTTATTATACGATGTAGCGATAATCCACTGTTCACACCGCTGACTTTGGAGAAGCTATCTTCAAAAATGTATAATAGGAATAGAAGTAGCATTAAAGAGAAATGATGATATATTTAAAACCATTGCAATGAATAAATTCAAAGAAATTTACAATAATTTAAAAAGAAAAAATGTTATTTTAATTTACAATGAACCAGAACGAACAGTCGACAAAGTAAAACAAAATCAAATAATCGAAGAATACCACAATTCGACACACGGAGGTCACCTCGGTATAAGAAAAACGGAAGTATGCAGTCTTATGAACGTTAAACAAATATTTGGTACTCCATATCACCATGAGACTCTAGGCTAGATAGAGAGAAACCACCGAGTATTAAATGAATATTTGCTATACTTTTGCAAAAATTAAGAATGGGACCAATGGATCCCATACTTCACTTTTTCATACAATACTACGCCTCATGTTGATACTAATCATACACCATTTGAGCTAATTTTTGGAAAACTTGCAAACCTTCCAAATGATAATTGTTTTCAATCAATAGTTTACGATACAGATAATTACGCGCAAGAATAAAACATAGATTAAAATAATCTTTACAAAAAAGAAAAGAATTAATAAATATTGCAGAAATTAATAGAATTGAAAAAGATAAAAACATAAACCCGTTAAATTTAAATGTTGGAGATAAAGTTTTAATAAAAAGGATGAATAGAAGAAAAAATCAATCTCCTTTTTTTGGTCCATTTATAATTGTAAACAAAAAAGGAGTAAATTCAATAATTAATATCAATGGAAAACTAAAAGAATATCATAATAACATGTTAAAGAAATATTTGTTACAAATTGTGTCTTTTTATTTAAAACTTTCAATTGTGTAAATAAATGAATTATATTAAAATATTATGAACACAAAAAAAAAAATAATTTTTCTTAAATTTCAAATTAATTTTTATCTTACGTTCACATTGAGCACGTAATTATGTTAAATCGAGTTAATGAAGTTAGACCGGAAAACAAGTTCTCAAATGAAGTTTTGATGAAGTTAAATGCGTAAAATTGTTGTTGGAAATGAAACATGTTCCGAAACTAGTTAAACAGCTGGTGTATGTACTTGCTAGTGACAGAAAAGCTTTTTTTTTCTTTTCGAAGACTTCTAAATCTGTAAGAGCTTTAAAATTTGACATATCACAATAGTAAAAAAATATAAATAATTCGTTGTCTTTTAAAAATCTAAATTCAATAAATTTTCCATTATTTTGCATTAAAATGGCAGACAAAATGTCAAAGTGGTCTCTTCCATATAAGCACACTGTGCAAATATGGGGATAATATATTGATGAAATTTGTGGCCAAAAAAAAGGAATGGTCACGTTTTTAAAGAAACTACTCAGCAGTTGCAGAGCTACGGCTGTGAAATGTCTGCAAGCTATTTCTAAGAATTAATTTAAATCTAATTACAAGAAAAGAAAGGATAAATTTGGAGCAACCGGAGGTACTCCATCCGATTGGGTACACTACGAAAAGGTGCACGAAATATTCGGCAAACACAAAATATACAACTCTGGCTGTGGCTACGATCAGCATTTGATGTTTTTTTGCATTTTCTATCCTCTTCAAACAAATTTTTCGCTTTCTAAGTTTTTTTTTATGTCATGCAAAACATTTATATGATTTTTGCAAAATTGCATTGCAAAGCAATTAATAATCTTTAAATACCACTTAAATTAACCATTTATCCTTTTAAAATTTTTTTTATTTATTCCAAAATGTAAACAAACAAAACTGTCAATTTGAAACTAGTTCAGGCAATATGAACGGCTGAGTTAAATGAAAAAGCTTTTTTGTTTAACATAAATGAAGTCTATCTGAACATGTTATAAGGGTGTAATGTGCACACCTTTACATTATAAACTACTTATAAATCACATTAAAAGAAACAACTATAAAACATATTTAAAAAGATACACAGCTTTACGGTTCGACTCACCTTATTCTATTTTACTTTATTATACTAAGATAATATTCTAACAACAAGAACATATGTTCATACTAAGCACTACTGTATATTTCATTCGCAGACATGTACTGATATTGCTGAATACAAAATATATGACATTACATTTCTACTTTTACTCCTACACAAATATGTTAACATATGATTATGTTTACATTTTCCATAGAAGTAAAATATAAGGAAGCGGTGTAGTTGAAGTGAAATGAAGTATTTTACAAACACAGTGAAGTTGACACAAACACAAAAACATTCAAACAGGGCCGCATTCAATTATGTAGTAAATAAAGGCGTAAATTATTTTTTATTTTTTAGATGTACGCTTACTATGCAATTTGTTTATAGCTCCGTTAATTAATATGTTGCGTTACCAATTTTTTTACAGAGAAAAGCATTGCTAAAATAAAGTAAAAGACATGAACTCAGAATAAAACTGAAACGACAAAAGTTACTTTTAATGATTTTTTAAAAATTCATTTAAAAAAACTATTTTTTATAAACTATTTAATTGATATTAATATAACACAAAAACTAAACAACTAAAATACATACCAAATTAAACTCTTTTAAAATAAATAGTTTTGTGTAGTTTTTTCTGAACTGTCGACTTTTAATTAGTTTTTTTTTTTATATAAAAATACCTAGTTATAGCTTGTAACCTTAGGTTGCTAATCCACTTTAATTTTATGTCAAGTTTTCAAAGAAATTGTAAACAAATAACTATTAAAGCTAATCCCAATATGAAAAAAAAATTAAGGCCCTTGCCAGCCTAAATAATGAATCCGCTCATGAAGCAGAACTTGTGTTTTGACAGATGCTCTTCCTCAAAAATTGATTTTTTTTTTTGCTTGGGAAGGGCTTATGTCAAAAAACGACGCTCTATCTCGCTTCCTCAGCAACGAAAATTTCTTCTAAACACGTATAGTGTGTGTGAGTATAACACCACTTCCTTATCTTTTATTTCTATGACGTTTTCTTATAATCTAACAGCCCTATTCTGGCAGCTTAACTAAGCTCACCACATTAACAAAATAGTTAATATTATCAATTTGCAGAGAGAATATATAAACGAGAGAAGTCATCGAAACATTAACAGAACGTTAACATAAATCCAACGATCCGAATATTAATACGGTTCGAACAATTGGTTGCCAGCGTGTGCTGCCAGCAACACAGACTCTGCCAGCAGATTCAGACGAAAAGAAAAAACAAACCACCACCAAATACGGGACAAGCAACAACGAAAAACAAAACAAATACTCCAATTGAATTTTATGAGTAAACAATTTGTACTGCTACTTATTGATATGTTTGTGTGTTTATGCAGAGTTTGTTTTGTTCTTTGCTTGGCGTTGTTAATATGCTTTATTATATGCTTTTGATCGTGTTTCAGATATTTTTCTTGTTTGGCTGAGCTGAAATAAAAGACATTGGCCAATTTGTGCTGTTTCTTAACTTAGCCAAATATGAAACAAGTGAATGTCATGGTTCAACAAATTATTATCGTTTGTTATTGAATTGTCCCTAAAGATGAGCTATAAAACATACAAATCGGATAAAATAATCCCAGAGTTTTGATATTTTAATTTTTGAAATAATTTAATTTTTTTCTTATTTAGTAAAAATAAATCTTAAAAAATTCAAATTAGAAAAAATTGAAATAAACTGTTATTGAAATGTTTTCTGAAACAGCATTTAATAAAAAAACAAACAAATTACGTGCTTACGTTGAATAACTTGTTCTTTCAGGCAAAAAATAACAAAAACTAAAATTTAAATAAAAAAGTTATAGCTGTTGAAACTTGCTGTTTTTTTTTCAAAAATGCTCAAAGTTTTTGGCATTTCGAACACAAAAAAATTCATAAAAAATTGATATAAATATGTTTCTTATTGAAAATGGCTTCAACAATATAAAAATAAATTTTCTGATTTTAGTTAGAAGAAATTATGGAGTTCCAGATCTATTAACATATCAGACCCTGGTTTTGAGGTAAAAAATATTAGAACTACCCCAAAAACCTACCAATTTTATTTTATGTTTGTGTGTCTATGCAGAATTTGTTTTGTTCTTTACTTGACGTTGTTGTTATGCTCTATTTTATGCTTTTGATCGTGTTTCAAATTCTTCTTGTTTGGATACGCAGAGCTGAAATGAAATAAATTTGCGATTTGTGATTTTTCTTTACTTTCCCAAATATGAAATAAGTGAGTGTCGTTTTGGCTAAACAAATTAATTCAATATGAAAAATTATTTTATCTAATAGGTACATAGATTCATTATACTCTATACTTACTTCTGTATTCTATTTATATACTTGTAAATTAAAATAGTGTAAAATCAAAGAATAGATCATACTTAACTACAAAAATTTACTATAATTAATATAGTAGGTATATTACCTACTATATATTTATATTTTTCTAATTCAATTTTAAATTTTAAGCAAAAAAGGCAAAAAACCCACCACATATTTGTTGTTATATATTAAATATATTTATATTAATTTATCTACTTACCTAATAAAATTATCTTAAAAATTTTTTATATGCATTTTGTTTTCAATAAAAAATTTAATTTCTTTGGTTTATTTTTTTATTACATACATTTATTAAATACTACATAATAGTATGTATATATTAAATTGATAACATCTTAAACGGGAAATATTTTTAGAAAAATTTAATTTAATTAATCTTATAAATTCAATATTTTATATTGGTAGTTTCGTGCTTATGTTTATATATATCTGGGAATTTTAATTGTTTTTTATAAATTTGCTTGTAGCATTCTACAATATGATATCCACATATATGTAGATATAATATACATATTAAAAAATTTTGAATTTTCTGACATCCAACTTTTCATTTCTTCCATTTTATTTTGTTATTTTTTAAAAAAAAAACATTTATAATTGAAATATGTATTGCATAATTTTGTGCATTAAGATTGATAACATCTTCAACAGTAAATCTTTTTTAGACTTAACTTTACTTTAATTTAATCAATCTTATTAATTAAACATTTTACAATCGTTTTTTTTTTTTTGTTTGTGCATATATAAATTTTGGCATTTGAATTAATTTTTTATATATTCATTTGTGGACATTTATGACATAATATGATATCCACATATATGTATTAATGTTCCTAATGAAAAATACCGCATTTTGCTGACTTAAGCAAAATTTGTAAAATTATATACCCCTGGCTTTTTTATTATTATTGTTATTTTGAGGAAAAGCTTGAGGAATTCTTGATGCTTTAGCATCATCGGGACAATGCAATGGAAAGTTTTGCAGTTCTGAATGGTCGACTAATTGCTTATATTATTCTGATAGGAAAAATTTATGTGATTAAAATTTAATCAGGCATCCTGTAGCTAGAGATTGCAATAAAATCAAAAACTTAAAGAATATATTACTTATTTAGAAATTATTAAGCTTAAAAATTTTTATAGTTTATAGTTTAATGATAGTTTAATTTTTACACTGCTCTCAATGATATCCTTTGATAATGATATCTTCCAGGAGCTTCAGATAAAATTTGCTTTGCTTAGAAGATTGAACCAAAAAGATTGCAACTCTATAACAACACCGATCCAAGAGAGAAATTAGTTATGTAACTATCCGCAATAATTTTTTCAGTTTAGTTTCTGGCATATAATTTTTTATCGCAATAAAACGAGAATGATGCTATGTTGGAATAAAAGTTAAAACTATTCGTGAATAGTCTACGTTCTTATTTATCAAAGTTTCCGTTTGGACAATATGAGAAACTATAGCAGGAAAATGTGAGAAATCTACTTTGCAAATACATTCTTTAAGTCTATTAGAAACTACAGTGCGTCAGTTTATCATTATGCATGGTCTAAGGTAGTTTGTTTATAAAATATAATGCATCAAAAACTATATTGTCTGTCGGCTCCTATTCAGAAGCTCGTTCTACTCATCGTTCTAACAATCTTTTTCAGCCTCAATAAAAGGTTTTTCTAATTCTACATTCATATCAACTTAAAATGAAAAATTTGCATATACATGAATATTTGTAATAGAAATTTTTTTATTCAAAAATCCAGGGATCCCGGAAAGACAATCCCGGGATTTAAAGAGGCTTTAATCGTCCGGGATCCCGGAATTGACTTCCCTAATACATACATACTTTATATCTATATTTTTCTAATTCAACGTTCAATTTTAAGCAAAAAAGTCTACTACATAAAAAAACCCACTACATATTTGTTTTTAAATATTAAAAACTAGCTGAAACCCGGCGCGTTGCTGCCACTCTCCCTATTCAAACGCCCATAAAATGTTATCAGTTAAACAGCATGTCTAAATTGAGGTAAAATACTGAATTCTGAGACTGTGCGACCTATATCCACAAAGCTATTCGATATAACAAATTTGGGTTGTATAGGAAGTGCCACTCTCTCTTCATCACCGCTAATAGAATTTAATCAATTAAACTGGATGTCTACATGGAGATCGAATACCGAATTCCAAAAATGTGCGACATATAACTCCAAAACTATTCGATAGCACAAATTTTGATTGTATGGGAGGTGCCACTCTCCTTTTCCCTACGCCCATAAAATTTTAGCAATGAAACTGCATGAGTACATTGAGGTCGAATACTGAATTTTGAGGCTGAGTTACCTATAACTCCAAATCTATTCGATATCGCAAATTTGGGTTAAATTGGAGGTGTCACGCCCCACCGACAAACTCTAAAAAATTTTATCAGTAAATCTGCAAGCGTAAATTTTGGTCGAATACTGAGTTCCGACGCTGTGCGACCTTGAACTACAAAGCTATTCGATATCACAAATTTTCGTTGTATGGGAGGTGCCGCTCCCCCTTGTACATTGAGGTCCAATACTGAATTCCAAAGCTGTGAGACCTATAACCCCAATGCTATTTGATATCTCTAATTTGGGTTAAATAGGAGGTTTCACGCCCCCTTGTCGTACGCCCATAAAATGTAATTAATGAAACTGCATGTATAAATTGGGGCCGAATACTGAATTCTGACGCTGATATTCAATATTGCAAATTTACGTTAAATGGGAGGTGCCACGCCCCTCTTACCAATGAACATAGATTGAATCAATGAAACTGCATGTGTATATTGAGGTCGAATACTGAATTTCGGCGTTGTACGACTTATAACTCTAAAACTATTTGATAGCACAAAGTTGGGTTGTATGGGTAGTGCCACTCCCCTTTGCCCTACGACGACAAAATGTAAGTATTGAAAATGCATGTATAAATTTAGGTCGAATACCGAATTCTTACGCTGTCAACCTATAACTTCAAAGCAATACGATATCGCAAATTTGGGTTGTAAGGGAGATGTCACGCCTCCCTGTCCAACGCCCATAAAATAAAACCATTGAAACTGCATGTGTAAATTGAGGTCAAAAACTGAATTCCAAAGATGAATTCCTATAACTTCAAAGCTATTCGATATCACAAATTTGGGTTGTATCGGAGGTGCCCCTCCCCCTTGTCCACTCCCATAAAATTTCATCACAGAAACGGTTTGCTAAATTGTGGTCGAATACCGAATTTCTAAGCTGTGCGACCCATAACTCTAACTAAAGCTATTCGATAACAACAATTTTTTATTTATATGTGGGAGGTAAAAGGGGGTGTGGCATTGCCCCTTAAACCATCTCGTACTCAAAGCGAAGCGTACTTACAAAATTTGAGCTCAATCGGACCAATGGTTTCGAAGTATTTTGATATTTTCTTTAAAGTAGTCGTAGATGAATTGTGACTACGCCCATTTTTTCAAAGTTAATTATAGTTATCATACGAACTTATTTACCAAATTTTAATTTCATACGACCAAAACCGTCTTAAATACAGCATTTTTATTGATTTGTGGGCGACAAAAGGGGGTGTGGTACAAAACCTGCAAAGATACACACATGCAATTTCTTATGTGCACCCTCCACACAGACCCCAATCACCCCTGAAAATTTCATTGAAATCGGGCAAGCCGTCTAGGAGGAGTATGCGAACAGGAAGTTTTGCCACTTAATTTTATATATATAGATATCAAAACAGTGGGCGCAAAAGTGGGCGTGGTCAATTTTTCTTTCAGTAAACACTTAAATTGGATTATTACGAACATTTGAAAAAAAAATTATCCAAATCGGTCCAGCCGTTTTCCGATTTTAGATAAATTGAAAAAAGTGGGCGCAAAAGTGGGCGTGGTAAATTTTTCTTTCCGACAAAACTTAAATTGGATTACTATGAACATTAAAAAAAAAATTATCCAAATCGGTCCAGCCGTTTTCCGATTTTAGATAAATCAAAAAAAGTGGGCGCAAAGTGGGCGTGGTCAATTTTTCTTTTGCGTAAAAACCTAAGTTGGACTATTACGAACATTTTAAAAAAAAAATTATCCAAATCGGTTCAGCCGTTCTCAATTGATGCAATTACCAACGAACGACATTTGATTTTTATTTATATAGATGTGATTTCTTTACACATTTTTCGATTTTTTTTTTCTTTTTTTTTTTAAAACCCGAACTGAAAAAATACCTTTCCAACAAAGTATAAATCATCATAATCGGTTCGGCCGATCTCGAGTTATGGGATTACATCGCATTCGGACACTTTCTTTTATATATATAGATATTTATGTTATATTTATTTATTTACCTATAAAAATTATCTTAAAAATTTTATATGCATTTTATTTTCAATAAAAAATTTCATTTTTTTGGGTAATTTTTTTATTACATACATTTAATAAGTACTATATATAATATTCAGTACGTATACATTTACTAAGCACGTATATGTTCAAATTGATAATATCTTAAACTGAAAATGTTTTTTCGTAAAACTTAATTCAGGTTATCTTTATAAATTAAATATTTATATTGGTTGTTTTGTGCTTATTTATCATTCTTTTGGGTCATTCTTTAACAAACCGTATACCATTCTAACCGCCACATTTTTGATTTGAATGAAATTTTTTTTCGGACTCTATAAAAGAGACAGGTGTTCGTGGATTTTTTTTTCTTTTTTGAAAATAGGGGGCGTTAAAAGTTTGAGATTTGCGTGACTTTTGCCTTGGAGACTTTTGCCTTCAAAAATTCATAACTTCGGTTCTGTTTAAGCTAGAGACAACTTTTTTCATTTTAAGAAAAAAATAGTTTCAAAAAAATTTATTAAAAAGTTCATATTGTTACACACAACTTCAATGTTAAAATAAATTTTAACCAATCTTACATACCAATTAGCGTGTTTTAAATATAACCATCGTATTCTTCGTCAAATTTTACATAGAAAACGATTTTTTATCGATGGAGAAATGATTATTACTATTACAAAAAAATTAAATAAACTCGCGCGGTACCTGACGTCGGCGTGCTAGTTGCAAAGTAAACCTGATATTCTCGCCTAACATCATTGTTTTGTGTATTATAATATAATATGAATTATGTTGTATCTAGGGCTTCCAATTTCGGTACTCAAAAGCAATTTCGGAATTACTAATTAAGAATCCGGGGACCCTGGATAAAGTACCGGGATTTGAAAAACAGTTAAAAATATGAAAAATAAGAAAATATGAATTTTATGAATTATACAATAGATATATATCAAAAATTATATATTTTCGTCCTTTATATATAAAAGAAATAAAATAAATTAACTTTTTGTAAAAAATTTAAGTAAACGGTTTATTTTTTAATTCCTTTGAACAATTTTTTATTAAAAAAATATCCTATTTTTTATACCTTGCACACGATTTATTTTTTGTTAAATAAAATACTTTTTAACTGTTTTTCAAATCCCGGTACTTTCTCCAGGATCCCCGGATTCTTAACTAACAACATCATGCAAAAAACAAAACAAATTCTGCATAGACACACAAACATAAAATAAAATTGGTAGGTTTTTGGGGTAGTTCTAATATTTTTTACCTTAAAACCAGGGTCTGATATGATAGTAGCCCTGGAACTCCAAAATTTCTCCTATCTAAAATCAGAGAATTTATTTTTATATTGTTGAAGCCATTTTAAATAAGAAAAAAAAAATTATATCAATTTTTTATGAATTTTTTTGTGTTCGAAATGCCAAAAACTTAGAGCATTTTTGAAAGAAAACAGCAAGTTTCAACAGCTATAACTTTTTTATTTTAATTTTGGTTTTTGTAATTTTTGCCTGAAATAGCATAAGACTATGCTTTAGCCAACAGTGAATTTTGAAATTTTGCATTTTTGAAATTTTTTTGGTAAAAAACTCCAACTCGAAATTTACAAAATGTTACACTTCTAGTAAAAAATTAAATAACGACCAAGTTATAATTTTGTTTGTTTTTTTATTAAATGCTGTTTCAGAAAACATTTCAATAGCAGTTTATTGCAATTTTTTCAAATTTGAATTTTTAGATTTATTTTTACTAAATAAGAAAAAAATGAAATTATTTCAAAAATTAAAATATCAAAACTCTGATAATTTTTATCCGATTTTTATATTATTAAGTTCATCTTAAGGTACAATTCAATAACAAACGATGTGCATACCAGTTTTATGCACAAAATAAGGCTTTATGTGCAAAAAATGGAGAAAGAAATATATAAAAAGTCCAAAAATTTTCATATGTTTTTCAATTTACAACAAAAAGATCAACTCGCGGTAATTTAGCGCACTCCTATCGAACTCATATGAATACATGCTGTTTTTTATTGCAAACGTCACGTTTTTAAAAATTCATCATTTTAATTTTCGAAAAATTTTAATTAAAATAAAAATTAAGATAAAAAATTAAAATATATACATATAAAGATAAAATTTATAACATAAGTATAGATAAATAAAATAAATATTCGCTATTTCGCTCATTGAAATAATTTGTTGAACCATAACGACATTCACTTGTTTCATATTTGGCTAAGTTAAGAAACAGCACAAATTGGCCAATGTCTTTTATTTCAGCTCAGCCAAACAAGAAAAATATCGGAAACACGATCAAAAGCATAAAATAGAGCATAACAACAACGTCAAGCAAAGAACAAAACCAACTCTGCATAAACACACAAACATATCAATAAGTAGCAGTACAAATTGTTTACTCTTAAATTCAATTGGAGTATTTGTTTTGTTTTTCGTTGTTGCTTGTCCCGTATTTGGTGGTGGTTTGTTTTTTCTTTTCGTCTGAATCTGCTGGCAGAGTCTGTGTTGCTGGCAGCACACGCTGGCAACCAATTGTTCGAACCGTATTAATATTCGGATCGTTGGATTTATGTTAACGTTCTGTTAATGTTTCGATGACTTCTCTCGCTTATATATTCTCTCTGCGATTTGTTAAGGTTTCGTATTCTGCTGCAAATTTAAAAGCTCTTTTCCTTACAATTTTGTTAATGACAGAAAGAGTCTTAACAACGAATGAAATTTATGTGCTGAGATAGAAAATTGTTGTACAAATTATAAAAAAATATAAATTATAATATAATTTTTTTTTTAAATTTTTAAGAGTTTTTAAGAGTTTAAAAAATGGAATAATTTTTACTTATTTTAAGTGTTGATAATGAAAGCTTTCAGTAGCCGTGGCAAATTTTTCAAGCGCTTGCAAAGTCACAAGCTGCACTCGAAGCATCTGTTCATATCGCGCATCTCTTCTTTCAATAGGCATATCGATTTTCTCCATGCATGGTGAACTTTAAAAGCTTTTATGTTGTAAATGATTTTTAAGAATATTAACATTTACATCACATAACAATCAGCTTAACAAGAGCTCCTTAACTATTTCTTTTTAAGCTAACAACCAGAATAGGGCTGTTAGTCTACTCACTCACACACATTATACTACTATTACTAAATTACAAATATGTATACGATATTCTACTATTGCTTTTACACTAATTTAATAATATATGATTCTGTTTACTTTTTAAATACAAAAACAGTTGCTTACTAGTTTTAAGAAAAAATACTGTTACACATACTATAAAAGAACGAACAAATTTCAAATAAAGTTAATCAGTCTTGAGCTTCAAATAAGCTGCCGACTTTTTTGTTTTTAATAAGTCTTGAGCTTTAATAGCTGCCGACTTAAACTTTTTAGCCTCTGCATTTTTTTTAGTGAACGGCATAAAAAAGGATATTTAAAATAGCGCCAGTGGCGAACTTCGCTGGCAACCAATAGGCAGGTCCTAGAACTTATTTTTATAAACGCGAGTTCTTTTTTTATTCTTTAAAAAAAGGCGCGTACTTTACAGCTTCAATCAATAAAATATATATGGCAAAGTAACGCCCAAACGACTGGAGAGATTTTGCACAATATTTATATGAAAAAAGAAGCCAAACGAAGATGAACCGAAAACTAACGAACAAAACTGATGATAAACAAAGTCATTTCGAAAGCAAACGATTCCACACAAAGATGAACCGAAGGCTTAAGACCAAAAACGGAGACAAACTTCACCGAAATGTTAATTCGCTGAAACTTTTTTCCCTACGAATGATATTAAAAACTTTCTTCACAAAAGTTTAATGATTTTTAATGAATATATTTAAAAAAAAAATTTGGATGTTTTTGGGGGTACTGAGGAAATAAAATGAACAATTTAAATATCTAGTCAAAGATGGAATAGTAAGTAAAAAAATTGTAATGACACATTGTTGTTTTTATTGAGATCTATCCAACGGGATATTTTTTTAAGGATAGGATAACAAATGGCGAAGTAATACAAAAAATACCATTTTGGGCGTTTCTGGAGTTTACAAAAAAAGAATTATATGGTACAAAAATCCTCTCAACATAAGCTTTCGAATGAGGGGCGGTCATTTCAAACTTTTATATTTTCCATGCATGGTGACCCACCTTAATATACAAACATGTGAATCAGTGTTTTACAAAGAAAAAAAAAACGTTTAAATTGCCGCAACTAAGCGAATTCTTGACCGATTTCGATGATCTTGTGTTCAATTGAAAGGTTTTTTACTTGCAATTAGTTTTTGTAAAAAAGTGTTTTTAATGGAATATATTTAAATAAAATTGATAGAAACACTTTTTTTTCTTAAATTAAAGAAAAATTGAAGTGTTTGCTTCGCTACTCGGTTCATTTTGTATTTTATTGGATTTCTTTTTACATAGCCTTATTTAGCGTTAACATTTACTGAAAAAATGGATTTTATTTTTCATTTCCAATAAACTTTAAAAATAAATAAAAAAAAAATGTGACGACATTGAGAGATCAGACCAGGTGCGATGGACAGTCAACATGTTCCTCTTTTAGAATTTTATACAGTTTGGTTGTGCTTTTTAAGTCGTCACACTATGTTATTTTACAGTGAACCTACTTTGTTAATTTTCGTGTATGATATTATTTTGTTTTTAACAAACTTTTGCATTTAAGTTAATGGCCACGA
This sequence comes from Dichetophora obliterata, assembly GCA_963920525.1. Classification (NCBI taxonomy): domain Eukaryota; kingdom Metazoa; phylum Arthropoda; class Insecta; order Diptera; family Sciomyzidae; genus Dichetophora; species Dichetophora obliterata. The sequence continues at coordinate 132,680,032 of OY986437.1, forward strand.
TGAAACAAAGACCAATGTTGCACCAGTTTTTCTTGTATCACTTATGGACGCAGAAATGCTTGAAAAAACATTATTCCGTTTTATGGTCAAAATAATGGGAGATCCAAAGCCGAGTATTCAATTGTAAGTGGAGTAAAATTTAAGTAGTCTATATTCTTATGTACCAAAATAATTATTTATACCATGATGGTAAAATTATTAATCAGGTAGCCTTGAAAACTACCTATTTTCTCCAGAGCTGCGGTCAACGAACGTCAAACAAAAGAAAACATAAAACGAGCGTTCAATAACAGTTTTTTTTTAAACTTACATGAAATTTATTTATTTATTTTCTTTGTGTGGCAAAAAACATTTTTGATATCTCCATTTTGCATCAGCTGCCATAGCAACCATAACACACTCTCGTTTTGATTTTCTTTTGTTTGACATACGTTGACCGCGGCAAAAATTGTCGCTACTACTTTGTAATAATTATACTATGATTTCTACCAAAAAGTTTTAAGAACGACCAAGAAATGTGTGAAACTGACGGACGCATACAAATACTTAGAGATAAAGATTATCTAGGATTTTATGAAGTGGTACTTAATGAGGTGCTGCCGGAGGATGCTGGAATTTATTCATGTAAAGCTGTCAACAAATTCGGCGAAGCGTTGTGTCAAGCCAAAGTGACAACAGTTGGTTGGTATATAAATTCTGCCTTACGTTTTCATTTCACAAATTTTTTTATAATATAGAAGACAAAAATATCTTTGGCTCACTATGTGGACAAATTTTGGCGGCTGGTGAAAAAACAAATTTTAAGTGGAAACGCAATGGTGTTGAATTTGATCCAGAAGAGAGATTTAAGGTTATATTTGGTGAAGACGAAGACTCGTTAGCTCTTGTTTTTCAACATGTTAAACCGGAAGATGCTGGTATTTATACTTGCGTGGCTCAAACTTCAACTGGCAATATTTCCTGCAGTGCTGAACTGTCTGTTCAAGGCGCAATTCAAACTCTTTACAGAGAACCTGAAAAACCTAAACTTGAAATTGAACATCTTGAGGCAAATGCCAGCATCGGGGGATCTGCTATTTTGGAACTGAAATGCAAGGGTTTTCCAAGACCAACATTAAAATGGAAACACGATGGAGATATTGTTCAAACTGATGACCGTCATAAATTTTTATTTGAAGACGAAGAAAGTATCTCTCTAGTTATAAAAAATGTTACTTCTAATGATGCTGGTGAATACACAGTTGATGCTGTAAATGAACTAGGTGAAGACGCATCGTCTATAAACCTTATTGTAAAATGTAAGAATTTTTATTGACAAAAAAGTTTTGGATAATTCTTGTATGTTTTTCTCTTTGTATGTAGCTCCTCCAAGAATTAAAAAAATAAAAGACGTAGAGTGCTCAGCTGGTGATACTCTTAAAATTGATGTTGAGATTGATGGGTTTCCTGAACCAAGACTGAATTTATTTAACAATGGAAAGGACATAACAGAAAATGCACAAGTTAAATTTCACTCAAGTGTTTTAAGTAAAAGCACACGAAAAATACTTATTGAAATGTATGATGTGACACTATCGAACTCAGGTTCATTTTCTATTTCTGCCACAAATGAATTAAGTCAAACTTCAGAGCATTGGAAGTGCACTGTTCATTCAAAACCAATTATTGTAAAGCATTTAGAAGAAGAATATGTGCATGGTGTCGGTGAAAATGTTGTCATGTCTGTTAAAGTAAATGCATTTCCTGCACCAAAATTAGTATGGTTTCAAGATGATATTCAAATAAGTGAAAAAAATGAGAAGTACATATTTTCTTGTGATAGTAATGAATATATGTTGAAAATAAAAGGTGTTACGCGTGTAGATGCTGCAAAGTACTCTGTGAAAGCTGAGAACATACATGGCTCTGCAAGTAGCCAAACCAATTTGCTTGTGAAATGCAAGCCAGAATTTACGAAAACATTAACAGATAGAATCATCATTGAAGGAGATACAAATGTTGAACTCTGTGTAGGAGTCAATGCTTACCCTGTTCCACATATAAAGTGGTTTATAGATGGAATTGAAATCGATGAAAAGCGAAAAGAATTTCGTCGTGTTAACAGTTGCAATGAGTTTAAACTAATTTTGGCAGATGTTACCACAGCAGTACATGGAGATTATTCCTGCAAGATAATGAATGATTATGGCAGCATAGAAAAAGAATGTTTTATAACAGTGCAATGTAAGTAAAATGTATGTATGTGAAATTTGACCAGATGTATTTCATGCAAAAGTTTTTGATTTAGGATTTTTTAAAGATATATTTATCATATTTACGATTACAAGCGCAGAAAAGTAGATTTGAAAAATAAAGAAACAGAATGCGCACAAATTTGAAACACACATCTATTGCTTTTTTAAAAAGCTAATACCTCCTTATTTTTTCTTCAGTTTTGTTAATGATACTATTTTTTTAATTCCTTAACAAATGATTGCAACAAAAACAAATACAAAATTCAAAACTTAGAGAAAGTTATGGCAACAACAAAAAATCTTCAAAATTTACCTGTCACATAAGTGTTTTAAAATTTCTTCCTTACTTTGTTTTGCAACTGCACAGTGCAAGCGTTTGCAATAATTGTTCTTGATCCCTTTACTATATGAACATTTCAAATGAGTTTTATACGTCGTTGAATATAGTTTTAAATAGTGAATTTAAAATGCCGGGAAAGATAGTGTTTTTTTATGTTATCCAGCTGGTTTATTATAATTACTTTGCCGGAAAAACTGTTCTTAAATTGTCCGAAATGTTTTCTCTTTCGCGACAATTGGTTTATAATATCTTAAGTCGCGCTCAACATGAAAATCTCTTGGAAAATAAACCTGCATGTGGCAAACCTCGCATACTAACAGAAGGGAACGAGCTCTTTTGCGAAAAGTTGATGAAAACCCAATGATATCAACTAGAAGAATCGTTCGAGAGTTAAGTAAAGAGTATGGAGTAACTCTAAGTCACGAAACAGTGCGACGAACTATAAAAAAGCATAACTATTCATCAAGAGTAGCTCGAAATAAACCATTGCTGTCTAAAGATCATATCGAAAAGCGACTTTCTTTTGCTGTGACTCATGTTGCTAAGCCAGTTAGATGTTGGGATGATGTCGTATTCTATTTATGACGAGACCCTGATCATGCTTTATTATAATAATGAGCCCAATAGAGTGTGGCGTAAACCCTTAAAAGCTCTAGAAAATAGCAACATCATCCCAATTGTTAAGTTCGGGAAACTATCAGTAATGGTTTGGGGATGTATTTCCAGCAAGGAGTGGGTTGTAGAAAACACTATGGATGCAGAAGCTTATCTTAATATATTAAAGTAACATTTACAGAATACTGCTAACAAATTGTGTTTCGACAAGAAATTCGAATTCTACTAAGATATTGACCCCAAACACAAAGCGCATAAAGTGAGATTGTGGCTGCACCCAACATCACGTGATAAGCTAAAAGCTATTATTATCCAGGAATGAAACAAAATTCCAACTGATTATGATTTGCAAAAGCTAATTACATCGATAAATCGAAGGCTGCAAGCTGTAATTAACGAAATACTAAATACTCATAGTAATAGTTTGTATTTTCAAAATTGTTAATATAAAAAAACACTTTTGTGACAGTACATTTTTTAAAGAGTTTAGTTTTTTGTTATAACAATCGGTATTGCTTTGATTTTTGGTCCCTTGTTTCTTTAATAACAACAAAATAAATGCATAAAATTAAATAAATGAAATATTTAATTGTAATTATTATAACTGAATTTTTTTATTATGTCAAAACCCTTTGTTGACAAACTGTATATCTATACTGCCGTGCTAAGGAAAACTACCGTATTTGAAAAAAAATTTTAATCGAGTTATTGAGCAAAACAACAAAATATTGAAGCCCTACTACTCTAGTATACTTTTGCGAAATTTTTTACAATATTTGGATTTTTAACATCATCAACTATAATTCTGCTCCAAAAATAAAACTACTTTAAGTATTTTTTTGCTACTTACGGTAAATAAGCTTAGCAACAAACAATCGAAAAATATGAAAATTCTAAGCAAAACTAGATTCCTCTGTGACCAAGGTTTCTTTTTTCATTTGCACTTTTGTAGGTTTTAAGTTTATTAATTGAACTTTTATGGTTTTATGAGTACATAAGACAAAATAAAATTATCGTATGTGTTTCCAAGCTCTAACTGAAGGATGTCTTGAGGTTATGGGTGCTTCACTGGAATTTTCATTGGTTATATGAGTTCCTCGATAATTAAAAAAATCATTGACGAAACTATTTCAATGGTAGTGCAGCATTGGAACTTTTTAATTTGTTTCAGATCCTAGTCAAGTTTATACGGATCTGAATAATAGGATTATTATAATAGGATTATTCCAGCTTATAAGTTCGTCAACGAATTTATTTTGGGTTCCCTGAGTTCCTATCCTGATTTGGAAGGTTTCTATGGCCAAGCTCTTTCAATGGGATTATTCACGCACTCATACAAATGCTGCCACTGGCAGCATTTGTATGAGTGACACAAGTGACTTGACACAAATTTCACCCTCTGCTGCCCTAAAATTTTTAAGAAAATAATTTGTAGTAGTTTCGTCAATGTTTTTTTTTAATCATCAAGGAACTCATATAACCAATAAAAATTCTATTGACGCACCCAGAACCTAAACAAATTCTTCAGGTAGAGCTTGGAAAAACATACAATCGTTTCATTTTGTCTGATGAACTCATCTATATATATCTATATATATAAAATAGGATGTGTGTATGTATGTAACGTATGGACTCTAAAACGGCTGGGCCGATTTTGATGAAATTTTCAGGTAATGTTCATCTTGGTACGGTGGGTAATATAGGCTATATTTGGACCCGATAGGTGGCGCTGGGGTGGACTTATATCGAAAATTTGAATATATGGACCAATTAAACTGAAATTCAGAATGTATGTTTGTTTGATCATAAGAAAATAATTTGTGTATAAATGGACACGGTAGGTGGCGCTGGGGTGGACTTATTTCGAAAATTCAATGGCGTGAAAAATATATAAATACTTTTAATTTTATTTTATAACGAGGGGAGTAGCGAAGCACACCGGGTTCAGCTATTATAAATATATAAAAATGGATGTATGTATGTGGGTTTGTGGATATGTGGATATGTGGCTAAATCACGTATAGACTCCAAAACCGCTGAACCGATCTTTATGAAATTTGCAGGGAAACTGAATCCACTTCTTGAGAGTGTTCCTGTGAGGTTTGGTAACGATTGGACAAGGGGGCGTGGTACCTCCCATACAAGCCAAATTTGCGCTATCGACCACATATTTATTTTTTCTTTATATTATTTTCAAACCTTTTTATTTATTGTCTTTTATTTATTTGATATTATATTCATATCTATAAATGTATGTTTAACTTTTTACGTTTTTTTCCTTTTTTTCTGTCTACCTTTTACTATATTCAACCGTTTCGTCTATTTAAATGCTTTCAGTTCGTTGTATATTTATTTTTATTACTATTATGTCTGTTGTAAATAATATTGTTTTTGACGTTAGAGACAATCATAAAACTATGATTGAAGTTATGTGTAGGTAGCATGATGGCCTAAAAATCGTGCACTTTAATGCAAGAAGCTTAAATGATTATAAGCTGGATTACGCAAGGCATTTTTTGTAAATTCCTCTGTCATCTGTGTTTCAGAAACATGGTTCCATAAAGACGTGATTGACTCCTATCTTAATATTCAAAACTATTAACTTTTTCGGAATGATAGAACGAAAAAGAGAGGTGGAGGAGTTGCAATATATTGTAAAGCCCATCTCAAAGTTAACATCCTGGAAAAATCTTGTCAATCAGATATCGAATTTCTAAACATTGAAATCTTAGGCAATAGCACTAAAGTTTTTATTTCTTGTGCGTATAATCCAAATTGCAACTGCAGCTTGGATCCATTATTCTCCTCATTGACTAATTGTGCCATTGACTCCGACCATTTAATACTAACTGGTGACTTTAATTTAAATCTTCTAACCAATGGCAATATTGCCAGAAACTTCCTCGATCGAATATCTGAAGTTGGACTTACTGTCGTTAACACTTCAATGCCAACTAGGTTTTCTAACAACTCTCCACCGAGCTTGCTTGATCTCTTCATTGTCTCCGATGCGTCATCTTTACTGCTTTTTGACAAAATATCGTTCGTATCAGATCATGATCTCATTTTTTGCACATTAAATATTGCTTTTGCACACGCTGACCCTGAAGTTTATTTCACATATCGTGATTTTAAGTCAATTGATACAAACTCTCTGTTTCAAAACTTAGCTATGATTAATTGGTCTGATTGGTAGTTTTTGCAATCAGTTGATGACAAACTAAACTTTTTCATTGACAAGATAAATAATCTTTTTGATTTGCACGTCCCCTTGCGTACGCGGCTCGTCTTAAATAATACTTGCCCCTGGTTTACGCAGGCAGTTAAGATTGCTCTTAAAAATCGTAGTAAGGCATATAGTAAATGAAAGCGCTACCCAACTGAATTAAACTGGAATTTGTACAAAAATTCTAGGAACGTAGCTAAGTAAAGCAAAGTAAGGTTTTTATATTCAAATAAAACCCTGCACTTCCCTCAAAGCAGTTGTGGAGAAACTTAAAAGATATTGGTATATGCAATAAAGACTCTGAATCTTGTTGCATAGGTCCTAATCAATTAAATGATTATTTTGTTGCTACGTGTGCATCCAATCAAACTCATACCATCGATGAGGGTAGTTCTGTTGCAATATTTCCTAATGAATTTCAGTTTGGTGCAGTGAGTGAAGTAGATGTTGCTCGTTGCATTAGGAAAATAAAGTCAAATGCGTCTGGAGAAGATGGAATCTCCATTAGGTTTATTAAACTTATTTTGCCACATGTCTTTAGTTCGCTTGTTCACATCATAAACCACTGCTTCATGACTTCGTGTTATCCTGAAATTTGGAAGGTAGCGACTATAATTCCTGTGGCAAAAAAAGTTAATGCTTGCAACTCATGTGATTTTCGTCCAATAAGCCTTTTGTCTTCTGTGTGCAAGATATGTGAATCGCTCATGGCGGAGAAGATATCTCATTACTTAAGTATTTTTAACCTCATGTCTCATCATCAGTCTGGATTTCGCCCTGGTCACAGCTGTTCTACTGCTGTGGTCAAAATACTAGATGACATAAGAGTACCTTTTGACACGGATGACTTGACATTGCTCTGCTTGCTTGATTTCTCCAAAGCGTTCGATACCGTCAGTCACTCTATCCTCTGCAGGAAACTAGCTCAAAATTTTCGATTTTCAAAATCTGCGGTTCGTCTCTTAAAAAGCTACTTGGTAGGTAGGTCTCTAAGAGTTCGTTTGGGTCAAAATTTTTCTATGCTAAAAAGCACTGCTAGTGGAGAACCTCAAGGCTCAGTGCTTGGTCCACTGTTGTTTAAAATGTTATAAACGATATTTTCAGCATATGCCGCCATGTCGCTATGCATGCATATGCTGATGACCTCCAATTATACTTATCTATGTGCCAGAATTAATGAGGACTTAACTGTAGTATCCACTTGGGCAGAAGAAAACATGCTATTGTTAAACCCCCTGAAATCATATGTTTTACCAATATCTAAGAAACCATTTTATCATGCGGATTTGCCTCCAATTCTTTTAAAAAACGTGCAGCTGAAACTGGTTAGAACGGTCACCAATCTTGGTTTTCATATAAACTCATCTCTATCATGTTGTGATCACATCAACTCCTGCATAAAAAAATTTACTATGTTCTTCGTAATCTTCGAATGACATCGAGTTTTGTGCCCGTTGAAACTAAAAAAAACTGGTATTGCAGCTGTTGATGCCGATAATAACGTACTCTGAAGTCGTGTATTGTAATCTTGATTCACGGTCGTCGCATAAGCTTATGGTCGCCTTTAATAATGCAGCCCGATATGTTTATGGTCTAAGAAGGTTCGATCATGTCTCCATGTATAGCAAAAAATTACTTGGCTGTTGTTTATTTAAATACCTTGAAGCGAGACATTGCATTTTTCTTCACCGGACTATTTACACTCGATGTCCTGCGTATCTTTTTAATAAAGTAAAATTTTGCGGATCAAGCAGAAGCATGAACCTTGTGATCCCTAGATATAATTTCGTTACCTCTAGTAGATTGTTTTTCGTCAGCGTTATAAGGTTGTGGAATTCACTACCTAATAGTATCAAAACCGTTTCGAATAAGTGTGACTTTAAGCATTTAATCTTCGAATACTTTTCCTAATTTCCTCTTTTCTATTCTTCTTATTTTTACTGCGCTATTTTATTTCCCTTAATAACATTTTCTTTGGTTTGATAATAATTTTTCTTTAGTAAATTCGAGCTATTTTTTGGTATCATAATAACGTAATAGTTTTTCATTTGTTTTTAATTATTTCTAATGTTGTTATTTCAAATGTGGCATGCAAAAGATTTATTCTTATATGTCAACAATTTTTGTTAAATAAACTAAACTAAACTAAAAAAAAAAACCAAACAAACCATAAAAGGATATATATCAGGAGTTTTTGATCGTAAAAAACTAAGATTTAGTAATTTTGTTCAGTTGGTTACTGTCGGTAACTGTACAGAAAATGGGCGTGGTCGCAATATATATACGCCCACTTTTTTGAAATCATGGCAATTCCGGAGTTCTGCACATTTTTACTAGCTGTTTTACTTGCATTTACACAGTGAAACTTACTGTATATGTGCTCCCAGAGGTGGTCACTATACATAAATGTTTTCACGCCCACTTTTACCGCCCACAAATCAATATATATATATATTTTGGTGCCTTTTTTTAAATAATTGTATACATGTTACTTGTTTTTAAAATTACTTTAAATATTAAAAAAAAACAAATTTATTTTAATCAAAAAATTTAAACTGAAATTGTTGTTAAAAAAAATTAAATATAGTTTTTCATGGTAGGAAAATTTGTCTATCGTCAACATCGGATTTTTAATTTAAAAAATTAGGAAATATTCCAACATTGGTGACCCCGACGTGATTATTCAAGAAAGATGCCAGTTCATAAATCGCCACCACGTCATCTTATAGATTTTTCTGAACAACCATGCTCTTCCGGAATTTCATCACGACAACTACCACCATCACCGCAAGCACCATCACCGCAAGCACCATCACCGCAAGAACCATCACCGCAAGCACCACCACCGCAAGAGCCTTTACAATCGCCACTATCAATATCACAACCTACACAGCCGTTTGCAGAAATTTCAGCTGTTTCACTACAGAAGCTCCCAATATTTTGGAGAGAAAACCCTCTTCTATGGTACACAGATTGAATCTATATTTGCTATAAGTGGTATTACGTGAGAAGAGACAAAATATCAATGTGTCGTCGCAAATTTAGATGGAGAAACAATACAATCAATCAGTGAATTGATTCTAAGCCCACCGGAAAGGCACAGATACGTTGTTAAGGAACGCTTGTGCAATTTTTATAGCGATAGCGATGAAATGCGTCTACGAAAGCTACTTTCACGTACATCAATGGGAGACATGAAACCAACACAATTCATGCAACATCTTAAAAACTTATCTGGAAGGAAAGTTGGGGATAATGTTTTTTAAATTCTATTCCTAGAACAAGTTCCAAAAAATTTACGCGTGATCACTTTACACTTTCAATCAATTCTACCGAAGATCTGACCGAACTCGCCACACAGGCAGATAAAATCCTTGAAGTGTCAAAATCACATCATGTATCAGCTATAACAACTTCATCTACTATACAACAAAGAAGAACAGATCATCAATCAATACTATCAGAAAAACTCGATAGCCTCGTTTCAAAAATCTCAACACTGGAAGATAAAATGGAATTACTTACCGTTGACAAAATGAATTCAGGTGATAATCACGATCGAGGACGTTCCAGATATCAAGGTAGGCGTTCTCAATTCTTTAGTAGAAGTAATAGTAGAAATCGAAATAAACAGTGGTGCTGGTACCATAATCTCTTTGGTAATCAAGCAACAAGATGCATTCAACCATGCTCTTTTTCTTCAAAAAACTAAACGCGATTTCGGACTCTGCCGCTAAGGAAATCGGAGTAACCAGCGGTCGGCTTTTTATTAGAAACCTAGAATCTCAAATGGATTTTCTCATAGATACTGGTGCTGATGTATCAGTTGTTCCATATTCAACTTTTTTTGCGAGTAATTTTACAAAATTACCAGATTTAGCTCTCCACGCAGCTAATGGATCCAAAATTAAAGTTTACGGTTTAAAAATTCTAAAAATTGACTTTGGCCTACGTAGAACATTTTTTGGCGATTTGTTGTTGCAAACGTCACTCGTCCTATAATTGGTTCGGACTTCATGCAGCATCTCCATTTACTTCCGGACCTTAAAAACAAAATTTAAGTTGACGGAACAACAAAACTGAACATCAATGGGATTTTTCGCAAAGACTCGTATCAATCAATAAAGCTAATAAGCGCAGAAAAATCTAAATGCCACGAGCTTTTAAGAAAATTTCCTGCATTGTATAGTCTGGCTCCTAACGTACCAAAGTTAAAACACTCTACGTTTCACGACATTGAAACTCAAGGTCGACCAGTAACAGCTAAAATGAGAAAACCTGATACAACTAAATTAGCGTTAGCAAAGAAAGAATTCGAATACATGCTTAAAAACAATATAGTTCGAACATCAAAATCAAATTGGTCAAACCCACTTCACATGGCTCCTAAGACAAATGGTAGTTGGAGGCCTTGTAGAGACTACCGTTATTTGAACAAAATCACAACTCCGGATCGTTATCTAATACCATTTATAACAGATTTTAACACAATATAAGCGGATTGTTGTTTGTTTTCGAAGTTAGATTTGGTCAGAACATTCCACCAAATTCCTGCAAATCCAGCAGATATTCCGAAAACTGCTATAATAACTCCATTTGGTCTTTACGAATTCCTCCAAAAGCCTTTTGGCCTTCGAAATGCCGCACAACCATTTCAAAGATTAATGGATGAAGTACTAAGGGGCCTTAGCTATGTTTTCGTCTACATTGATGATATATTAATTGCATCAAAATCTGAAAAAGAGCATTTGCAACACCTAAAGGAAGTTTTTCAGCGATTACAAAATTATGGCATTGTTTTGAATAGTGATAAATGCATTTTCGGTGAGAAGAAATAGACTTTCTTGGATTCCACATAAGCAAAGACGGCATAAAAACTCTACCAAAAAAGTAGATTCAATAGTTTCCTACCCTCGTCCAGTGACAGTTCAAGATATTTGTCGTTTTTTAGCCATGATTAATTTTTACCGACGATTCTTGCCGAACGCAGCAAAAAATCAAGCCATATTAAATGATCAAACAAAAGGGTGTGTTAAAATGACCGAAGGAAAATTAAATGGTATACCGAACTACAAAAAGCCTTTGATGCATGTAAAGAAGAGCTTAAAAATACAACGGTTTTATCATTCCCAGTTCCCAATTCAAAACTTGTCCTTAAAGTAGATGCTTCGGACTTTGCAATTGGTGCAGCAGTTAAAAAACAAATAGGACTTTCTTGGAAACCTCTCGCCTTTTTCTCGCGCAAGCTTCTTCTTGCCGAAACACGTTACAGCGCTTATGATAGAGAACTACTCGCCGCTTATGTAGCTATAAAACATTTTAGACACTTACTTGAAGGCAGTACGTTTACTCTCATCACAGACCATAAACCACTGGTTTATGCATTTAATCAACGCTTCGACAAAGCAAGCCCTCGCCAGCTTCGCCAATTGGATTTTATCGGCCAATTCACCACTGATATCAAACATATTTCAGGAAAAGAAAATGTCGTTGCTGATGCACTATCTCGCATTGAAGAAATTTCTGCTATACCATTTAATCAAATTGCTGACGCTCAAGAATCTGACGAGGAGCTTGCTCATCTTACTAATTCATCGGCAACTAATCTTAAACTAAAATTAGTGGATATTCCAGGCTCACAACAGAAAATATTCTGTGATGTATCGCAAAACACTCTGCGACCTTATGTACCCGTTTGTCTACGGAAACAAATTTTTGATTAAGTACATAATTTATCACATCCTGGAGTCAAAGCAATGCAAACAATTGTAAGTCATGCCAAATTTCCAAAATCCATAGGTATGTGAGCGTACCAAACTCCAGCTTTACAATGCTATCTCATCGATTTACAGAAATCCATTTAGACATCGTTGGTCCACTTCCGTCATCTGAGGGATTTACATACATGTTAACCTGCATTGACAGGTATACCAAATGGCCCGAGGTTATCCCTATCAAAGATATTAAATCAGAAACAATAACCCGAAACTTTATTGATGGCAGGATTTCACGTTTTGGATGTCCAAATATTATTGTTACAGATAGAGGGAAAACAATTCATATCCAAGATATTTGAAGAAGTAGCTTCATTACTTGGTGCAGATCTTAAACATACGACTGCTTACCACCCTCAATCTAATGGTCTTGTGGAAAGATTTCACAGAACCTTAAAAACATCACTTCTTTGTCATCAAGATCAACAATGGACAAAATATCTTGGAACAGTACTGCTCGGCTTACAAACTACTATCAAGGAAGACTTAAAAACCACAGCTGCTGAACTCGTGTATGGTGAACAACTCCACCTTCCCGGAGATTTTATTGTACCTACTTCCACTACTTTTGAACCTCTTAGTTTTGTTAGTAGCTTAAGAAAACAATTATTTTTAACTTCACCACATTTTTCACCACCTGAACATTCTAAAAAGAATTATTTCATTCCAGTTGGATTAGAGAGATGTTCTCATGTTTGGATTAGAGTTGAACAAACTCAAATCTTTCCAACCCAAATATCATGGTCCTCATCCAGTAATTTCTCGAAGTGCTAAATACTTTAATGTTGAAGTGAACGGGAAAGAAGATACAATATCTGTGGATCGATTGAAACCTGTTTTTACAACCTTTGAAAAATGTTCGTTTTCACTAGTAAGGGGGTATATGTAGTGCCGTTTTTTTAAATAATTGTAAACATGTTACTTGTTTTTAAAATTACTTTAAATATTAAAAAAAACAAATATATTTGAATCAAAAAATTAAAACTGAAATTGTTGTTAAAAAAAATAAAATATAATTTTTCATGGTTGGAAAATTTGTCTATCGTCAACATCGGATTTTTAATTTAAAAAATTAGGAAATATTCCAACATTATAAAAAGCAAAACGATGTGTGTCTGATGCCTATAGACTCCAAAACTACTGGACCGATTGACCTGAAATTTTGGCAGTCGATTTGTTTCAGGTACGAGATGGTTGAGGAAAAAAGTTGCCACACCAGCCTTTTACCGCTCCCAAATCAATAAAAATGCTATATTTCAGTCGGTTTGGGTCGTATAAGGCTAAAATTCAGTAATTTAGTTTGTACGGTTACTGAGGACAACTGTATTAAAAATGGGTTTCCAGGACCCATTTTACCGCCCACAAATCAATGAAAATGCTTTATTTCAGACGGTTTTGGTCGTATAAGACTTAAATTTGGTAATTTAGTTTGTATGGTTACTGTCGGTAACTGTACTAAGTGTGTGAACACGCCCCCTTTTACCGCCCACAAACCAATGAAAATACTTTATTTAATACGTTCTTGTCGTATAAGACTTAAATTTAGTAATTTGGTTTGTGTGGTTACTGTGAGAAATTGTACGAACAATTGATTTCCACCCCCCCTTTTCCGCCCACAAATCAGCAAAAATGCTATATTTCGAGCTGCTTTTGGTCGTATAAGACTAACATTTGATACTAAAGTTTGTTTGGTTACTTTTGGCAACTGTACTAAAAATGGGCGTTATCGCTATATATCCACACCCACTTTTTGAGAAATCATTAAAATTGACAACTGTGTCGATTGAGCTAAAATTTTGGCTTAGTTTGTAAAGTTACTGTCATCAACTGTACTAAAAATTGGTTTTCACGCCTCCGTTTTACCGCCCACAAACCAATGAAAATGTTTTATTTCAACGGTTTGGGTCGTATTAGACAAAAATTTTGGAATTTAGTTCATATGGTTCCTCTCGGCAAGTGCACTACAAATAGGCCTGCCCCACTTTAGTTAAACTCACTTTTCGCGTGGAGTGAAGCAAAATGCGCCAGGCTTAAGCTAAATTGAGCTAAAATTTGGGCAGTCGATTTGTTTCGATTACGAGGTGGTTTAAGGGAAATAATTTTGCCGCACCCCTTTTTACAGCTTACAAAACAACAAAAATGCTATATTTCGTACGAATTTGATCGTATTAGACTAAAATTTGGTAATTTTGTTCATATGATTACTTTCGGCAGCTACCCGAGTAAAAATATGGCCGCACGGCCGTACAAGGGTCAAAGATGGTCCAAAAATAATCCAAAAAGCCTAGCGGTCGAAAGTTGGGTCAAACAACGGCCATACAAGGCCTAAATTAAGTTATATGGCCTCAGTATGGCCACTGAACGGCCGCAAAACACCACCAAATTTTTCAAAGCTGTTATTCAACAAACGTATGCGCAACAACAGAAGCAATCCTCACTCGGCTTGTTAATACATGTTAATAGTATCGCCACTTTTTTGTATATGAAGTTATTTGTTTGAATACAATGCCCCTTTTAATTTTCAATTAAAAAAGTATAATTTTTTAACTGATTACAATTAATGGTAATGAAAAAAGATTAATAAAATAAAAAAAAAATAATTCAAAAAGTTTTTTAATTAGCTTTACATTAATTTATTTCCGCATGAAGATACAATTAAAAATCTGCTTTTCATTGTAGAATAAGCATTGTAGAATGGTCAGTCGATGTACGGTCGTTGTACAACCGAGATTGTTTAAAAAAAGCCTTTGTACGGCCGCTGTACGGCCGTTGTACAGCCGAGATAATTTAAAAACGGGCTCTGTACGGCCACTGATCGCGCGTTATACGGCCGTTGTTTACAACGTCTGCCGGGAAATACAAGTTAAACTATAAAAGTTCAATTAGCACGAAACCTACAAAAGTGCCAATGAATTGCGAAACCTTTTTCATATCGGAATCTTTGGGACCAAGATCATCTCTTTCATCAGTGAAAACACTAACTTTTACCTGGAAATAACTTAACATTTGTTCATTGCAATAATTTTTACAACTTTTAAGTCATTTATAGCTGGAGTCAGTTATGTGTTTTTGGTGACCATACAACAGTAAAGTGCCGTATCTGTGCGAGATACGGTAGTTTTTTTATTTTTTTTTAACATGTTTAAGACATGTTCTACATGCTTAACATTTGACATGCTTAACATGTTCTCAGATTTTTTTTTTTTTTTTGTACAAAGGCCAAATACCGTATTTGCTTTCAAAACAGTAGTTTTAATAAATTGTACAAAGGCCAAATACCGTATTTGCTTTCAAAACAGTAGTTTGCCTGAGAAAACGGTATTTACGGTAGTCTGCCTTAACTCAGAGGTGATTCAGATACAGTAAAACAATTCAAAGAACAAAATATTCAAACAAAATTAAAAAAATTACAAATGAATTTTGACTGAATTTTTATTTTCTACTGATAAATAAATATTTTTTTATTCGTTATTTTTATTCATTATTCAAAAAATTTTCAATAAATTTATAAATAAATTTTATTTGAACAGAAAACAAGTAGGCTTTTTTAGAATTTGAATTTTTAACATTATGGCTTAAGTTTGATTTTAGAAATATTCTTTTTTTTAAACGTTTCGTCTGATATTTTATGAGTACGTTTAAGATTGAGCATTGTTTCGTTGTGTCAGACAACCTTTCGTTGTGTCAGCGTCCGCAAAATATTTTAGTAACTTTAATAACCAACTTTGAATTTAAGAACTTGTATAAAAAGAAAATAGTACTTGTTACCTCGAGTTCGAGTACAATAATGGAAAAGAAATTGAAAACACATCGTTGCTAAGACTTTCTAAGCTTAAATATATGGATAATAGCTTGTTAACAGCTTGTTTCAAAAGGGAAACGAAGTTTTATTTAGAATTCCACGTTCCTATAATTTACACAAAAAGAGGCTCACACATAACACTAGAAGCACTCACGTTGTGGCCATCATTTTCTTTATTTAAAATTATTATACTACAACATTTTCATGGTGGTAAAAGAAAAACTTGATAGATGTCACTCACTTAACGAGGAACTTAATAGATGACTGATATTTAATTTTCACAATATTCCGGATCAATTTGTTAAAATTTTTTTACGAAAAATCGCTAGTCGTCGAAATTCTACCTTTTTATTGTGACCTTCAACCTACACTGTGCTATGAAATCGCTTTCGTTCTCAGATGAGCTTAGAAAAATGAATCTATTTCTATTTTCAGTGTGCCACTCAGTGCTAACCAAACCACTTTTCATACAAAAATACGTTGTACTGAAAAAAATCTACATTTTTTGAGAAATCGCAATAATTTTGATGTCATAATAACGGAAAATTTTTAAATATACTATTCGTGATATATATTACCAAAAAAAGCTTTCGTATACTTTTATTTTTCTCAACCAATGACTTTTCATACAAAATACATTATACTAAGAAAAGCTACAGTTATCGAGATGTTATAATTTTCCAAATTTATCAAAATTATCCAAATCGGTTGAGAAACACGGGAGCAAATGGTGCCGAACTGTTTTTCCTACGCCTTTTTCAAATAAAGAATATTGTAAAATAAAAAATACTTGAAACTGAGTTATGATTGAAAAATAAAGAATAAATATTACTTGTTATTCGTTATTTGAATAATGCCCTACACTGTTCTTAAATTACAAAATGTGTCCAATTTTTGATGTAGAGTCATTGGGAACCATCGCATTGGTAGGTTGGCATACTTAACTCAATTTATTTTTTTATTTAAATGCGGTGTTTGCCTTAGCATGGCAGTATACTATTACATAAAATTTAAGAGAAAATTTAAAGTTACGACTTTACGCCAAAAGTACCTACTGGGCCGATTTTTATGAACAACATTTTTAAATAACATATTTGTGCTACAGATTTTTTCTCTTTCTCTTCGTGCTCAGCTAGCACAGCGAAACAAAAAACTGATGAGCCTCGGCAAGGCAAAAAATGAGATACATATAAATGCAGAGCAGCGATCCAAAAGAGAAGAAAAAATACCATTTTTTATTTTTTTGATATGTATTGTCTTAACCCTATAGGGGCGATGATGTCATATCGCACCACTAAGTCGGATGTCGCAAAACTCACCGTATCACATAAAAATTAGTCAAAATCAAAGTTAGGTAAAAATTAGCACATGTGTGAAAAAATTGTACCGTCTTTAAGGCGTTAAGGAGATGGAGAAAATAAATAAAAAGTAAAAACAAATTTTTAAAAAATAAGCTTTTATTTAAAAAAGACGTGAACTAAAAAGTAAAAAATAAATGTAAGTGACATGTGTCATATATGTATATTGTAGTTATATTCTATGTGCAAAAGAAGTCCTCTCTTGGTTACTCATTATCATAATATAAGCGTACGTAAACTGGTAAGTTCTAAGGACTTATATAAATTTAGAATTTTTCAAATACATTTATATTTAAAAGCTTTAGGCACTGATATTGTGTAGTAAACCTGTATAATGGATCGCAGTTTATATACAGGTAAGCTTACTAAAAGATTCAATGCCACTGATAATGTGAAGTAAACCTGTATAACGGATAGCGGACATTGGTGCCTCAAGCTTCTAAATCTAAATGTATCTGAAAAATTCTAAATTTATATAAGTCCTTAGAACTTACCAATTTACGTACGCTTATATTATGATGATGAGTAACCAAGAGAGGGGTTCTTCTGCACCTAGAATATACCTAATATATACATATATGACAAATGTCACAAACAAAAGCTTATTTTTTTAAACAATTTTTTACTTTTTATTTATTTTTTCTTTTTAGTCTTAAAGATTTATTATTAACATCTTTTATTTTCACAACTTATGAATAATAATAAAAAATGTCAACTATTTTCAATATCAGCTTAATCGGATACCAACAAGTTTGCAAAATTGCGAAAAATGGTTTGCAAATTTTGAGGGACATACATACATACATACAAAAATACATATATACGAACGAAGCAAGTTATAATCAGCTTATAGTCAGCCCCGTAGTTTTGAAGATATAGGATTTTTATTTATTTGTTGGCGGTAAAAGGAGGTGTGACACCATTTTTTTCCTGAACCATCCTCTACTTGAAGGAAATTAACTGCCAAAATTTTAGCTGAATCAGGCCCGTAGTTTTGAAGATATAGCATTTTTATTGATTTGTGGGCGGTAAAAGGGGGTGTGGCCAAATGTTTTTCATAAACCCTATGCTTTATTTGATGAAACTTTACTGTTTAAATTTCAGTCGAATCAGCCCAGTAGTTTTAGAGATATAGCATTTTTATGGATTTGTGGGCGGTAAAAGGGGGAGTGGCAACAAATTTTCCTTAATTATCCTTTACTCGAAGGAAATTTACTGCCAAAAATTCAGCTGAATCAGCCCAGTAGTTTAAGAGACATAGCATTTTTATTGATTTGTGGGCGGTAAAAAGGGGTGTGGCAAAAAATTGTATCATAATATTGCATTGTCACCAAACTTACATATGTGTGCTAAATTTCAGCTTTATGGGATAACAAATAGTTGTAGAAAAATGGCTTGCAAGTTTTGAGGACATACATGCATACATACGAACGAAGCAAGTTAAATAAAAGCTCATAAAAACGTCTAAACGACAACAGTGGCCTGATAGTAACTTATAAATCGCTAGGAATAACAAAAAATTAGACATATAAATTTTTAACAATCAAGTGGAGTCTCAAAAATGCTCTTTCTTAAATCGTACGCAAAGAATGAACCGAGGAATATCAAGAAATTAAAATAAAAAGTAAACTCATTAAAATTATTTCTGCATACTTTTTCCAAATCGGAAAAATACGCAGAAGTAATTTTCATTCTCCTGAAGGTCCTTTTTGGTTAAAAACATGTTTTTTGCTTGTAGCCTTTTTATTTTTCACAGAACGCACATCTGCTAAAATGTTAAATTTACTACACATACCAACATTTTGACATAAAGTTTGAAAGTTTTTTTTTATACATATACGCAGAGCCTTGCACTAAAGTTCGGTCGTTCGCTCGTAGAAAAAATATTTTGTTAATTCAAAGAAAAAAATATGCTGTTCGTTCGTAGAAAAACAAAATAAATATTTTGCTCGTTCGTAGAAATTAGATACATTAATAGAGCTTATATTTACATTAATAGAGCTTATATTTCTAAGCGATTTCGCACATTAGATAGCTTAGTACCAGTAAGAGCCCGAACAGAACCAAAGCAGATGTCGGTTGTCGGATTCG
Organism: Dichetophora obliterata; assembly: GCA_963920525.1. NCBI lineage: Eukaryota > Metazoa > Arthropoda > Insecta > Diptera > Sciomyzidae > Dichetophora > Dichetophora obliterata. The sequence goes on from OY986437.1 coordinate 132,699,472, forward strand.
CCGTTCTAAACGCCAGAATAGAATCTATTCTAATTTCTCTGAGTGACTTAAATGTTGCCATATTTTTGCTAAAGATTGGGTACGTTCAGTGTTATTTTCTTAGTTTTTACTATTATCTGACATTCTGTTTTTGTGCCTGTGTTGCATTCATGTGAATTCAAAGCATAATATAGAATAATTTGTATCATTCCCAATATGAAATGCAACCGTGATGCGACAACCGACAACCGCTCCTATTCTGAACGTGTTCTCAGCGGATTTCTCCGAGAGAGGCCCGCCATCCGACATCCGCTTTGGTTCTGTTCGGGCTCTAAGACGCGCTTTATGGCTACAAAATATTGAGAGTTGTCGATGGGGCGCTTTTGTGCTAAGACAATTTTTAGATTTGAGCTTTTCCTAAAGTCAATCTGACCACACTGCCTGCCATAATCAAGCACAAAAAGATAATGAAGATCAATTTGAAATAATGATGAGAGATTTTGTAAAAGAGAATAAGAAAATGAAGCAAGGCTAAAAATGTGAGTAGAGATATATTAATTTATTGAATAAATGCTCCTATATATGGTTCATAGGAAATATTCTTTTGTTTGTTCGTAGATAATATTTATTCGTTCGTTCGTAGAGAAAAAAAATAACATTTTGTTTGTTTTTTCGTTCGTAAAAAATAGTTGTTCGTTCGTTGAAAAATTTGTTCGTTACAATATACAGTAATGTGCAAAATCCTCAGCAACTTATTCTACATACTCGAAAAATGGCTCTAATTTTCTTCAAATTAAAAAAAAACACCATGCGAAAGTGTCTTTCTTTAACCCTCATCGGTCCCCTGTATGCGCACGTATACAATTTTGATCTTTACCCTTGAATAAAATAAAAACGGTTCAGCGGAATGACCCTGTATTTTGCAAAGTAGAATTATTTTGCCTGAACAACCAAAAAAACCCGTTTTTGAATTTGTACCCTTACTGTATTTGCCTGTGCAATTATAGTTACGAATCGGTCCCTGTGTATGTGCGCGCATACACATAAGCAGGTACCTGGAATTGCCGCTTATTTTTGTGTGTGGATTTATAGCACGCTCTTATTTTTTCGTTTTATAAAATTCAGTTTGTTCTGGAACACACATAAGTGAAGTTTGTTTGCGCATTTATTTGAATTTTGGTTGTGTTTCGAAGTATTTGATAAAAAATGGATGAAGAAGGCAGCGAGATGAACTAGAAATGGATTTTGATTTGGAAAGCGAAGCGGGCGAATCTCCGTGCAATAGTGACGATGATTTTGCATTATCAGACGAGGAGAATGGTTGCGATGAATATTCAATTTTTTCTGGTGTGTATCGGTCATACGGTGAATGTATCACTAAACTGTGGAATGACGAAACTGGTCGGCCAATATTTAGAGCAACAATGTATACACACCAGCGATGTCCGTTTCGTCAGTATATTCCATCCAAGCTGGCGAAATATGGCATCAAAATTTGGGTGCTATGCGACTCAAAAAGCTGGTATGCATACAACACACAAATTTATGTTGGACGGAATCGTAATGCCACTCCTGAACGTAATCTCGGACAGCGTGTTGTTTTGGATTTGGTGGAAGGACTTTTTTGACAGAAATGTAACGTGTGACAACTTTTTCACTTCGTATGAATTGGCAGAAGATTTACATAAGAATCACATGACTATTTTGGTAACAATAAGGAAAAATAGGACTGCAATTCCTTCAGTTCTACACGTCATGCGTCAAAAGTCAATTTATCATACAGAAGTTATATATAAACATAAATTGCAAGCAGTTATGTTGTCATATGTTCCTCGCCGGTACCGATTTGTGACATTGCTCAGTACATACCACAATGTTGTCAGCATAAATGAGAATAGTGAAAAGAACAAACCTAACATCATTGAAGACTACAACAAAACCAAGAGTGGAGTTGATACTATGAATCAAATGGTTGCTACGTACACATGCAAACCAAAAGCCAATCGGTGGCCAATGGCAGTATTTTGTAACATGCTTGATGTTAGTGCGTTGAATGCATTCGTGACGTTCATTGCATTGTTCCCGAATCGGAAAAATTCTAAAACGAACCATAATATTCGTCGTCGCCTTTTTATCGAGGAGCTTGGATTGAATCTCGTTGAAAAACAGATCACTAAACGTAAAAAATAACCTCAAAGTAATGATGCTTCCAGTGTTATTCAAAGAATTTTTCAGATTCGCCATTTACCAAGTACATCAAAACGAGGCCGATGCTACATCTACACATATAAAAATAACAAAAATCTTTTGGCTACACGCTGTGAAAAGCGTAGAAATTTCATTTGTGCTGAATATAATTTCAATGTATGCGAAAAATGTACAATTAATTGACAAAAGTTAAAAATTAAATTTTTTTTTCTAATATATGTAATATTCTAATTAATTTCATTCTAAATCTACCTTTATGGAGTTCAAATGTATTAATATGGTAGTAATCAATGTAATAAACATAAAAAATCACAAAACATAAATGGTTGTTAATTTTTTTTAGCTTTTTTATAATTAGAAATATATGTGTATGCGCGCGCATACAATGGGACGATTAGATGTATTTCTCGATTGGCCGATGAGGGTTAAATCTTTGATAGTTAAAATAACAAATTTAAGAAACAGAAACCTTATTTGTTCACGAGTGTTTATAAATTATTGCAGCTACAATTTTAGCTAGTGCTTTTAATAATATTCTTCATGATCATGATTCTGCCATCGAAGGCTTTACTGAAATCAGTATAAATAGCATCTAGCTGGTGCCCTTTTTACATTTTGACTAAAACATCCGATACCATCATAAAAAGATTAGTGGTGGGATATCGTCTTTTTCGGAACCCCTGTTGCTGCTCATTTAGACGTGGATTAATGAAACTTGTTAGCTTAGTAGAAATAAATTTTTTTTAAATTTTTGGAACGGCTGACAAAATTTCTATACGTCAATAATCTTTTGACTGATCTTTTATCATCATGCTTGTAAATTGGTGTAAGATGGAATGATTGCCAATATGAAAAAATGTCCTACAATGCAGTGATTCATTGAAATTGATGTATAACGGCAAAAGTAGTTGATCTAAACATTGATTCAAGAAGCTTGTGGACATTAGGTAAGGTCCTGATCCCTTTGATAAATCAAGATCTTTTATTGCATAAGAAGTCTCTTCCTGCGTTAAATTTAAACTGTCAACTACAATATTTGAGCTGGGAGAAGAAACTTCAAATTCGGTAGTAGGTTTACAAAAAACCTCTTTAAAATTGTCTGCATATTAGTTGCTGATTTCATGAGGGTTGGAGGAATTGACATTACCTTTTAACATAGAAGATGGATAGCCGCTAGATTTACGCTTCATGTTAACGAATTCAAAAAATTTTATTCAGTATAATAAGTCCGCACCTCGACTGAAAACCTTTTTTTATTGAAAGCTGTCGTATGCATGTGAGCGCTATCCGCTGCCTTTTCCGCACCCCTACTCTAGTACTTCCCCACAAACATGACGCGTTAGCAGCTATGCAAGTGATTTGGATATTTTCGATGACTCTAAGTATCTTATGAGTATCAGCGAGTCATTAAGCTTGTGAGAGTGAATAGGATATGAGAAGCATGTGTTAAGGGTTGAATATCTACTTATACTTATTTTTTGTGAATGCTAAAAAAGCGACTCATAGCAGATATCTGGTTTGCAGGAAGTACTTACTGATTTAAAATTGTTATGGACCGTATGGAGTTAAAACCTTCTAGGGGCATTCACGGTCTTATGCAAATTCCAAGAATGTGAAAATGCAAGATATTTTCGGCACTAACGCGTTAGCATCAAACTTTAGTGATGCAACTCTGTTTAAATTACAAATGAACTGTAAATATATTGACACCTCATATCAAAATCACAAAAAGTTATTAAAATTAACGTACAAACGTAACCTTTTTAAAGATTTACCCAAGTGGCAACTATGTTTGAAAACGACCAAAACATGAATCAGTGTAACTCAAGAAGAGTTGCAAAATTGCTACCAATGTGTTTGTTGTTGGATTGAAGCGAAAGTTTGCAATCTTGCATTTTCGCATCGTCGCAACTGTGTTTCGCATCAACCCGTGAATACCCCTTCTATGAATTAAAAGTAATGTGTTATATTTTTTAAATAGGTAAGCCGAAAATTAGAAAGCTTTTAATAGATACGGAAGTTTTTGAAAATGCTACACTCAACTTAGAGGTGGAAATATACGCTGTCCCTGAACCAGACGTAAAATGGTAATGATATAAGTTTTTCCTGTCTAAAATTGCTCCATAAACTTGTTTAAAAATGTCTAGGTATTACAATGGAAATGAGATATATACAGATGCTCGCTTTAAAATATCGCGTGACTCCAAGAGATCTGAAACTTATCATCTCAGCATGGACCTTTGCAAGACATTAGACTCTGGAACTTACGAAGTTATAGCTTCAAATGATATTGGAAGTAGCTCATCTAAGTGTACTGTTATCGTTACAAGTAAGTATAAACTGTTATTGTATATTTTTTAGAATTGTATAAACAATAAAGTAATGAAAATATGTCAGCCTTAAATTTGTTCATTAACTGTCATCACTGTTATCATCACTGTCATTTCAATACAGATAAGAAATGCATTGTGCATTGCTTCTCGTATTTTAGTTATATTTTGGGCTTTGTTAGTTAATAGGGAAACAACTACTTTGAATCGAACAAACCACAAAAATAGAAAATTATTTCAAATTTACTAATGATTTTATGAAATTCTTTTTTATTTATACTTATTTTGACAAAAAAAAAAAGTAAAGTAGTGAGGGGACTGACGACTAAAGTGAAAACCTACAGTGATGTGAAAAGAAATAGCAACACATGTATTTTTATATTTAAAGCGGGTGGTGATTTTCCTTGATTAGGCGATTAAAAAAATTGCAAAGATGAAGGTCACTCCTTATAAGTCGGCTTTTTAATTTTTATTGTTTTCTTCATTTATTTATTGGGAAAAATTTCTTTATAATAATAATAAATGTAACAATTCAAATTAATAAATTCAAATTGAAATATTTTCATTTATGTTATTTTAAATTTAAACAATTTATGGGAGACAAGTATTTTTCTTTAGTTTTTGTTGCCCTCGCAATGGCTCTTCAGTTGTAACTCCAGTTCGTCGATGTGTTTACATAGTCCTGGCTGCTTGAATCTGCATCTCCATGGTACAAATGGTTACGCGTCGATCGAAATAATCAGGTACGTGCTCAGGCACATTCACTTTTGCCGTCGGCAAACTCTTATTGCCGTGAGTTGGCAGGATCGCCATGTGATGTGTTTCGTTTCTTTTTATAAAGGAACTGCCTAGTAAGTTGCCGGCGCTTAAAAACGCCACTGGCTCTAAGTGTTTATTATTTTAATTTGTGTCAGCCGGCATAAAAAAATGCACTCAGACTTTTTGAAAAATTAAGTCAGCTGATTGAAGCTTGTTAAATTAATGATCATTATTTCGAAAAGTCAGTGTTTAAAAAGCTAAATAGCGGTATTCATAAGTTTCTAAGTTATATACAAAAATGTGCATAATATTAATACGTAGTGTTCAATAATATAATAACTTAAAAGTGCGTGAGTGAAAAGTTAATATTAACTTAATGTGAAAGTGCGTAATGCAAATAAATATAACTAATATAATAACAATAATAGTGCGCAAGTGAAAAAACAGACTATTTACTTAGTGCGACGTGCGTAATGTAAAATAAATATATAACCACGGGTCATTGTGCGCGGTGAATAACAATATATATGGTTCAATATTACAGTGCAATCAATAAGTTTGAGTACAGTTGGTTGCTCAATTTGGTGCGCACTATAATATAATATAATATAATATAATATAATATAATATAATATAATATAATATAATATAATATAATATAATATAATATAATATAATATAATATAATATAATATAATATAATATAATATAATATAATATAATATAATATAATATAATATAATATAATATAATATAATATAATATAATATAATATAATATAATATAATATAATATAATATAATATAATATAATATAATATAATATAATATAATATAATATAATATAATATAATATAATATAATATAATATAATATAATATAATATAATATAATATAATATAATATAATATAATATAATATAATATAATATAATATAATATAATATAATATAATATAATATAATATAATATAATATAATATAATATAATATAATATAATATAATATAATATAATATAATATAATATAATATAATATAATATAATATAATATAATATAATATAATATAATATAATATAATATAATATAATATAATATAATATAATATAATATAATATAATATAATATAATATAATATAATATAATATAATATAATATAATATAATATAATATAATATAATATAATATAATATAATATAATATAATATAATATAATATAATATAATATAATATAATATAATATAATATAATATAATATAATATAATATAATATAATATAATATAATATAATATAATATAATATAATATAATATAATATAATATAATATAATATAATATAATATAATATAATATAATATAATATAATATAATATAATATAATATAATATAATATAATATAATATAATATAATATAATATAATATAATATAATATAATATAATATAATATAATATAATATAATATAATATAATATAATATAATATAATATAATATAATATAATATAATATAATATAATATAATATAATATAATATAATATAATATAATATAATATAATATAATATAATATAATATAATATAATATAATATAATATAATATAATATAATATAATATAATATAATATAATATAATATAATATAATATAATATAATATAATATAATATAATATAATATAATATAATATAATATAATATAATATAATATAATATAATATAATATAATATAATATAATATAATATAATATAATATAATATAATATAATATAATATAATATAATATAATATAATATAATATAATATAATATAATATAATATAATATAATATAATATAATATAATATAATATAATATAATATAATATAATATAATATAATATAATATAATATAATATAATATAATATAATATAATATAATATAATATAATATAATATAATATAATATAATATAATATAATATAATATAATATAATATAATATAATATAATATAATATAATATAATATAATATAATATAATATAATATAATATAATATAATATAATATAATATAATATAATATAATATAATATAATATAATATAATATAATATAATATAATATAATATAATATAATATAATATAATATAATATAATATAATATAATATAATATAATATAATATAATATAATATAATATAATATAATATAATATAATATAATATAATATAATATAATATAATATAATATAATATAATATAATATAATATAATATAATATAATATAATATAATATAATATAATATAATATAATATAATATAATATAATATAATATAATATAATATAATATAATATAATATAATATAATATAATATAATATAATATAATATAATATAATATAATATAATATAATATAATATAATATAATATAATATAATATAATATAATATAATATAATATAATATAATATAATATAATATAATATAATATAATATAATATAATATAATATAATATAATATAATATAATATAATATAATATAATATAATATAATATAATATAATATAATATAATATAATATAATATAATATAATATAATATAATATAATATAATATAATATAATATAATATAATATAATATAATATAATATAATATAATATAATATAATATAATATAATATAATATAATATAATATAATATAATATAATATAATATAATATAATATAATATAATATAATATAATATAATATAATATAATATAATATAATATAATATAATATAATATAATATAATATAATATAATATAATATAATATAATATAATATAATATAATATAATATAATATAATATAATATAATATAATATAATATAATATAATATAATATAATATAATATAATATAATATAATATAATATAATATAATATAATATAATATAATATAATATAATATAATATAATATAATATAATATAATATAATATAATATAATATAATATAATATAATATAATATAATATAATATAATATAATATAATATAATATAATATAATATAATATAATATAATATAATATAATATAATATAATATAATATAATATAATATAATATAATATAATATAATATAATATAATATAATATAATATAATATAATATAATATAATATAATATAATATAATATAATATAATATAATATAATATAATATAATATAATATAATATAATATAATATAATATAATATAATATAATATATATAATATAATATAATATAATATAATATAATATAATATAATATAATATAATATAATATAATATAATATAATATAATATAATATAATATAATATAATATAATATAATATAATATAATATAATATAATATAATATAATATAATATAATATAATATAATATAATATAATATAATATAATATAATATAATATAATATAATATAATATAATATAATATAATATAATATAATATAATATAATATAATATAATATAATATAATATAATATAATATAATATAATATAATATAATATAATATAATATAATATAATATAATATAATATAATATAATATAATATAATATAATATAATATAATATAATATAATATAATATAATATAATATAATATAATATAATATAATATAATATAATATAATATAATATAATATAATATAATATAATATAATATAATATAATATAATATAATATAATATAATATAATATAATATAATATAATATAATATAATATAATATAATATAATATAATATAATATAATATAATATAATATAATATAATATAATATAATATAATATAATATAATATAATATAATATAATATAATATAATATAATATAATATAATATAATATAATATAATATAATATAATATAATATAATATAATATAATATAATATAATATAATATAATATAATATAATATAATATAATATAATATAATATAATATAATATAATATAATATAATATAATATAATATAATATAATATAATATAATATAATATAATATAATATAATATAATATAATATAATATAATATAATATAATATAATATAATATAATATAATATAATATAATATAATATAATATAATATAATATAATATAATATAATATAATATAATATAATATAATATAATATAATATAATATAATATAATATAATATAATATAATATAATATAATATAATATAATATAATATAATATAATATAATATAATATAATATAATATAATATAATATAATATAATATAATATAATATAATATAATATAATATAATATAATATAATATAATATAATATAATATAATATAATATAATATAATATAATATAATATAATATAATATAATATAATATAATATAATATAATATAATATAATATAATATAATATATAATATAATATAATATAATATAATATAATATAATATAATATATAATATAATATAATATAATATAATATAATATAATATAATATAATATAATATAATATAATATAATATAATATAATATAATATAATATAATATAATATAATATAATATAATATAATATAATATAATATAATATAATATAATATAATATAATATAATATAATATAATATAATATAATATAATATAATATAATATAATATAATATAATATAATATATAATATAATATAATATAATATAATATAATATAATATAATATAATATAATATAATATAATATAATATAATATAATATAATATAATATAATATAATATAATATAATATAATATAATATAATATAATATAATATAATATAATATAATATAATATAATATAATATAATATAATATAATATAATATAATATAATATAATATAATATAATATAATATAATATAATATAATATAATATAATATAATATAATATAATATAATATAATATAATATAATATAATATAATATATATAATATAATATAATATAATATAATATAATATAATAATATAATATAATATAATATAATAATAATATAATATAATATAATATAATATAATATAATATAATATAATATAATATAATATAATATAATATAATATAATATAATATAATATAATATAATATAATATAATATAATATAATATAATATAATATAATATAATATAATATAATATAATATAATATAATATAATATAATATAATATAATATAATATAATATAATATAATATAATATAATATAATATAATATAATATAATATAATATAATATAATATAATATAATATAATATAATATAATATAATATAATATAATATAATATAATATAATATAATATAATATATATAATATAATATAATATAATATAATATAATATAATATAATATAATATAATATAATATAATATAATATAATATAATATAATATAATATAATATAATATAATATAATATAATATAATATAATATAATATAATATAATATAATATAATATAATATAATATAATATAATATAATATAATATAATATAATATAATATAATATAATATAATATAATATAATATAATATAATATAATATAATATAATATAATATAATATAATATAATATAATATAATATAATATAATATAATATAATATAATATAATATAATATAATATAATATAATATAATATAATATAATATAATATAATATAATATAATATAATATAATATAATATAATATAATATAATATAATATAATATAATATAATATAATATAATATAATATAATATAATATAATATAATATAATATAATATAATATAATATAATATAATATAATATAATATAATATAATATAATATAATATAATATAATATAATATAATATAATATAATATAATATAATATAATATAATATAATATAATATAATATAATATAATATAATATAATATAATATAATATAATATAATATAATATAATATAATATAATATAATATAATAATATAATATAATATAATATAATATAATATAATATAATATAATATAATATAATATAATATAATATAATATAATATAATATAATATAATATAATATAATATAATATAATATAATATAATATAATATAATATAATATAATATAATATAATATAATATATAATATAATATAATATAATATAATATAATATAATTATAATATAATATAATATAATATAATATAATATAATATAATATAATATAATATAATATAATATAATATAATATAATATAATATAATATAATATAATATAATATAATATAATATAATATAATATAATATAATATAATATAATATAATATAATATAATATAATATAATATAATATAATATAATATAATATAATATAATATAATATAATATAATATAATATAATATAATATAATATAATATAATATAATATAATATAATATAATATAATATAATATAATATAATATAATATAATATAATATAATATAATATAATATAATATAATATAATATAATATAATATAATATAATATAATATAATATAATATAATATAATATAATATAATATAATATAATATAATATAATATAATATAATATAATATATAATATAATATAATATAATATAATATAATATAATATAATATAATATAATATAATATAATATAATATAATATAATATAATATAATATAATATAATATAATATAATATAATATAATATAATATAATATAATATAATATAATATAATATAATATAATATAATATAATATAATATAATATAATATAATATAATATAATATAATATAATATAATATAAATATAATATAATATAATATAATATAATATAATATAATATAATATAATATAATATAATATAATATAATATAATATAATATAATATAATATAATATAATATAATATAATATAATATAATATAATATAATATAATATAATATAATATAATATAATATAATATAATATAATATAATATAATATAATATAATATAATATAATATAATATAATATAATATAATATAATATAATATAATATAATATAATATAATATAATATAATATAATATAATATAATATAATATAATATAATATAATATAATATAATATAATATAATATAATATAATATAATATAATATAATATAATATAATATAATATAATATAATATAATATAATATAATATAATATAATATAATATAATATAATATAATATAATATAATATAATATAATATAATATAATATAATATAATATAATATAATATAATATAATATAATATAATATAATATAATATAATATAATATAATATAATATAATATAATATAATATAATATAATATAATATAATATAATATAATATAATATAATATAATATAATATAATATAATATAATATAATATAATATAATATAATATAATATAATATAATATAATATAATATAATATAATATAATATAATATAATATAATATAATATAATATAATATAATATAATATAATATAATATAATAATATAATATAATATAATATAATATAATATAATATAATATAATATAATATAATATAATATAATATAATATAATATAATATAATATAATATAATATAATATAATATAATATAATATAATATAATATAATATAATATAATATAATATAATATAATATAATATAATATAATATAATATAATATAATATAATATAATATAATATAATATAATATAATATAATATAATATAATATAATATAATATAATATAATATAATATAATATAATATAATATAATATAATATAATATAATATAATATAATATAATATAATATAATATAATATAATATAATATAATATAATATAATATAATATAATATAATATAATATAATATAATATAATATAATATAATATAATATAATATAATATAATATAATATAATATAATATAATATAATATAATATAATATAATATAATATAATATAATATAATATAATATAATATAATATAATATAATATAATATAATATAATATAATATAATATAATATAATATAATATAATATAATATAATATAATATAATATAATATAATATAATATAATATAATATAATATAATATAATATAATATAATATAATATAATATAATATAATATAATATAATATAATATAATATAATATAATATAATATAATATAATATAATATAATATAATATAATATAATATAATATAATATAATATAATATAATATAATATAATATAATATAATATAATATAATATAATATAATATAATATAATATAATATAATATAATATAATATAATATAATATAATATAATATAATATAATATAATATAATATAATATAATATAATATAATATAATATAATATAATATAATATAATATAATATAATATAATATAATATAATATAATATAATATAATATAATATAATATAATATAATATAATATAATATAATATAATATAATATAATAT
>OY986437.1:132715656-132718350 GCA_963920525.1 Dichetophora obliterata
TAATATAATATAATATAATATAATATAATATAATATAGTATAATATAATATAATATAATATAATATAATATAATATAATATAATATAATATAATATAATATAATATAATATAATATAATATAATATAATATAATATAATATAATATAATATAATATAATATAATATAATATAATATAATATAATATAATATAATATAATATAATATAATATAATATAATATAATATAATATAATATAATATAATATAATATAATATAATATAATATAATATAATATAATATAATATAATATAATATAATATAATATAATATAATATAATATAATATAATATAATATAATATAATATAATATAATATAATATAATATAATATAATATAATATAATATAATATAATATAATATAATATTGTAGTGCGCACCAAGTTTAAGCAACCAAACGTACACAAACTATTTGGTTGCACTGTATTTATGTATGTTTATATTCACCACGCACAATGACCCGTGATTATATATTTGATTTACATGACGCACTTTCGCACTAAGCTAATGTTCTATGTATTTCACTCGCGCATTTTTAATGTTTATATATTTTGTTATATTTATTTTGTATTACGCACTTACACATTAAGTTTATATTTATTATTCACTCACGCACTTGTTATGTTAAAATTTATGCACTTTTTAGATTTTAAGAAAATACCGTTGTTTGGCTTTATAAGCATCGAAAATTGAAAATAAAGATCATTAATTCTACAAGCTTTAAATCAGCTGCATCTATTTATTTCAAGCCTAAGCGCATTTTTATGCCGGCTGAATAAAAATAATATTTCAAGCCTAAGTGCATTCTTATGCCGGCTAAATAAAATAATTTACTTAGAGCCAGTGGCGTTTTTAAGCGCCGGCAAAAACTCGAGGCAGGTCCTTTCACTTAACAACATAAAAATTAAAACAAAAACATTACATGGCGATCCTGCCAACTCACGGCAATAAGAGTTTGCCGACGGCAAAACAGAATGTGCCTGAGCACGTACCTGATTGTTACGATCGACGCGTAACCATATGTACCGTGGATATGCAGATTAAAGCAGCCAGGACTATGGAAAACATCGATGAACTGGAGTTCCAACTAAAGAGCCACTACGAGGGCAACAGAGACTAAAGAAAAATACTTGTCTCCAATAAATTGTTTAAACTAAAAACAACAAAAATGAGAATTTTTAATTTAACTTTATTGATATGAATTATTATATTTATTATTATTATAAAGAAATTTTTTCCAATACATAAATGAAGAAAATAATAAAAAGTAAAATGCCGACGGCAAAACACTGAGAATCTAATAACACTTTCTGAAATTTTTTCGATTTATTGTTCTGAATATTATTAATGTTAATTAACAAAAACACAATGCAGTAAATCCATATTTTTTTAAATTTATTATTCAATTTTTGTACACAAAATAACACACGAAACTTGCATCTTTTCACTTCAATAACAACTTGTTGCGCTTATTATTACAAATTTTTTTTTCTCTTGCACTCACACACAAACACTTTTTTAGCAAAACAAAAATTTTTGCCAACAACAACAACAACATTTGTTTCTTTCTATATATCTTTTTTTTTGTTGCTTTGTTGCTACAAACACTACACTTAAAATTGAATTATATGCATACATTAAGCGAATATACGCTATACGAAAATTACGCGCACGGATTATAATGTGATCATTTTATATTTTGTTAAAATTACCTTTTTTTTATATTACGCAAGTCGCGACCGACACTTATAAAAAAAAAATTTTTTTTCACTACGCGAAAACTACTCACGACCGCCATTATATTCTTCATTCATAAAACTGAAACGTCAGTTTTACTTTTTCTTTGTACTCTTATTCGCAATCAATCATTGCAGACACATGTTTAAATGTTGGCATGCATGATTTATTGGCACTATGAAATCACAGGGTGATTCAAGTGAAATAAAAAATTAAATATTTTAATGTTTTGATGTCATAACATAAATTTATGGACATAATTAAAGAAAACATAATATTTCTTGAAAAATTAAAGAAAAATTTAAGAAAAAGTAAAAATCGAACTTATACTGAATAATATAAAAAAAGCTAAATTGCAAAAAATTTAAAATTTGAAAAACGAAATAGTCAAATATGAAACTTTAGAAGATTGCAAACATTTTATTTTAGAATTTAATAAAATTTATTATGAATTACAAGAATTCATAAAAAAATTTAAAAACACGAAAAGAAGATAAAATAAATTTAGATTTATCATCGGTTTGGGAAGAAGAAACTAATTTGCCAAAAATGTCAAACTTTGACATAAATGTAGTAGGTAAAAACCTACCAGTTTTTAAAGGAGTTTAAGAAGAATTAGATGATTTTATAGTGAAAGCAGAATTGCTTCATGATTTAATAAAAGATGATGATAAGGCCATTTTTATAAAGTATGTATACAATTTTAAATTAACAACCCAAGTGAGAAGTATACTTGGACGTTTGAACAGACCTTCGACATTAATTGAATTAAAATCTTTATTGGTGAAATCTTATCCCAATCCAAAAACAGTACAGCAAATGCTAAATGAATTTAGTTCTATATCACAGAATAATCTAACAATTTCCGAATACAGAGAAAAAATAACAGAATTATCAGAGCAATTAAGCAATTTAGAGC
>OY986437.1:132723550-132736050 GCA_963920525.1 Dichetophora obliterata
AATATAATATAATATAATATAATATAATATAATATAATATAATATAATATAATATAATATAATATAATATAATATAATATAATATAATATAATATAATATAATATAATATAATATAATATAATATAATATAATATAATATAATATAATATAATATAATATAATATAATATAATATAATATAATATAATATAATATAATATAATATAATATAATATAATATAATATAATATAATATAATATAATATAATATAATATAATATAATATAATATAATATAATATAATATAATATAATATAATATAATATAATATAATATAATATAATATAATATAATATAATATAATATAATATAATATAATATAATATAATATAATATAATATAATATAATATAATATAATATAATATAATATAATATAATATAATATAATATAATATAATATAATATAATATAATATAATATAATATAATATAATATAATATAATATAATATAATATAATATAATATAATATAATATAATATAATATAATATAATATAATATAATATAATATAATATAATATAATATAATATAATATAATATAATATAATATAATATAATATAATATAATATAATATAATATAATATAATATAATATAATATAATATAATATAATATAATATAATATAATATAATATAATATAATATAATATAATATAATATAATATAATATAATATAATATAATATAATATAATATAATATAATATAATATAATATAATATAATATAATATAATATAATATAATATAATATAATATAATATAATATAATATAATATAATATAATATAATATAATATAATATAATATAATATAATATAATATAATATAATATAATATAATATAATATAATATAATATAATATAATATAATATAATATAATATAATATAATATAATATAATATAATATAATATAATATAATATAATATAATATAATATAATATAATATAATATAATATAATATAATATAATATAATATAATATAATATAATATAATATAATATAATATAATATAATATAATATAATATAATATAATATAATATAATATAATATAATATAATATAATATAATATAATATAATATAATATAATATAATATAATATAATATAATATAATATAATATAATATAATATAATATAATATAATATAATATAATATAATATAATATAATATAATATAATATAATATAATATAATATAATATAATATAATATAATATAATATAATATAATATAATATAATATAATATAATATAATATAATATAATATAATATAATATAATATAATATAATATAATATAATATAATATAATATAATATAATATAATATAATATAATATAATATAATATAATATAATATAATATAATATAATATAATATAATATAATATAATATAATATAATATAATATAATATAATATAATATAATATAATATAATATAATATAATATAATATAATATAATATAATATAATATAATATAATATAATATAATATAATATAATATAATATAATATAATATAATATAATATAATATAATATAATATAATATAATATAATATAATATAATATAATATAATATAATATAATATAATATAATATAATATAATATAATATAATATAATATAATATAATATAATATAATATAATATAATATAATATAATATAATATAATATAATATAATATAATATAATATAATATAATATAATATAATATAATATAATATAATATAATATAATATAATATAATATAATATAATATAATATAATATAATATAATATAATATAATATAATATAATATAATATAATATAATATAATATAATATAATATAATATAATATAATATAATATAATATAATATAATATAATATAATATAATATAATATAATATAATATAATATAATATAATATAATATAATATAATATAATATAATATAATATAATATAATATAATATAATATAATATAATATAATATAATATAATATAATATAATATAATATAATATAATATAATATAATATAATATAATATAATATAATATAATATAATATAATATAATATAATATAATATAATATAATATAATATAATATAATATAATATAATATAATATAATATAATATAATATAATATAATATAATATAATATAATATAATATAATATAATATAATATAATATAATATAATATAATATAATATAATATAATATAATATAATATAATATAATATAATATAATATAATATAATATAATATAATATAATATAATATAATATAATATAATATAATATAATATAATATAATATAATATAATATAATATAATATAATATAATATAATATAATATAATATAATATAATATAATATAATATAATATAATATAATATAATATAATATAATATAATATAATATAATATAATATAATATAATATAATATAATATAATATAATATAATATAATATAATATAATATAATATAATATAATATAATATAATATAATATAATATAATATAATATAATATAATATAATATAATATAATATAATATAATATAATATAATATAATATAATATAATATAATATAATATAATATAATATAATATAATATAATATAATATAATATAATATAATATAATATAATATAATATAATATAATATAATATAATATAATATAATATAATATAATATAATATAATATAATATAATATAATATAATATAATATAATATAATATAATATAATATAATATAATATAATATAATATAATATAATATAATATAATATAATATAATATAATATAATATAATATAATATAATATAATATAATATAATATAATATAATATAATATAATATAATATAATATAATATAATATAATATAATATAATATAATATAATATAATATAATATAATATAATATAATATAATATAATATAATATAATATAATATAATATAATATAATATAATATAATATAATATAATATAATATAATATAATATAATATAATATAATATAATATAATATAATATAATATAATATAATATAATATAATATAATATAATATAATATAATATAATATAATATAATATAATATAATATAATATAATATAATATAATATAATATAATATAATATAATATAATATAATATAATATAATATAATATAATATAATATAATATAATATAATATAATATAATATAATATAATATAATATAATATAATATAATATAATATAATATAATATAATATAATATAATATAATATAATATAATATAATATAATATAATATAATATAATATAATATAATATAATATAATATAATATAATATAATATAATATAATATAATATAATATAATATAATATAATATAATATAATATAATATAATATAATATAATATAATATAATATAATATAATATAATATAATATAATATAATATAATATAATATAATATAATATAATATAATATAATATAATATAATATAATATAATATAATATAATATAATATAATATAATATAATATAATATAATATAATATAATATAATATAATATAATATAATATAATATAATATAATATAATATAATATAATATAATATAATATAATATAATATAATATAATATAATATAATATAATATAATATAATATAATATAATATAATATAATATAATATAATATAATATAATATAATATAATATAATATAATATAATATAATATAATATAATATAATATAATATAATATAATATAATATAATATAATATAATATAATATAATATAATATAATATAATATAATATAATATAATATAATATAATATAATATAATATAATATAATATAATATAATATAATATAATATAATATAATATAATATAATATAATATAATATAATATAATATAATATAATATAATATAATATAATATAATATAATATAATATAATATAATATAATATAATATAATATAATATAATATAATATAATATAATATAATATAATATAATATAATATAATATAATATAATATAATATAATATAATATAATATAATATAATATAATATAATATAATATAATATAATATAATATAATATAATATAATATAATATAATATAATATAATATAATATAATATAATATAATATAATATAATATAATATAATATAATATAATATAATATAATATAATATAATATAATATAATATAATATAATATAATATAATATAATATAATATAATATAATATAATATAATATAATATAATATAATATAATATAATATAATATAATATAATATAATATAATATAATATAATATAATATAATATAATATAATATAATATAATATAATATAATATAATATAATATAATATAATATAATATAATATAATATAATATAATATAATATAATATAATATAATATAATATAATATAATATAATATAATATAATATAATATAATATAATATAATATAATATAATATAATATAATATAATATAATATAATATAATATAATATAATATAATATAATATAATATAATATAATATAATATAATATAATATAATATAATATAATATAATATAATATAATATAATATAATATAATATAATATAATATAATATAATATAATATAATATAATATAATATAATATAATATAATATAATATAATATAATATAATATAATATAATATAATATAATATAATATAATATAATATAATATAATATAATATAATATAATATAATATAATATAATAAAATATAATATAATATAATATAATATAATATAATATAATATAATATAATATAATATAATATAATATAATATAATATAATATAATATAATATAATATAATATAATATAATGTAATGTAATGTAATGTAATGTAATGTAATGTAATGTAATGTAATGTAATGTAATGTAATGTAATGTAATGTAATGTAATGTAATGTAATATAATGTAATATAATATTAATTTAAAAGTAAAGCGTATAAAATATGATAAGAGTATTAGTATTGACGTTCACTTCTTGTTCTTAGTCCGTGTCCGTCCGACTTCCTTCCCACATAAATACCTATAAAAAAATATTTTTTGAATTCCTAATTTTTTCTTTCTCTTAAAATTAAAACAAGTTCAAAAAATGTGGCACACATTAAAAGCCACATTGATTTCTAATCCTTTAAGCCCAGTTTTATGAAATATCTCGAAAATTGTGCTCACACGACTTCAAAATGTAAATGGGTAGTTTTTCACCCATTCGTCAAAGGGTTAAGGATTAAATTCCAGTCGCGTGTCGTAACTGACACAAATGCGATTTTTTAAATCTCTTTTTAGACAATGTTTGCATTGTTCCGTTCTGCTAAAATAAAATTATGGTAAAACCCTGTCATATCCTTCTTCCCACGTATCTTTTTACTTCACACTAGGAACGGGTTAAATAAAATCAAATGTTTGTAACTGACCCAATGACCTTAGCCCCAAATTCGACAACACAGTTTGCATAGTTTCAACCATATAAAAAACTATATTAAAAACAGAACAAAAATAACTCTGTAACTAATAAAAATATTGTATTTCTAGCGTTTCCGGAAATTTCTCATGCCGATATTTTCGAAATACAAAGTTTTGAATCGGTTCCACTAAAATATGAAGTTGTTGCCAGGGGTATACCAAAGCCTGATGCCATTTGGTACCATGACGATGAGTTGGTGAAGGAAAATAATCGTGTATCAATCAAAGTAGAAGGGGTATGTATTCTCCGATAATATATGTATATTAGAGTAGATCTTGTTTGTATGGAGGATATTTCACCCGATTTATTACACAGGACGGGGAAGTAGAAAGATGCATTTGATTAACAATTATGTTATTTAAAAAGTAATGGTTTATATATTATTACAACGATCAGTGCGCACATTTGTATGATAATAATCCTAAAAATATTAAATACTAATATATACTAGTATTGCCTGTGGTCAAAATTCGACCATATCAAAATCGATTTGTCTATTGTTGTTTTTTTATTGAAAAGCGTTTAGAAACGTTAAAAACATTGAATTGAGAAATAATTTTGGCTAATACAATTTCACAATTAATTTTACATACTCTGTAAGGCCTGTAATCACAAGCAATAATGAATATACAATGAATGCAACTTATTTTTTTTTACCAATAATCCTGAAAATCAGCTCCCTTTTCCTTAAAGTTCGTCAAAAGACTAACAATTTTGTCGTCGTTTTCATACTGCATGCATGATAATGGCTGAAATCACACTAGAAGCAAATTCCGAAATGAATCCAAATTTGTTGTTGTTTTTCCAGCTATAAAAAACCCAACTCTCTGCAAAAGTGAAAATAAACTTCAAACGTAATCAAAATTTTGATACCGCTTAATCATCTGCTCAATTATTTCAACATACTTTATTACAATATCGCTTTCAGCATTTAATTTGGGATTATGCAATCCGAGCTTGCAAATTTGATCCTCTCGCCGCAAATTCTTAAACATATCCCAATACTCAACCATTAGAATAAAAAAATTTTTAACTAACAAAAATTTGCAATGGGGGGACTACCGATCGAAGTAAAAACTAAATTCTATGATATAACGGTTGTGTTTAAAGAACGCGTGGCAAATTTTTTTTATATAGTGACCACCTCTTTTACCCGTAGCACCTACATACCAAGATTAACTATAAAATAGTATAAAATTCAAGAATTTTAACGATTTCTGAACGTAGGCGTAGATACATTGCAACATTTTGAGTTAAGTCGCCACACGAACTAAAATACTAAATTAAATTTTATTACGATCGACACCGTCTGAAATATAGCATTTTTATTGATTTGTGGGCGATAAAAGTGGTTGTGGAAAATTTTTACTATGCCTCTATTTTCGGCGAATAATGGAGGAACAAACAAACTGTGTTGTCGTTTAACAGTCGTTAAAGGACGGCGTGGAAACATTCATTTCTATATTAACCGTTACTTTGACCCATAGTACCTACATACCAAATTTTACTATCAAATCATGCAAAATTCGATTTTTAACTTCAAAAACGGAATTATTAATTCTTACTCGATGTAATCAAATATAGCTGAATTAAATTCCACAATTATCACATATGATAATAGTTCTATCAGTTTTCTATCTATTCAACAATTATTTTTAAACAATGTTCTTAGTCACCCAATGTTTTTCAAGACCCTTTCATCATCTTCTACATCATTATCAGAAACATAAAACCTCAGACTGTCAAACGTCTCGTGTATGCTACAGCAAATTTATTCAACAAAGCTGTGAAAACAATTTTGGACTCTGAAGCGTCGGTAAGTTTATTCTGTTCAGACCAAGGTTCATTTATGCGGTTGTGGCACTTGAGAGAAATGCACTCTTTTTCGGGCTTTGCTTGAACTGTCACTGTCCTTTTCTTTATACTATGCATTGATTTTCTTGCTTTTTTTTCATTCATTCTGACAGTTCGACCGAGATCACCTCAAGTGCCACAACCTTATAAATGAGCCTTGGTTCATGCTATTAGTTGGAGTTTAGTAATTTAAAAACAGCAAAAACAACAATAGAACCACACAGCTCTGTTGAAGTGACTGAGTCACACTGGCACTCTACTCTTTCTCGTGTATGCTACAGCAACGATGTTCAACAGAACGGTGTCGCTAATATTTCTTATTGTCCCATTAGGAAAAATGATTTTTACATTAAGTGAATGAATTCTTACAATAAGCAGTAAGGTTTTAAGGATGTTTAGAACATATTTTAAAAAGTTTGTTTTTACAATTAATTTTATTCAATAATTCTACTGACTTCCAAGGTTTAAGTTTTTTTAACTTAGAATCACGTTTACCCAAAGTTACAGTACAAGAATTTACATGATCAACTAAAGTACCAACCTTAGCAGCACGCGTTACAACCGACTGCAGGGTGGCTTTGTAGGCGGCGTCTTTCTCTGCAGTGGCGTCGCGACACTCCTGGTCGTACCACTGGTTTCGGAGAGGGCGGTGGTAGCCAATCACCTCTTCAGCAGCCGCACGCATGGAGTTGGAAATGCGTGTTCATTGAGCGCATATATCATCGATGGGAGGAGTGCTTTGAAGCAGGAGTGAGAGTCGAGTGGCAAAAGCATCGGCTGTCTGTTTCGATTGCAGCTGATCGACGTCTAGCTTTCTCTGTGTAGGGTTGCGTGTATTCTTAGCTGCGCACAGACGTGTACGGATCTTGGCTGCAACAAGATAGTGATTCGAGTCAATGTTTATACCACGGATCGTGCGTACATTCAGTACACTGGAAGAGTGCCTTCCGTCGATCAAAACGTGATCAATTTGATTTTTTGTTTTTTGATCAGGGGACATCTAGGTGGCTTTATGAATATTGAGATGCTTGAATCTAGTGCTACTTACGCATATGTTTCGTGCTGCGGCGAAGTCAATCAGCCTCATTCCGTTATCGGAGGTGTTGTCGTGGAGGCTGAACTTTCCGACTGTTGGACCAAAAATATTTTCCTTGCCCACCCTAGCGTTGAAGTCACCAAGCACGATTTTTAAGGCGTGACGGGGGCAGCGCTCGTAAGCATTTTCAAGGCGCTCGTAGAAAATTTCCTTGATCTCATCGTCCTTGTCTTCTGTCGGAGCGTGCGCACATATTAGGCTTATATTAAGAAATTTAACCTTGATGCGGATTATGGCAAGTCGTTCGTACACAAGTGTGAATCGCAGGCCGTGGGGCCGTAGTCTCTTCCCAACTACAAATCCGCATCCAAACTCGTGCTTCTCTGCATGGCCGCTGTAGTAGATATCACAGGGTGCATGCCGAATGCAACCCTGTCCCTTCCATCGCATTTCTTGGATAGCAGTGATATCAGCTTTGTATCTTTCCAAGACATCAGTCAGTTGATATCAGTCAGGTGCATATCTGTAAATCATTATCAGTTTTTCGTTTGCGGTAGTCGTCATCAGTTTTCTTCTTTTCTTATTTGTTTTCATTGAAATGGGTTTTTACGGGTGGGCTTCAAACCCGACGCACAACCTATTTTAAGCCTAGGGAGGCCCGCCGCTCAGATTAGCCGCCAAACTAACGGTTGTCAGTTTGACGTTGCCCAGGAAACACCACGTGGAGGTTTGAGTCGACTTGAGGCGATTTCACAAAGATTATGCTGGCCTCGCCAGGTTGAGACAGTCAGACATGTTACATTGTCAAGGTTCGCCCCCCAGATTCTAATGTATAATCTAATTAATAATCTAATTAATGAGGAAAAAATTTTGTGTGTAAATATAACTAGCAACTGCGTCCATTCTACGAATTTTATTCGTAGTTTTCAGTCTCGAATAGAATTCGTAGATTGGACGTAGTTTGGTACATATTACAAATATTTTATTCAAATTCTTAGAAAAACAAATGTATATTGTACGAACACATTCGTTACATGAACTAGTAAAAACAAACAAAACATTCTATCTGAGCTGGGGTTTGAACCACGGTTTCTTAGCTTACTGGCCACGTATTCTTTCAGTAGACCACGGCCACCTTGCCATCATACATTTCCTTATATTCGGTAATTGTTCCACAAACCAGGCTGAAAGATTTCGGTTGTACATTTTTTTAAACACAACTAATACTTAATAGTACGAAGCCGTTAGTAAATACTACGAATGTAATGGAAGAAATTACGAAGTTATTCGTACGAGAAATTGAGTAATGATAAGGAATAATATCCGTATTAGTCGAAGATCATTCTTCGGAGCAACAGATGGTAAGGGGCATTTAAGTTAATTTTAGTAAATTTACGTTTTAAATTAAATAAACACAAGAAGAAAACAAAGTAAAATAAATTTGAAAACTAAATGTTTTCCCAAAAGTCGGCATAAAAAAAATCGTTTTTCTGTCATAAAGATGATCCAATTTGGATATTTTTTAATCTTTCTAATTAAAAACGTTTCTAATTCAAAAGCGAAAAAAATAGAAAATTCTGAATAAAGTAGGCTAATTTTAGATAAAGCACTAATTTTTTTAAAAATCTGATGGCAAAATTTTATGGTCTAAAGTTTTTTATGACGAAAATTTAAATAGGAAACTCGATTTGAAACATTTATTTTATACTTCTTCAAATTCACGTTTCTTAATAGGCGACCCTTTTTGATAATTTCCTGAATTTTTCGCATCACGTGCTTACATTACATCCAGGATTCAGAATCATAGCAGGGAGGTTCTGGAATATATTTAGAAAATGAATGGAGCCTAAAACCCATCTGTTTACGCCACTCGAATTCTTATTTAATTCTGAAATTTATTGAATTATAATTTACTGTTTTTTACTGCCAAAAGGCAGCACTGAAATGTTAAAATAAATTTTTAATGTTAACTCAACACAACTTAAAGTTGTCTTAAGCTTTTTCTTAAATTCATTTTTTTATATTAACCTCTTCTCAATTCAACCACCATCCGATAAGGTAATAAATATGAATCATAAATCTTAACTCCTACGATTTCAACACCATCTATACATGTACCTCTTTATATTTTTATTCATACTTTGGAATTAAAAAAAAATACATTTTTAATAATTCATATAATATGTATGTTTCCAAACTCGATTTAAGTAACTTGCATGCTGCTAGAACTGATGCATGTTGAAAAAAGAAATAAGACAGTAGATGTCCATGCGGGGAACATTTCAAGAACAACTCTAATCATCAATTTTTGCAGATTATATGAATTTTTACCTCCATAATTCATATCTGATAAATATCAGGCCGCTCGCAATTCGCCTATGAGTTATAGGACTCCAAAATTAGAAAAAATTATCTACAAATTTTACTGGTTCTATTTTTTTTTTTAAATATTGGGAAATTTTTGTGTTCTTATTTAAAAAGAGGAAAACTTGGGGGCTCAATAGTAATTAGTGCAATTTTTTTTAAGGGATAAAGGAGACCTCACATTATTTCATTTACTAAATTACAAAGAATATTTGTCAAGAAAAAAAATGTTTTAAATTTCATGAAGAAAAATTAAATTTGAAAATGTTTTGGGCATGCTACGAGAAAGATCTTTTCCCATCTTTAAATATATATAATTTTTTTATGTGTGCAAGCGTGTGTCAACCGGCGTATCATGATAACAAAATTAGTACCAAAATCGTCACAAAATAGAATTATATAGGCAACATTTTCTTGATGTGCTTTCTAGTCTCACTTATGCCTTTGCTACCCCCTAGAACAAATCCTGCGGACGCCATTGCTATAGATTATCTATATATCTCAATTTAATTAACTCGTTAGTTTTGTAGGAATAGTTCTCGTGTCTTAAAAAAAATTTACAAAAATAAATAAGGCTAGCGCCAATTAAAACAATCAAAATATTTTGACAAGTTGTAACGGGGCAAAGTTTTCCGAGGCACTGACCGAACGCCAAAAATTATTTAAAAATCATTTTAATTTTCGTTGGAGCGGTGGTACCATCTTTATGAGGCGGCAGACCTGCATATTTTGTTTCGAGGGCGCCCGATTAGAGCGCCCCTGATTTCCATTAACCAGACTGACAGTTGCTGCCTCCTCAACGAGGTGGAACCAACGCCCCGGTCAAGTGACCAGCGATGACTAGGTTGGCCACGGCTGCACGTGCTGGTTTGCCATGACTAGCAGTTCGAAAAGCTGCGGGGTGGGGTCTTGTGTCCGTCCACGTGTACACTCGCCGTACAAATATTCACGTGCATGCGTCATCGGCACGTCTGCGATTCAAACCAAATCAAAAAAATTCTGAACCTGCATTGAAATTTAAAAATCTGAAAAACAAAACAATAAAAAGGTGAATCGTTTGGGCATCCCTGGCCGAACCATCGAACCAAAAAAACTACAGAGCTCAGGTGGACGAGCTTGGCCCACACATTTCCCACCCTACCGTGAGGGTTCAGGGGCTAAAAATGTTTTACAAACCCTCCCAAAAGCAAAAACTTCTCCCTTGACCAAATAAATGAAACATTTATTTAATCATTTTAAGCATTTATACATTTAATTAATATAATTTTGTAATGCAAAAATAAAATTAAGAATGTGAATGTCAATCAAGAAAAGTGTTTCAAGAAATTACCAATTAAGTTGTTATAAAAGAAAAATTACATATTAGATGTGCTTTAAACTAACCAATAAGAGTTGTTTTATATTATATTCATTTTCGTTCTGTTTTGTGTTACTGAAAGTCAACTTTAAATTTGTTTTAAATAGTTTAGATATATTTATTTTAATTTATATTGTTAAGGTTGAGTTTTCGTTGTAATTTAAATGTTAATTTAAAGTTTTAGGTCATGCTAAGTTTAGTTTTTATTTTATGTTAAGTCTTCATTGTAAGTCAATTTACATTTATGCGATTTTAGTTTTGGTTTAGGTTTTTTAGATATAGTAACCAATTATTTTTTTAAGTTAGATTATTTTAATTATAGTTACCGATTATATTTTAGGTTAGGTTATTTTTATTA
>OY986437.1:132741050-132778550 GCA_963920525.1 Dichetophora obliterata
TTATTAGGTTAAATTTTTTTTGTATCTTATAAAAAATGTTTCAAAATTTACGAAAATTATATAAATTTTTTTTTGAAAATGGCTTTTTCCTTCATAAAATTATATTTATGGTCATATTTAGTAAAATATATTTAAAGTATTTACCATTATCTTAGCTGGAAAATATTACTAATAAAACGTTAAATGTATTAGCTTTTAATTAAAAAAAATCATTGCGAAATTTGCGAATGTAAAAGATATCATCATAATGCAACTGTAACTTTTCATTCCTGTTCATAATGCATATGACACTTATTAAGATAATTTCTGTAATTTTAATCTCATTAAGTTAATTTTTGAAATTAGTATTAAAACAAACAAATTGTGCAAATAAAATTAATTTCAACGTTGTTAGATTTCATGAACCAGATATATGCCAACTATATTTTTTAACTTCTCTCTATTGCAAACTAAGAAGTCAAAAGTAAAAAAAATTATAGATAAGTAATAATGATAGTTAAATTTAAAAGTGTTCCAAATTTCGTTTCTCTACCTTTTATACTTTCCACGCAATGACCTATTTTATGTTTTACTAATTTGCTGGCTTTAAAAATTGTGGGCAACAACAAAGCATACACACATTTTAAAAAAATGCATAATAAACAAACAAGCTAGCACAAATACCTACTGTTGTCTCTATTAGGCATTGAAAAGTTAAAGTTTAGCAAAATAAAATATATATTAAAACTACTTATAAAGTTGTAGGAATAAGTTTTAAGCGAATCCCTTACTGTAATGCACATTTTCGATGCGAAATTAAATTGCGATAATTTTTTTTTATAAAAGGTATTTATGGGAAACACAATATTGTATGCATATCATAAAAATAATTTTTTTAGGTTTTGTGTCTTATGTCGGCAATTAAGTTATAATAATAATGTTGGGCAAACATAACAGTTGCAACATTTGTTATTACTTTTTATCTTTATATCTTTGTTATAAACAAAGATGTGATATAATAGTTTATTTAAGAAATATTTTTTAATCTGCCGTTATTGAATTAAAAATGCTCGTTTTAATATATACCAATAAGCTCGGATATACAAAAATTAAATAGTAAATATAGGATATCGAAAAGTTTGAGAAATGGGCCTTTAATTGAAACTGTAACTAAGTGAATTAAATTAAAAATAGTTACAGATTAGTTTAGTAAAATTCAGTAAAAATTTGGATCAATTATAACTACAACTAAAATAAGTAAATTTACATAATTTGTAAGTTTTTGTGTAAAAGAATCAATAAAAATGTAATTTCCTAGTATCTGGATTTGTATAGATAAACAATTTAACTTTAATTGATAATGAAAACTTATATAACAGTGAAAAAGTAATTAGCTTGTAAATCATATAGACTCTTAATTTCTTCAGATCCATATAAAGATTATTTGCGACAACCACTTAAATATAAACGGTCCAACTTAAAAGTAGATGTAATAAAACTACTAAAGTCTCCATAATTTCTTCAAGAAAATTCTGATTCAGATTCAGAAAGAAACATTTTTAGGGCCGCTTTCTCAATGTCCGGTTAAGCACTAATCAGAACTTTAACCAGCAGTTAGCAAAAAAGCCCTTTTTCAATGTTCGGTTAAGGCTTAACTGTCAGTTAAGTGCTGATTAAGTTAACGGCAAGTTGTGGTTTCGGTTAGCGCTACTAATCAGAAGAACAGTAGAGTAAATTATTTTTTGTTTATTTTACACAAAAATAGACAGAACTTTAATAATTTATTTTCCTTATAATTAAAGCTTACACTAAAATAGAGAAAGGACATAAGCAATTATCGAACCGACGCCATACCGAACCTCGAACTCCAGGGCAATCTTCCCCCACACTTTATTTTTTTTTCCCAGGCAACAGCATCTTTTTTATTTTCAATGATGTGGGCGTGCTCTTCTGCCAATGAAAAATGTTCCCTCGTATGATGTGAAATTAGGAAGTCTGTTACGTTTTGCGATTGTTTATAAATTTGCGCACAAAATCAATAAATATGTAAACACTAGACAGCTGATATGATGTTTTTACGTATTCACAATTGAAAAATTCACAATTAATCATCTAACCGACAGTTGCTTAACCAGCACTTGGTGAAATCAAAATTATTTTTTTAGCTATCGTATGGTCAGCTAACTGCTGGTTAAGAGCTTTACTAACAGGACATTGAGAAAGTGGCCCTTACAAAGAGAACTCACAATTTTAATTATATTCAAATATTTAAGTGAAATATGTAGAAGTCGTTCAATTAATTAAGTATAGCAGACGTAATACCAAACTTATGCCAATAATACTGTTTCAGTTGCATGGGAGGTAAGCGTGGTAGTAGACCTTTAAGGCTCATATTTTGCCAAAAGTTATTTAAATATAACATAAACTGAGGAGGTAGGAGGTAGGCGTGGCAGTGAACTGATCTCGACTATTTTTGGCAACAATTATTATTTTTGTATAAAAAACTTGCTTGCAAAATTTTATGTCTCCAGCTATGGTACTTTTTGAGATATGAGTTTTGGCACGCCAAAATTCACAAAGGCTGTGTGTCAAAAGGAAACTTTTCAGTCGCGGTAGGATAGAAAATATCAAGTTTAATAAAATTTTGTGTGTGTTGAAATAAATTTGTCTTTTTTGCTATGTGAAATGGACGATAAAATTTTGACAATTACAAATTTTGACGTTTGACATTTCGGTCGTGTTTTAGCGTAAATATTTTATTAAAGTTGCATTTTATTCAATTTGCGACATATTTAATTCGAGTGCTTGTACTTGCAATTTATATCGTAAACTTGTAATATTGTAAACTTAAAAAAAAAAATAAATTAATACAAATAAAAAAACGAAAGTGCTTGAGTTTGCGTGTGAGTGTGTGTGAGCCAACGATCTCCCGGTGCATCAGCAAGTGCAGCAAAGTTAAATTGGCTTTCTTTGCTGACGAACGTCCTCCAAGTGCCACCACCAGCAGCACAAGCAAGTGCAGTGCAAAATTTCTTGCTAGCCAACATCTTCCAAGTGCCATCACCAGCAGCACAAGCAAGTGGAGCACAAATTTCCTTATTCTTTTGCTTGCCAACGTTCTCCGAGAGTCGCCACGAGCAGCACCAGCAAGTGCAGCACAATTCAATTGATGTAAGCAACACAAATTGTCAAAAAACAAAAATATTGAAAACAAAATTGAAACAGCAACATAAAGTCAAAGTAAATGTAAATTCCACAAAATTTCTTCGTGTTTTTTGAAGATGTTATTTGAGGCTGTGGGAATAATCACCCAAGTTACAATCGCCCAAACCCAAAAATGAACAATCACCCAAAAACAGTTGGGCGTCTGTTCATAATGTACAATCGCCCAAAACTGCGAACTTTCGCCCAAATCGTGAAATGAATAATAGCCCAAATTTTTTTGGCGATTTTTTATTCTTTGAAATTTAGGCGTTTGTTTATTATGAACAATCGCCCAAAAAAACAAACCGAACAATTGCCCAAGCCCGAAATGAACAATCGCCCAAAAATTTTTGATGGTTTTTTGGGCGATCTTTCATTTTCGTACTTTTGGTGATTGTTCATTTTAGGCTTGGGCGATTATTCGCACAGCCATATTAGCCTATGCGAATATTCGCCCAAGTTGCAATCGCCCAATCCCAAAATGAACAATCACCCAAAAAAATTTGTTCTTGTACGGAATATAGTTTTTAAATGCCGTATAAGGGCAAATCATTTTACGGCCATAATGTAGATCATTATCTTCATTCATCCATGTATAAATCATTCATTCTTCAAAATTTGAGCGAACATTTATAATGAACAATCGCCCAAACTAAAAATGAACAATCGCCCAAAAATTTTAGCGTTTCTTTTTTTGGGCGATTATTCATTTCACAATTTGGGCGATTGCAGCTTAGGCGAATATTCGCACAGACTAATACGGCTGTTCATAATGTACAATCATCCAAAAAATCGATGAATAATCGCCCAAAACTGCAAACTTTCGCCCAAATCATGAAATAAATAATCGCCCAAAAAATTTTGGGCGCTTGTTCAAAATGTACATAATGTAAAAACTTTTTTGGGCGATTATTCATTCTTCTAAATTTGGGCGATTGTTCATTACGATCGAATGTCGTCAATGTCATTACAATGGCATTCGACTTCGGTCCAATCTCTTTCGAACTGTCATTCTCGTTACTTGAAGCAACTGCTTTGCTTTTGTTTATTCCTTCATTCCACTCTTTTTATTAATTTGAGTTCTGAAAATTTTTTCGTTACATTTTTGTGTTACATCGGTTTTACTATCCGTTCAATTCGCCGTATTGTTGTATACGCGGCTAAAGAAGCTTCACTTCAAAAAAATTTCATAATTTTATAAGAACAATTTCTAAGTCTTTTTATATAACTTTCTATAAAGAAATTTATATGAAAAAATTCTAAGTCTTTATGCATAATTTTGTATAAGTCTGAGATCTCGTGTTCATTTACGAGTTCGACATTTTTATATGAAATAATAAACAAGTAAAATAATTTTTTTAATAAAAATTAATTTTTCATTGTTAGCTGCTAAAAATACGTCAATAAAATAAAAAAAAAATTTATAATTTACATGAAAAATTTCTTTTCATATAATTTTCTATGAGAAATTTATATGAAAAATTTCTAAGTCTTTTCATATAATTTTGTATGGATCCAATTGAAATAGACAAAACTTCATAATTTTTTATGAACTTAAAAATTTATGAACTTAAAAAATTTATAATTTACATGAAAAATTTCTTTTCATATAATTTTCTATAAGAAATTTATATGAAAAGTTTTTAAGTTTTTTCACATAATTTTGTATGGATCCAATTGAAATAGACAAATTTTCATAATTTTTATATAAAAAAGTTCTAAGTCGTTTGCATAATTTTGTATGGATCCGAGATCTCGTGTTCGTTTACGAGTCCGGCTTTTTTATATGAAAAAATTATAATTTTTGTAATAAAAAGTATTTTTTCATTGTTAGCTGCTAAAACGTCAATTTATGTGAAAAAAATGTTCATAAATTTTATATGAAAAAATTCGAAGTCTTTTTATTTAATTTTGTATAAAGAAATTTATAGAAATTTTTTTTCCTTTATCATATAATTGAGTTTTATTTTAATGTTTATCATTTTCACTGAAAAATTTTTCAAGGTTTTTTTAGGATAAGTCACTTAGAAAAATTTATGTTCTCGCAACGAACACGAGATCTCGGACTCGTTAACTAGCTCATTTACGAATCGCTCTTCGTTTGGTGTTTATTGGTATGCCAGTAAAAATACTACCTCAATTCATATCGAGAATAGGACAATTGTCTTTTCCTATGACATCAACACAGGAAAATAACTACTTTGCGCTATGTAAAAAGCATTTGAGCTGAATTAGTACTGTTATTTTTTGTTATTTTACTAGTATTTTAACTCATTCATTTTCTAATTTTCATTTAACTTATTTATTTTGAAATTATCATAATTTTATTTTTAATTGAGCATACATTGGCAGTTATATCTATATTCTATAGCTCTGGAGAGCTAGAGGCGAATGCAGATTGCTTAAGACTATTAACATAACATCAATTAAATCAATAAAAAATGTAAAGGTATATAAACCATAGACATAATAAAATGTTTTTTAAAAATTTTTAAATATAGGATATAAAGAACATTATTGAGTATTATTAAGAAGCGAATCCATTTTATTGTAATTTTATTGAAAAACCACGATTTCACAGTAGTGAGAAAAGCATGTTTATTACGAATATAATCTACCCGGCAAGTTATTTTATAATCTAGGATCAGTTGAGGTGTAGAAATGCAGAAATTTATGTTAATTGTATAGAGGTACCAAAGCTATATTGGAGTTATAGATTCTTAAGTTATAATAAGTCGAGATTATTTTAAATTGGTGACCAAAATTTTTGAAAAATGTTTTAAGAACTTTATAAAAATGCAAATGTTTGAGGGGTAGGATTTTAAGATTTTTATAATCGATAAATAAGTCGGGTAATATGTTTTTGTGAACAAAGCAATGGATAAATTTTATTTTTATGCGTGCCACCCCAGCAAACTAAGCCATATTGCAACTTTGAGTCAAGAATTCCGTAATAAATGCAAGTTAGTAAATTTAGTGAGCAAAGAGGCTTCAAGAGGTATATCTGTCTAGTAACAGCCAGCGAATATCGTTTGAGAGCACTTGTATGCTCATCCCAATTAAGTCTTCAATCCACTATCAAACTCAGATACTTAAAATGTTTAACACATTCAATACTAAAACATTTTGATGAAAATGGTACGTGATCGTTGAAGGTATTGCAGTAAGTTGATGCAGGACATATATATCTTCCCAGCATAATTCTGTCACAACCTGTACTATGAAAGGTGAAATGGTTCCCAAATTGTATATCTGTGCCACCAATACTAAAAAACATAATTTTAGTTTTATCACTCATAATTAACCTATGTGCTGAGAACCATTGGCTTTAAATACTTAAATCATGATTGATGTTACCTGTAAAATCTAGCATTGAATCGGCTGCAAATGTACACGCTATATCTTCTGCAAATGCGACTGTTTTACTTAAAAACTTTTGAGAAAAAAGATATTTAATATATATCAGGAACAAGACGTTACCCAACACTTACCCTTGTGGTGGAACACCTGTGTCAACTTTAACAAAATAACTATACGCGTTATTGATTTTTACCCTCTGTTTCCTATTCATCAAATAAGAAGTAAACCATTTATGTACCGAGCCCCGTAGTCCACACTTAAACAATTTGTCCAGCAGAATTGTTTTATCTACTGCGTCAAATGCCTTGGTAATGTTCACAAAGATAGCAGCAAATAGTTTTTTTATTGTTTATACTTTGGTATATGTTTGTACGGAATGATAACAGGGCATCTTCTGTTGACAACCCTGCTCGAAAACCAAATTGGCACTTCCTGAAAAAATTTTGTTTTATTTGATAAAGCTATTATCCTTCTCTTCATAGTTTTTTTCATAAATTTAAGAGAACCCTGGTAAAGTAGACATTGGTCGATAGGTATTGAGTTATTTTTTGTCACCCTTTTTATATAGAGGAATAACTTCAGGTCTCTTAAGATTGTCTGGAAAGATTCCAGCTTCAACACTCACATTCACCAAGTGGCACATTATGTCGACAATGTTGTGCACTATATTTTTCATAAAAATGTTAGAGTATCTTTCTTCAGTCAGAGCATTTGAGTTTTTTAAAGACATAATAGTCTTGTACATCTCTGATGGAAGAACAGGATCAACAAAAAAAACTTGAACTCTGTGAGCGTTCTGAACTTAAGCAAGGGCATAATGATGCACTCGGCAAACTTATAGGAATGACATTGTTAACAATATTCACAAAAAGTTGTTAAAAGCATTAGCTATAGCTGATTAATTCGTAATAGCCTCATAATTTTCGGGAATTATATCTATTCTTACAGTTTCTTACAGCATCACCTTTTATTTGATTAAATTCATTAAAATCTCTTTGCACATTTTCTTGTATTGTGACATGAAGACCTCGTTGTGAGGATATTTAATAGTTTTTTTTTATGCTTATTTTTATTGCGGTTTTTTTAATTAAGTCTGAAGTCATAAAAGGTTTTAATATTTTCCATTTTGAGTTATTTTTCTTTAAAGTCTTGGAGCTCATGTGAACATGTTTAGATAACTTTCCCACAAAAATATCGTACGCTTTGGATGGATCAAGCTCGTTATGAACTTCATCCCAAGACTCGAATCTAAGACGTTCATTTAATGCAATAAAATTTATTTTAGTGTATAAATCATTCGACGTTTCAGACTCAGTATAAGGAATAACATTTTCAAAACACAGCCATGTTAAGCAATGATCAGAGATTTCAAAATTATGCTAGTTGGCTACACTGCAGAGAAGACATGGATAGTGGCATTAAAATCGCAAACAACTTCTAATTATTTGTAAACCAGTGAAATTATAATAAAATTCATGCTTACTACCTCACAACAATTTTTGTCAGTGCAGAAAGCGAGAGAGCTACTAACATTGTAGTGAAACCAACAACTTCTATTTAACAACTAACTTTATTTAAAATAAACTTAATTCAAATGACCGTAATAATGAGAGTACGAATACTTACAAAATCATTTAAATGTATAGATGATATATATATATTTATAAGTATATAAATTCATGTGTTTAATAACATAACATCTTCCCTTTTATAAAATTTTAATTCAAATTGATTATAAATGATTATAATAAATGATAATTATAAAAATCTTAATTTTAAATATTAAATATGAAATGGATTAGAAACTTCAAATTAACAGTTCTAAAATACATATAAAATATGCAACTGTTATAAAAAGTTCGAATGTCTGGTTTTAAAGTACAAATAAAATATGCAACTGTTATAAAATGTTTCTGTTTAATTACTGTAATAATTCAATCTAGATGGTTGAACAACCTTTCGTCCTCTCTTTATTACATATGTTTTTTTATTATTGTTTTCATTTCCTATTACTTCTTTTATTTCATCTAAATTTTCTACTTCTGACCTGACGTCTAACTTCTATTCTGGTTTTTTTAATATATGCTCTCGGTTCCTTCTATAAAGTGATCCATCTACATCTTTTAAGATAAATGATCGAGGCTCTGTACAATTTCATATTGATTACACCTGGAAACCAAACAGAAGTAGATGTTCTTTTGAACACATGAATTCCTGTTATAAGTTTTTGCGGATTTTGCTGATTGTTATCGAATTTGTTTCTTATATTGACCAGTGTTTATTAGTTTTGGTTTAAATTGTTGTGAAACTGTTGGCATTTTCATTCTCAACATTCTAGACATAAGTAGCTCAGCAGGGCTTGGCATATTATAACCCTTTGTTCGGTAATGAAGCAGTGCCGTATAAATATCAGACTTGCTTTCATGAGATTTAGCTAGCAACTTTTTTACTGTCTATATTGAACGTTCTACTAGTCCATTTGATCGGGGCAAGTATAGGCTAGAAGTATTATGTTCTATGCCCCATTCCTGACAGAATTCTTTGAATTCTTTATAATTGTATGGCGGGCCATTGTCAGAAATAAAAGTTTGTGGTATGCCATGTTGAGAATTTGAATTTTTGAATTTATTGAGTATACATTAGTACAATAAGAACTATGTTCTTTTACAGTACAACAGATAGATATCAAACAATTTTGGTTGGATATAACAACAAATTAATAGTTCTTAAAAAATATATTTAATTAAAACATTTAGAAAACAAAAAACAAAAAGTGAATAATAATAAATTAAAATCTTAATAACTAACAATGTTTCAAATAGTAAAAAGAAAAAAAAACAGAAAAAAAGGGGGGGGAAAAAAAGTAAGAAAATAGTGATAGAAGAAATTAATGAGAAGAAAAGTGAGTAAATACAGATTGCCTAAAGATTCCCCTCCCTGTTATCTTTCTCAAAGAAATAGGTAACGCATTCCACAATCTTACGGCATTAATGAAAAAAAATTAGAAGTAGTTAAAGAACAATGTCTAGGAACTATTAGAACACAACTTCTTCTGGATATGCTGAACTGTAGTTTTTCATAAAGATAGTGTGGCGTTCTTTCATGTATTATTTTATGTAGGTAAATACATTTTCTAGCATTAAGGTAACTTGCCAAATCGCAACCAAGGATAGCAGTTCTGAAGCTTGAAAGGTGGTCAAATTTTCTTAATCCATACACAAAACACGTGGCATAGTTATATGCAACATTTAGATTAAGCAGAGAGGAAGAATCTAGTTTACTGTACACTATATCTGAGTATGTAATTACTGGTAAGACAAGTTGATTCACCAGCATACGCCTTAGGTCAAGAGGACAAACACTAGCAGACATTCTTAAATTACGTAGGATATAATAAACTTTCTGGACAACACTGTTTACGTGATCAACACAGGAAAGGGAAGAATTTATACAGTAACCAAGATTCACAATTTTTGATACTACACTCAACTTTCTTGTTCCAATATATAGGTTAGGAAGTACATTAAGGTGAGTTTTATTCTTACAAATAGGAAGTACATATGACTTGGCAGCATTAAGTTGCAGTCCATTGCTGCCAGCCCACTGGTCAATACTGCTTAGATCCTCATTCAGCCTGCAGCACAGATCATCAAATAAACCAGTCCTTCTCGAAAGATAGAGTTGTATATCATCAGCATACGCATGTACAGAAGCATGTTTGCATACAGCAAATATGTCATTAATAAATATAGAGAAGAGAAGTGGACGGAGTATTGAACCCTGTGGAACTCCATTTAGTACCGGTCTATTTTGGGAAAATGATTGAGCAACTTTAACTCTTTGCAGTCTATTCGACAAATAACTAGATATCAAGCTGACCGCACTATTACTAAATCCAAAGAGATTTTGTAATATTGATTGAGTGAAAATATTGATTTTAGTTTTAATATGACTTGAAAAGTGGAGTAACCCGAATTTAGAATATCAATTTCAATAATTGACTATAATTGACTATAATTTTGAATAATAGTCAACGGCTAGCAAATATGATTTTTTAATAAATTCGAATAAATCGTAGCCAACCTTAAACCAAGAAATTGTTATAATTTCGTGTGAAATAAGTTCCTGTTTAGGGTTTGAATTTTTGTATTTCATACATATTTCACAGTTAGACACTAAATTAAATATGTCATTGTTGATATTTGGCCAATAAACTGGCTGTCTTGCTAGACTTTGGCAACGTTTGATTTGGCAGGCCCATATGGCCTTCGTGAATTTGATCAAGCATTTTACGACGGAGGCAAGTTGGAAGTAAGATACGAATATTTTTTAATAATAAATCATTATTTAATGATACATCTTGTTTTAATTTATAGTAATTTATGGTATGGCATTTTCGACTGATTTTTTGTTATCAGGCCGACCATTTTTCACATAATATATAATTTGTTGAAATGTTTTGTCGGACTTAGTGCAGTTTTTAATTTCTATAATGTTTGCGTTCGGAAGAGAAATTTGAGACATTAAAAAATCACAATGAGGTGATACATCCCTATCAACTTCAATCAATGAATTATCTTTTAAAGGAGCTCTTGAAAGCGTATCTGCTATGAAAAATACTTACCAGGCTTATATTGGGCTGTTAGATCATAACACTTAAGTCTAAGCATGAAACTTTGCAACCTTGCTGGGATTTTATACAAAGGTTTTTTAAATAACGAGACTAGCGGCTTATGATCAGTTTCAACTAAAACATTTTGTCCGAAAACATATTGATGGAAGCGAGTACAACCGAAAAGTATCGCAAAAAGCTTTTTTTAATCTGAGCATAGTTGATTTGTGCATCCGTTAGCGAGGCCGATGCATATGCTATTGGATTCTTATCATGAAGTATAGTGGCACCCATTGCAAATTTCGATGCGTCAACAGACAACACCAGCGTTTTAGTAGGGTCAAAATAAGTTAGAACAGGGGCCTTTGTTAATTCTACTTTTAGATTTTTAAATTCTACTTTATGTACCGAGTCCCAATGCCAAGGTACGTCATTTTTTAAAAGATCCCGTACATTTTTGTTTTTTGACGACAAATTATGTATAAATGATCCAAGGTAGTTCACCATACCTAAAAATCGCTGTACATCTAATACCGACTTAGGTGCTGGTAGTTCTGTTATTGATTTTATCTTTTCAGTATCTGGCTGCACCCCAAAACTTATTAAATATATGACCCAAAAATTTTATTTCTTCGAGAAAAATTTTTGATTTTGTTTTATTAAACCTTAAACCTACATTTTTAGCTATTTCTAACACTTTTGCTAAAATTGCATTGTGCTCCTCAATATTAGAGGAATAAATTAAAAAATCATCAATGTATATAATTAAGCCTTTATTATCACCGAAAAGCTTAAGCATTTCAGCATGAAGAATTTCAGGCGCTACATTGATGCCAAAAGGTAGACGCAAAAAACGAAAACGTCCTACTGGTGTATTAAATGTACACAGTTTAGATAAATAGTCATCCAAAGAAATCATCCAGAAACCACTATTGGCATCCAAAGAACTAAAATATTTGGAGCCGCTTAGCTTTGATTTGCATTCATCAATATTTGGAAACGGGAAATGCTGTCTGAGAATAGCTTTGTTAAGCTTCCTTGGATCCAAACATAATCGCAGCTTACCATTTGGTTTTTTCACGAGCTCTTTCGAATTGACCCATTCAGTTGGTTCATTTGCGTGAATTATTACTTTTAAATCAATCATTCTTTTTAACTCTTCTTTCAATTCATTATGTAAAGCAAACAGAATTTTTCGCGGACGATCAACGACTGGACTAACATCATTTCTTAATTTAAAATTACATTTATTTTTTAAAAGTCCTAAGCCTTCAAACACTTCAGAATATTTATCCAAAATTTTATTATAAAAAATTACATTGATATTTTTTACTAAATTCATTTTAACTGCGGTTTCTAATCCAATAATGTTTTTGCATTTCATATTTAGTACATGAAATCTAGTTAAAAACTTTACTTTACTTTCAAAATAAATG
The DNA here is from genome assembly GCA_963920525.1 of Dichetophora obliterata. Taxonomy (NCBI): domain Eukaryota; kingdom Metazoa; phylum Arthropoda; class Insecta; order Diptera; family Sciomyzidae; genus Dichetophora; species Dichetophora obliterata. The sequence continues at coordinate 132,753,642 of OY986437.1, forward strand.
TCTAAATTAACAAAACCTTTAAGAGGCAAATTTTCTCCACTGAAATTAAAATATTAGATTCTGATTTTTTTTACAAAATTGTTTACATTAAGAAAATAAAATGTTTCTTGCGACATAATGTTGGCTTGAGCACCGGTATCTACTTGACAAACAATAATTTCATTATTGATCGTTACCTCAATGTTCCACTCTTGCGGTATTGCTGTAAAATTGTTAAATACTGGTTATTTTTCGTTATGTGTTAATGGTTGATACCAATTGGTTTCATCTAAAGAACTCTCTGAGCGAAGTACTCCGATAAAAAGATCATCATCAATTTCTGTTTTTAATGTCTTGTGAGTTGAAAAGCTTTGAGAGCTAAGCTCTCCGATCAATAGATCATCATCATCTTCTTTTTGCTCATACACATTTTTTACCTATTTTTTATATGGTGCTTTATGTTGTTGTAGAGAAGTCTTTTGAAAGCACATTTTCAAAAAAAAATTATTTCTATTGCATACATGACATACAACTCCAATTGCTGGGCACTTATTTTTATGAACTTGTCCACATCTGCTGCATGGTGACGACGAAGATGATGAAGATGGCAATGATGATGATAACGGTGTTTTAGTATATCTTCTATATCCCGAGGAGTTTTGATGATGATTTTGACGATATTTCTTGAACTATGTAAGGCTCCGACATAGCTCGCTGAGTTGTCACTTTTTTGTTGAAGTTGGCTTGTGTTTTCTTTAGCTATTTCGATATTTTTTGCAATATCAATAGCTTTTTGTAATTTGATGTTTCCCTCGCTTAGAAGTCTTTCTTTAATGTGAGTGAAATTTGATGATAATCCACACACAAAAATGTCTTTGATTAAATCTTCTCGTAAATTTTCAAATTCACAGGTTAAGCTAAGATTCTTTAGAGCAGTAGCATACTCTTCAATAGACCCGGTATTTTCTTGTCGACGACAAAAAAATTTGTGCCATTCCATAGCAATATTTGCCTTCGGAATAAAATATGAGTCTAGCCTTGACAGTAAATTCGCATATGTAATTGAATCAATGTCTTCATTAAACGAATTAAATATATGTTAAGACTCAGGTCCCAATTGGTGTAATAATAAAGCGACTTTTCTTTGATCGACCGTAGCCTAGTGGGTAGAGGCGTGGCACCTAAGCTAAAGAACCGCGATAGCCCGGGTTCATTTCCAGCTCATACAAAAAGTTTTTTCAATTGAATTAATTTTTCTGTTCGGTCGTCACCTCTCTGCAGACAATGGCAAACCTCAGAGAGTAAAAATTGCCATGTTAAGCTTCTTGAGAACATATGCCGTTCGGAGTCGGCATAAAGCACGTAGGTCCAGCTCTCGGTCAACACGCACAACACAATTGATCAATAGAAGCTAGGTCAAAATCCTTCCAAGGGCTGAAATGGCCAGTTTATTATATTTTTTTTCTTTGATCTGTCTGCTGCTCTAAATTTGACGCTCGGAGAAAAATTTTAAACTGACAATGCCAATTTTTCCATGCTACTGCTAAATTTGATGCCTTCAGATTTATTGGTTGAATTGATGTAGCGACTGACATGATTTGTTGGTTCTGTCCTGAGGTTTGACTTGATGACAGTGGTTTTTGCTCGTTATTTGACATGTTATTTTTTTTTATATATATAATTTTATATTGTTTAGATTAATTTATTTGACTCAATATTTGACTGACTGTATTAATTTTGATTTATTTAAGTGACTAAATATTTGACTGACTGTACTTAATGTTAATTTATTTTAAGCACATCTGACACCATGTAGTGAAACCAACAACTTCTATTTAACAACTAACTTTATTTAGAATAAACTTAATACAAATGACCGTAATAATGAGATTACGAATACTAACAAAATCATTTAAATGTATAGATGATATATATATATATATATATATTTATAAGTATATAAATTCATGTGTTTAATAACATAACAAACATGAGCACAAAACTGGGAAATTGTTGTAGTATGTGTTTAAGGACCACTGACTTAGAGCCATTTGAGTTCCCGTCATATCATTTTAAATTTAAGATCCACTCTAATGTACATCTTCTAACTTTTGAATTATCTTTTGTTGTTAGGACAAACATAAGCTAGAGTTTAAAACTCTTGAGCTTAAAGATGCTGGAGTCTATAAAGTTGTATTTAAGAATAAATGTGGAGAAACGTCCCACCAAGGAACTTTATCGCTTTTAGGTAATAAACTATGTTCTTCCATTTTAACTGACAACAAAACTTTAAATTATATGTATTAATTAAATAAATTCTACACAGGCATTGCAGAATACCGAAAACCAATATTAAAGAAAGAACTACAAGATACGATATCTCCAAAAGGAAACACACTTTCTTTACCAGTTGTTTTTACTGCAGATCCAACTCCTGAAATAGTTTGGCTTAAAGATGGGATATTGCTTCAAGCCGATGAAAACATATCATATCAAATATACCAACAGAAGCTTGAGAATGACCTTATTGAATTTACTTGCACCTTAAATTTCATCGAAAGTAAGTAATGGTTTTAGTGCTCTCAATTTTGTGATCCCGAACACTTAAATATCAAAGCATTATATTCTTTTCAAAGATTCAAAAGTCCTTAAGACTCCATGCTGGAATTTTAGTTTTGATACCCCCACGCGTACTGTGGAAGGGGTATATTCCAAAGGAATATTCTTGGAGAAATTGATACATAATTTTTGTTAACCCCTAAAAAATCCAAATCGTCCAATAAATTAAATCTTATCATGCTTTTTTTTTGTCGATTCAAAAGAAACTTTATTTAATTGATTAAAAACAGCAACAAATTGAAATGCGTTGTGTTGAAGAAATTATTTTATTAGTTTAAAATATACGTTTGCAAACTAGATATAAACTTTTTCACTCTGACAAACTCGTCAATCAGTCGGAATAAAATTTCATTTCAATAAATACATATTAATATTAACAAACTACTTTGTTGCCTTGATAAAGAATTTTGTTACACTGAAAAAATAATTAATTTTCTTGATAATCGATTGAGTCAAGTAAACAAATTTCATAAATTAAGTTATTTAGAGCAAGAAAAACATTTTTCTATTCAACACACCATTTTCTTATGTTCAAATATTCTTAACTCAATTTGGCAAATTGTTTTATTAAATTAACAATAAAAACACGACACTCATTATAAAGGCTTATAATTGACAAAAGCATTTGTTGACTGTATACTGACAAAAAATGTAACATAGGAATTTGTCAATATGAACAAATAATTTTTTTTATTGTTTTCACTATGCTTGCAACGCCCATTATCAGTCGTAGGTACAGAAAAGTATATACATTCTTGATCAGCATCACCCCATGAGTCGATTTAACCATGCCTGTCTGTTGACACGACTACAACGTATGCATATACACGGAGAAAATTCTTTGCGCACAAGTCATGACCAAACTTTTCATAAAATACGAAATATGCTTGTTTTAACCATACATAAGTTTTGTTCATGTACGATGGACTATGCTCACAATTTTTGCTATAATTCTGTATAAAACTCTGATCATATATTATTTTTTTTTCAAGACTGAACCAACGCTCAGGGGATGACCCTTTAAATGTACAAACATTGTGTTGATTCGGCTGATGGGTGATAGTTAGTTGGAGGGTGGATAGATGGAGAAGTGTCGGTGAAAATTTGTTTTAAATTTGCACAGCTCAGAACTGACTTACCATGCGGCTAAAAAACGAATTATCTCGGTAATGAGAGTTTCTGTTGGGCAGCGAGGCAATGGTAAAAAGGTTGGCTTGGACAGCTGCCCGTGTGGACCTGGAAAACACACGAGCTAGTAGCGTTAGGCCATGCATATCCCTTGAACACTTCCTATGGTAATACCTATACAGAAGGCTTATGCAACAAACATTTCGTCGATGCCCAAGAGAGTTGAGAGGGGATGAAATGCTTTCAATGAAATGCTTTTATCCCCTATAAAATATATCGCACGACGTTGAATTCGATCCTGAAGCTCCAAATAAGATCTTGAAGTCCTGCCCAAATGTTCGAATTGTACTCTATTTTCGGACTAATTTATGTAGACCGAAGATCAGCTGAAGTGATATTTTTTGTACACTGTTTTAAAAAACGTAGGCACTTGCCAGCTTCTTTCGACACATCGAAAATATGATCAATGCAAAGAAGATCAGCGGCTAATTCTACAAGATCAACACCATTCATAATGAGGGGAGCTAAGGCGCAATCCATCCACTTGTGGGTTAACAGATAGCACTGGATCTTGCTTGCATTGAACTATACTCTATCAGCAAGACCCCACTCGGAGATTTTTTGTAGATCATTAAGGAGTGTGTGATTCATATTTTGCTTCTTTCTCTCAATCTCCATAGAGCTTGGGCGTTTTTTGAATGAATATGAATGACAAATGCTGCTGTCGTCCAAAAATGAATGTATTGGGTTGTGCGTCAACGACAGAAGGTCGTTGATAAAAACCAGATACAAGGTTGGCGATAGAACTAAACCCTGCGGTACTCCTGTGTTGATGGCGTTCTCCTCGGACAAAATACCGTCAACTACGACACGAATCGTTCAGTCCTTAAGGCCCTATTCTCTTTCAGCAAAAAATTTTTTCGACTTTTTTTTGCATTCTTTTATAGCTTGGACATTTAAGAATATAACCCTAAAAGGGTTTTTTGAAATTCGAAATACTTTAGAAGATATGGCCATTTTTGTGGGGTCATGTCTTCGCTAAAATGAGTAGTTTTTATGTTGCTTAGTTTTTGAACGCAACGGCATCAATTAACCACCGAATTCCGTTGAATAGTTAATGGACAGGCAAAAACAGGTTTGAATACACATTTGCAGAAACATATGAATGAATATGAAATCAAAGCCGCATTTAGTTTAGTTTCGATTGAGTTGAATAGCGGACGCACGCTTGCGCTTACGGTTTGCGGAAAAGTACAGTTTTGAAAAAAATTTATTTTTGTGCGGTAAAATGGATAAAAAAAGTAATAAAACATGTCAAAAACCCGTAAACAAAGTGAACTATGTTCGCGCCGGTCGAATTAAAAAACGCAAATTTCGTGGAAATAAATTTGATAGAGTAGAGGACACTGAGTTTGCGAGTACTTCAGCCAAAAAATTCAAAAATAATCCCACGGAGGATATTGTCATCGAAAACAATTTGGAGAATTGCATCTTGGACTTCTATTCAGTATTCACAACACTTGCTACTTTCGTCATTTGTGCCACATGCAACGAAAAATTGGAATTCAAAAAAGCATCGCCGAATGGAGTTGCATTCAAAATCGCTGTGAACTGCGCTTGCCCAACCAGACTTATTCCTTCATCACGTTTCGCCGGCAAATCGTATGAAATAAATTGCCGCTTGGTTGTTGCCATGAGACTTTTGGGCATTGGTCCCAAAGGCATAGATATGTTTTGTGGCATTATGGACATAGGAGTAGGTCTGAGCAACAATTTGTTCTACAGCAGCCTTCAAAATTTGCATTCAGCTGCAGAGGCCGTTTATAATTTCGTTATTTCCAAGGCCGTTCGTGAAGAAAAAGAAGCCACCATGGAAGAAAACGAAGGGTGCGATCCAACGCTATTGACTGTGTCGGGCGATGGCACGTGGAAAAAACGCGGCTTCGCATCTTTCTATGGTATAACGACATTGATCGGCAAGTACACCAAAAAAGTTGTTGACTCTGTGGTCAAGTCTGCTATTTGCAATAGCTGCAAATATTGGGAATCCCAGCAATATATCCATCCAGAGGGTTTCGAAGCTTGGAAGGAGTTGCACGAAGAGGAATGCCGTAAAAATCATGAAGGCAGCGCAGGAAAAATGGAAGTCGATGCGGTTAAGGAGATGTTTGCAAGATCAATGGAAAAACACGGCGTCAAGTATGAAAAATATATCGGCGACGGCGATTCTAAAACTTTCAAAGCAATTCTCACCGAAGACCCCTACGATGGCGACCCCACTGTGGTAAAAAAAGAATGCGTTGGCCACGTTCAAAAAAGAATGGGGGTCCAGGCTGCGCAAAGTCAAAAAGGATAACAAAGGTATAGGTGGCAAGGGCGCTGGAAAGCTGACAGATAAGCTTATAAGTGAACTGACGACCTACTACGGTTTGGCGATTCGCCGTCATCCGAAATCCCTAGAAGAGATGAAGAAGGCGGTTTGGGCTACGTATTTTCACAAAGTATCTACCGACGAAAATCCCCAACACCAAAATTGCCCGACCGGTGAGTCAAGCTGGTGCACGTATCAAAAGGCCGTGGCGCAGGGTAACGTGGATGACTTTAAACATAATTACGATCCGCTCAACCCAAAGGTCGCCGAAGCGATAAAACCCGTCTACGAAGCGCTGTTATCGGACGAGTTGTTGAGTAGATGCCTCGGGTCTGAGACTCAAAACAGCAATGAAGGTTTCAACAGTATCGCCTGGACCTTTGCACCAAAACATATGCACGCTGGAGCGCGGACAGTGGAGATCGCAAATTACATGGCAACCGCCATTTTCAACGATGGTTTTCAGCCAATACTCAAAATTATGAGGTTGATAGGAATCGCCATTGGAAACCAAGCCTACAATTTTGCGTTATCACGTGATGAACTTCGCCTCAACCGCTCGGAAGCTTTCGCTGTGGATGCATCAAAGGAGGGCAGAATTGCTCGCAGAGCTCAAAGAGCCAAAGATCAAAGCTTTTTTGAAGAAGAAGAAGGTGGTTTATATGGACCTGGCATCGCTGAATAATTTGGGTAAGTATTCCAAAAACAGTTCTTTTCTTTCATAAAAGAGTGAGTTTTGTTTTGTCCAAATCGCGTCTTTCCAACTATCAAGCCACTTTTCTCCGGTTCTACTGAACCGATTTTGATAAAATAATTTTTTTTTTCGAAAAATAAACTTCAAACTTTGAACGCGTTTATCTCGAAACCACGTTTTTCGAGCTGGCGGCCACGATTCCGCCAGTTCTACTGAACCGATTTGGATGAAACAAAGTTTAATCGACGTAGAATTGTCACCATTCTAGCCCGTAGTAAAATAAAAATTTTGCGATTTTTTTTACTATTTTTTTTTACACTAAACTACAAAAAAATGGGTCCAAATTCGATTTGTCATTTCAAGTGGCCGCCATTTTGTCAAAAAAAAATCGCAAAATTTTTATTTTACTGCGGGCCAGAATTACATCTATGCTGATCATAACCCTATATTTTTTTTTTCAGACGCTCCTGAGGGCCGGAATCGTGGCCGCCAGCACCATGCCTTTTTTTTGAGGGCCAACTTTGACGGTGCCATCATCTATGGACAGCCCCTATATCGCGGCGAAAAAATTTTTTTATTTTCTTTCATTCATTACTAATTCAATAAAAAAAACAAAATTCAAATATCTTTTTGCGTTTTCAAATGAGAATTTTTTCAAAAAGGGTCCAAAAACAGCAAGCTGAAGGAGAATAGGGCCTTAAGGAAACACGTGATCTAACGAGCAAAGTTGCCACCAAAACTATATGCAATAAGCTTTGACACAAGCGCTTTATACCACACTTGATCAAACGTTTTAGAAATATCTAGAGCAACAACAATGCTCTCGCCGAAATAATGAACGCATTGGTTCCATTTTTCAGTTAAGAGCGCCTTAAGATAACCAGTAGAGCGAGACCTACGGAAACCATATTGACGATCACTGAGCGGTTAGTTGTGCTCCAGATAGTTCATAACGTTGAAATTTATTACGCTCTCCATAACTTTGGAAAGCGTTGAGCATATCGCAGTGGGTCGGTTGTTTGCAGTGTTCGTGGCATCTATGAATATTATGATAAATTTTTAATATCCATAATTTTTATGATCAACGAATCAAGAGTGATTTAAACTATCAAACATTTAGAATTTGTATTTAAATCATTGAAAATCAACGAAATTGCATTTATTTTGAACGAATTGCTCTTAACACTAGATTTACCACACCAGTCAAAATGACTAGTTTTACAATTTAATTTTCAAATTCCTAATTCACATTAATTTTTTTTAACGATTTTATACTGTAAAAAGAAAATCTTATTATTAGGTGAAAAAAATGTCTTAAACTTAATGCTTAATGCAAACTGCAACAGCTTTAAGACAGCTTTCGCCAAAAATTAAACTTGCCTTTATTTGCTGCAAACCAGCATCCAATACTGTCTTATTTTAAGGCAGTTAAATTGTAAAAGCAGCAGTAGCTTCGCTGAATTCCAGCCATTATTATTAGTGAAAAAGCAGCCTATACGTCAAACTAATGTCAGCCCTGCTGAAAATAAGAGTAAGACTGCATAATTTTCAACAGGCACGCTTTAAAATTTTGAATTTCAAGTTCCTACTGTCTGAAATTAAGGCTGCATAAACTTAACATAAAGACGATGAAATTAAGGCTATTGATGATTTTAAGGCACTGTTTAAAATAACACTAAGTTTTTACAGTGTAGTAAAATGCTTCACAGAGGGGAGAAAAGAAAGTATAAAAATGTTGAGAAGATAGAGATCTTATCTACGGTAAGTCAGCCAGAAAAGCTCGTATCAGAGTCAATTAGAAAAACTCAGGGTTTCGAAGTTTCAGTTTATTCTCATTCAGGCTCACTTTATAATTCGATGTTGGCTTCGAGCTCAGTAAAATTTCTTGTCACAGCTGTGTTGCTTCATCGGAATTTATCAGGAATTTTCGTAGATTGTCGAGCTATTTTAGATTCGGGTAGCCAGTTAGATTTTGTAACAGCAGAGTTTGCTAATAAATTTAAATTGACAATTTGGAAAAACACAGGCAATTAGTGATTAGGCAGTGCAAAAGCAGAATTTAAGGAAAGATCAATGCGGTTATTCGGTCGAGGCTGACAAATTATTCTGATTCTTTACAGTTTCTTGTAATACCTTATATCACTCAGTACTCTCTTAACGTAGAGATAAGCAAATGGCAATTGCCCAAAAATGTAGATCTCTGCAATCCCAAATTCAATGTATCAAGGGAAATCGATTGTTTCAACATTTTTTTTACTTACTATCAGTTTGGCAAATAAGTTTGGGTAATAATATGCCCGTTTTGCTGGTGAACTGGTGATTATAAGTATTCATCAAATTCCTACACAATCGTGATTGCAAATAATGCTGTTGAGAAACACGAAGGTTTAGCCAATTTGGTCGAAAAATTTTGGAAATGTGAAACAGTTAATTCCATCCGTTCGAAATTCACTCCTAAAGAGCGTATCTTCACGTATGCAGCTAAACTTAGAAGATTGGAAGTTTTAGAAAGAAAACTTGCCAACAATCCTAATTTTAAAATGGAATATACCAAATTTATTGAGGAATATAGTGAGTTAGACCATTTAGAATGCGTATCGCAATTACCTCTACCGGAATTCAAGTATTTCATGCCCCATCATGCAGTTTTACGACCATCCAGCTTAAAAACCAAACTAAGAGTCGCGTTTGATGCGTCTTGCAAGTCAAGTAATGGATACTCTTTAAATGAGAATTTGTTAGCAGGCCCACAAATTCAGCCCGAGCTTTCCGACATTTTGTTACAATTCCGCCTCTACAAATACGGTTTGACAGCCGACATATCCAAAATGTACCGACAAAATTTGGTCAATGAAGAAGACTGCAACTGGCAGTGTGTTTTGTGGCGCAATGAAAGTTAAAAAAGTGGATATTTTGTGGCGCCATACTTATCTGCTCGTTGATTACAATTTTTTGTAGATAATTTTAAGTCAAAATATCCACTTGGTAGTCGAATTTTAGAAAACAATATGGATATGGATGATATTTTGGCTATAGCTGATACATTCGATGAGTTGCAATTCCTTAAAAAGGTGATGACTGAGCTTCTCAATGTTGGCAGATTTGAGCTACATTAATGGCGCTCAAGTTTTTTCAATCTTCAGGAAATTCAATCGTTTGGCTCCGAATTAGACAAAGAACCATTTAGTATTGCCTCTGAAGATTGTGCCAAGACCTTAGGAATTTGGTGGTACGCTAAAGAAGACACTTTCTGGTTTTCGTATACCAGTGAGTTTTCTTAAAAAATTTTAAAACAGATAGTTTTGTTGGTATTAGCTTAATTATTTGATCCTTTGGGGCAACTTAATCCAATCATAGTTCTGGGAAAATATTTTATACTGGAGCTCTGGCTATTAAAACCAGATTAGAATGAGTCTATTCCTCAGATTTTACATGAAGAGTGGCAGAAATACCGCAATGAACTTCGTCTAGTTTCGGAATTAAATATTCCAGGTTCTGTTGCCGACTTTTCCTCGGCATTGAATATTGAACTACATGGATTTTCAGACACCTCTTACCAAGTTTATAGTTGCGCCATTTACCTGAGAGTAGTAGACAAGAAGGGAATAATTTATATAAACTTACTCGCTGCAAAATCCAAGATTGCTCCTCTTAAGTCCATATCATTGCCGCGGTTAGAACTACAGGGAGCCGTCATGCTTTCCCAGTTAATGGATCGCTTCAAGCGCATTATAGCTATAAAATTTAATTCAGTTTTTTATTGGACAGATTCTACTATAGTTTACTAGCTCTTTTCGCACCCATCTCGTTGGACGACATTTGTGGCTAACCGCGTGACACAGATTCAAGAGCTATCCAAAATGACGGACTGATGTAAGGTTGATTCAAAATGTAATCCAGCACATATTGTGTCTCGTGGCATGTGGTCTAGTGAATTGAAAAATAGCTTATTGTGGCTCAAAGGTCTACAATTATTGTAATGTGAGGCCTCAGAATGGCCCTCACAAAAACCAATTTTAAATATGGAAGGCATTGCCGAACTGGAGGAGCGGCGAAATAATTTAGTTCTTATTTCCAACTTTAATGCTGTCGTAGAGCTTGTTTTGAGTTGTAAATTTTCCAAATTGTTTTTTAAAGATGAATCGGGTTTTCAGCTTCATTTACCGGTGGGTGAGCAATTCTCGCTTAAGGATAGCTGGTGGTTCAAAAAGATCTTATTCTTCTGCTTTCAAAGTCTCAGAACTACGATTAGGTCTAAACTACATTTTATTTAACGTTCAACAGACGTCGTTTTCGATAGAAATTATGTCAATAAACTCTGATCGAGCAATCAAATCTTCCAAGATTCAGAAATTAAACCCATTTATGGATAATAGTGATGGCATTCCCATTTTCGGTGTTAGTGTCCGACTCTCCAACTCTGAATTACATTTTAGAGTCAAATCACGTATTTACCATGACCTTCGCGACTTCTTTGCATAGAATAAATTTGCATGCTGGACCTCTAGCACTATCAGCCTTTATTAGACAGCAGGTTTGGATACTGAATGCTAGAAAAGCTACCCGTAAAGTTGTATGATCTTGTATTTCATGTTTTAAACAGCGACCCAATTCTGGTTCGGATCGTTCGTGGTTCACATTCCTTTCAAAAAGTAGGTATGGACTTCGCTGGGCCTATTAGCGTTTATTTTAAGCTTCGTGGAAAAAGACCGGTTAAGGCTTATTTGTCCCTATTTATATGCTTCCTTACCAAAGCTTGTAATAAAGAGGTGGTTTCTGACTTACCTACGCCTGCCTTCCGTTGTGCTCTGAAGCGGTTTTTTACTGAGCGTGGCCTGAGTTCTGATCTTTACTGCGATAACGCCACCAATTTCATCGGAGCTGCTCGAAAGTTGAGAGAAATTGCGCAACATGTGCAGAGCGCGGCGTAAACTTTAATTTTATACCCCCTCGCTCTCCTCATATGGGTGGGCTGGGGGAGAGTGCGATAAAAGTAGTGAAAGCTATGCTGGTTCATCATATCATTGGCGCTTCTCTTACGTTCGAGGAATTGAATACGATCGTAATATAAATAGAAGCAATAATGAATTCGAGGCCACTCTATCCAATGTCCTCGAACGCAAACGACTTGGAAGCCTTGACACCGGGGCATTTTTTAATTGGAAGGCAACTCAACTGTATTCCTGAGCCCTTCAATGAAGACGAATTAAGCGTTGCACATTCAACCGCTGGAAATGCATTCTAAATATCAAGCAGATTTTTTGGAGCAGGTTTGTCAAGGAGTTTCTTACATCAATGCAGGAACGCTGTAAATGGAGAACTTCTTGTGCAAAAATCAAAAAAAGGCTCATTAGTTCCAATAGCAGAAGATAATATGCCCCTTATAAATGGTTGCTCGGTAGAATTGAGACAATGAACCCTGGAAACGACGGGCTTGTGAGAGTCGTATCCATTCGAACCATAAAGTGGTTTCACTTACATTTTTCTTTTGGAACGAAGCTTATCTATGTTTAATTTATAATTGTAAACTCCCCTGGGACAAATCAGTCAGTGCTGGAGATACAGCAGCAATGCGCCGGGTTTCAGCTAGTATGTTCATAAATAAGACTTTTTGATACCAGCGCCACCTAGAGATCAAACATAAACCACCCGGAGCAAAACACGAACACACGGTGTGAATTCAAGGTGGAAAGTTTCGGCGGTTCGGCCGTGATGCTCGGATATACATACACACTAACTTTTTATAAATTAGGATTTTAAATTATTTAATTTAAAAAGTGTCATCTTCAAAATAAGAAGTTTTATAACTAACTGCATTCCCAATATAGTTATTATAACAACAAGTGAAATAGTTAAGTGCGGAATTTAAAACGCACAAGCGTCCGTACGCACAGAAGTTAAGAGAAGTTTGGAGAACACATACCAAATGAAAAGAATTCATTGATAGCAGAATGAAAAATTCAAGGGATTTCTGCAAATGTTGCAAAGGCATCTTAGCGTACAAATTAAGTGATTTTATTGCTCATGCTGAAAGTAAAAAGCATCTGTATTTAACCTTTTTTTGATGCAACCTAACATAAAAATAAAGGTTAAAAAATATGCAAAACTTCGCCATTTTGTGTTTGCTCACATGTGGAATGAGTGTTAAAATATAACTTAAAAGTTTAAAAAAAAGTTAAAATCTTTTAACCCTTAAAAAAAACCTAAAAATACCTCAAATTTACGATCGCTTTAAGGTATAAAATAAAAAAATCAATTTATAACAAAAAACATTTAATTAAAGTTTTCTATATGACCTTGCTATTTATTATGTTCACTGTAAAAAAGAAATCTTATTACTAGGTGAAACAACTGTCTTAAAGTGAGCTGCAACAACTTTAAGACAGCTTTCGCTTAAGCATTTATGTGCGGCAAACCAGAATACAATATTGTCTTACTTTAACCCGAATCACCCTGAGTAATTTTTTTTTCAATTTTCAGAATGACCTGAATTTCAACCTATTATTGGTGAAAAACAGCTCAACCTATCTGATAATACTTACTTAAAGGTAGTTAAATTTTAAAAGCAGCAGTAGCTTCGCTGAACTTCAGCCCTTTTTATTAGGGAAAAGCAGCACAACCTATCTTACATGCAATAACAATAGAGTTTAGTTTCTACAGCTTTTTCACACTTTCTCCACGTTAGATCATTTTAAGATCCAACCCAAATATCTTTGAAATATCTCAAAGATATCGATAAAAATGGTCCAAAACAATCAAAAGATAGAAAAATTTACCCACCATTATATGGGCTCTGGGACAACACAAGACATAACAACTAACCATGCGTTTACATAGATTTTATCCTACATTAGATTTCACTCTACTTTTGAGTTGGCCTTTCGACAAGTTAACATCAAACGCGTTACAGTTGTTAACAAAGGTTCTCATGCGATTTAATGGAGCAGTTAACATATAATTTGTTCTACTAAATGGTAAATAAATCAAGTTTTTAGAGTTTCTACTGCTTCTACGGTTAGTGTTAAAATTTTTAAGGGAAAGAAGTTCTGGAGAATCGACTACACCAGAGTTGGTGTAAGCAGACGATATCAGCAGATTTCCTTCTCTCGATTATAGATTTCATTTTTAAAAATTTTAAACGATCCTCATATGTATGAAGGTTAAATGTGTCAGTTCCACTCAAGCCTCTCAGAGCACACCGAATAAAAGGTTTTTGAATTCTTTCAATTCGATCAACATGCACATTGTAATGTGGGGACCATACGTGACTTGCGTACTCCAAGTCCATCACTTGTTATTAAACTATCAAACTCTTTGGCCCAGCGTTTTATAAAACCAAGCATAGAAGATGCTTTTTTAAAATTCTATCAATATGCATGTTAAACGACAATTCAGAATCCATGCATATACCAAGGTCTTTGACGGCAGTTACACGACTTAATGCAGTATTTTTAATTTTGTAATCAAAAATAAAATTGTTCCTTTTACGCGAAAAGGTCATAGTTTGACATTTATTTGGATTTAAAAACATGTTATTTTTAGAACACCAAACCTCAAAGGATTTCAAGTCAGACTGGAGCAGGTCTGAATTGTCATTAGAATCAATTGTTCTGTATATTTTCATATCATCTGCATAAAAAAGCAAATAAGAGTGTTTGATGATGTGGGTAACATCATTAATTGCCACAATAAACAGAAGTGGACCCAGGTGGCTACCTTGAGGAACACCTGATTCTGCAACAAATTTAGAAGGCAACACGCCTCGGAACTGTATTTGATAAGATCGCTCCATCAAATACGATTTGATCCAGTTTACAAAATACTGTGGAATTCCCATTAATTTAAGTTTTAATAAAATTAGATTATGTGGTAATTTATCAAAAGCTTTGCTAAAGTCAGTGTAAATACAATCGACCTGGCTACCAGAATCAAAAGATTTTAAGCAGAATGTAGTGAAATCGAGCAGATAAGACACAGTGGATCTGCTAGCAACAAAACCATGCTGACGAGTTGTCATGACTTGCCCACAGTGAATTTTCACTCGATCGTACACTTTTCGCTCAAAAAGTTTAGGAATTGAAGACAGCTTAGCGATAGGCCTATAATTAGTGACGTCATTCCTGCAACCTTTCTTGTAAATAGAACTGATATAAGATTTTTTTCCAAAAAAGAGGAAAATTACTTTCATTAATTGATTTATTAATAAGTAACGAGAGTGGTTGACACAAAATGAAGCCGCATTGTTTTAACACTGCGGCAGGAATTCCATCTGGTCCAGCGCTGAAATCTTCACCGATTGATTCAATATACTTAAAAATATCCTCTGAGGTAAAAGATATATTCTCCAAAGAAACTTTGGGTGCGTTGTTCATATAATCAAAATATGCTAAATCAGGATTAAAAGAATCTGAACAAAATGATTCTTTAAAAAGATTGGCAAATAGGCCACAAATCATGGTGGAGTCGTCAGTAAATCCATCCTGAAATTTGAAATAAGAAGTAAATCCACCTGTCTTCTTCTGAACATTAATAAATCCCCAAAATTTTCTTGGATCAGACAAAATACTCAGCTTCATATTATCTAAATACTCATTATATAATGCAGCTGAGCTATTTTCAAACAAACGTTTGTATGTTTCTAGGTCATTTGAGTCAAAACTACTAAACTATATTTATTCCATTCCCTATTCCTATTGTTGCGAAGAGTCTTTAAATCCTTTGTGTACCAAGGGTACGCAAAATTTTTCGCAAATTTGAGACTGTATGGTACTAATCTGTATGGATCTAATCTTGAACTAATTAGATTATTATTATTTTTGTATTATATAATTATATTTAATTTACTATAAAGTAAATTATTCAATCTCAAAAAGTCAGCTTTTTTGAAATTGAATTCATAAACTGTGTCAACAGAGCTTGAATTTACCGTATTTTCCCTATCGGATTTATACTAAATACTCAATGGTGGATGGCTATTATCAATAGTAGTCAAAGCATGAAGTGCCTTCTGAACAATGACATTGATACTGTCTGTACACTCAGAAAAAAGTTTATCGGAATATGAGAAAAAAGGCATCATATTAAGTGAAAAATGGTATTGACTTTGCTCCAGAGAATGCTTTTCTCTAAATGTGATCCCAAAACTTCCCTAAAAATGGCAAAAAGCTTCCATGAAAAAGAGAAATATTTTCCCATTAATAAAAGACACCTTCTCTTTAATAGAAAAATATTTCTTTATAATACGTTCAACCGTTTTCTTTATTGTGTTAATTTTTCTCGAAAACAGAGAAATATTTATTTAATTTTAATAAATGCTTTCTTTAAGTTGCGTTTATAGTTTCTCACAAAGAATAACACTTTTTTTTAAAGAAAGCTATATTATCTTAACACTGATACAACATATTTCTTTATTGCGTACATTTGTCTTTAAAACACAGAAGTATATCCGCAATTACGATTAAAAAATTATTTTTATCAAACATTTGTTTTAACTCAGTTCTACGCATAGTAGAAGTATTAATATCAAATTGTGATTCGGTTTTAAAAATATTAGTAAAAAATGTGTTAAGAGGTAGAATTATTGTTGTGGCATTGTTTTTCGGGACTCTTTATAAATATTCCAGAAATTTATTCTGAAAAACGATTTTGTAAATGCATCCAAAGAAACAGTAGTAATAACCCTATAGGAACAAACTAACTTATTTTTAAAAACAACTAATTAAAAAACTAATTTAGAATAAACTAGTTTATGAACTACTTTGTATTATATTAAGGCGGCACCCACTTTAATTTTGAATAGTTTTTATTGCATTATATATGAAGCAATTCAAAAACTACTTCAAAACAAGTGGCTTATTGATTTTGACATGTTTTTATTAAAAATTTTTGTTGGATTACAAGTTTATACATATTTAACCATGCTATTTCATCAAATATTATTAATATCAAATATCATATTGGCTTTCACTAATATGAATTAATGTGTTTTTTTTTTTCAAAACAATAAAATAAATGATCTCTTTGATGTATAGAAATTTAAAATTTTTATGCTTTTATATTCATTTTCAGTAAGTTGAATATAAACTAGTTTTCAATTGATTTATTTTAAAGAAGTTAAAAAAAATAATTTCAATTTAACTAATTTAACAAGTAGTTGAAAACATATGCAGATGAAAGTCAATTGACTTATTTAGCGGACATCACCATACAAAATATGTTAGTTCGTTCTATGGAAAAAAGTCAGACTTTCAACTAGTTGTGATTGACAAAATACTACTTTTTCAACTTTTAAATTAGTTGATTTTCCTACAGGGAAACAACATCACTTTTTGTAGCTATGTTAAAAAAACCTTTTGAAGGAACAATCGTCATAATATGCAGAATATGCAACACTTGGTCTTCACGCTTTCTATTTTTTTCGTATCTCATTCAATATAAGAAAAATATATCGATTTTTGAAAAGAAGCCTTTTTAATTTTTGAGAAAGGATTTGTTGTTTTTGAAGAAAATATTTCACATAGTGAATTATTTATCAACAATAGAGAACATTTCTCATTTTCTATATTTTTTCTCTATAAATGAGATTTTTTCAGTGAGAGAAAAATACTTATCATTATTAGAGACAAAAAATATTTTCATTTCCCACAAGGAAGGAAGTATTTCTTCAAATATGTGAAAATTTATTATAATTGAAGTAAATTTTATTTGAAATAAAGATAATTTCTATTATCGAAAATAGAGAAATTTTTTATCACGAAAAGATAGATGTTTTTTTCTGAGTGTAGTTAAGACTAGGTCAAGCAGCCTTTCGAGACTATTATAAATACAACTAACTTGTAAGTCAGATCATATATTGTCAACAAAAATATGTTCTTGGCGTTTCTTCGAATAAGATGCACAAAAATGTGTTTCATCGTCAGAAGAATGCCATTTTAAGTCAGGTAAATTAAAATCGCCCAACAATAAAATGTCGTCATTAACGTCAAGTAAATTTAAGATAAATTTTATGCAATCCACAAGGCTTGCATAGACCTCAACACTGCTCTGGGGAGGAACGTATGCATTAATAAATATACATTAGAATTTCAATGTACAACCTTAACGCATATAAGTTCGATATTAGCAGAGCAGGGAATATCAATAAAGGAACTAACACAGGAATTTCTTACAGCTAATAGGACACCACCACCAACTGCAGAATTATTGTCAGCGTGTCTGTCCTGAAAATAAGTTCCAGTATGTTGAAATACACACCTTAAGCAGGTGAAATAAAACTAATTTTTTGGAGTATACTAAGCAGTGGCAACATATTATTAAAAATAGTAATGAAAAACATCTCCTTAAAAATTAATTAATTAATTGATAGCTACCAAGGCTTTGAAGCGACACTGTACGTTTGAAATAAAAAAAGACTCAATTTTAAGCATTTATTAAAAGACTATAAAACAGAAAATATTTAAATTATTTCACGTAAATAATTCGTACAAAAACAATATTCATTAAAAATTTTATTATAGTACATTATACATTCCTAATTTCCGAAACTTGAGCATCATGCGATTCAAGATTGGTAATTAATGATTCATTTTCTCGTGTTGCATTACAAAGATAATCCAAAGTTTTCAGGCAATTTTGACATGGATGTTTAGCAGTAACACCTTGTCTAAGACCTCCAATTTTGTGATTAGCTAAATTATCACCAAGAAAATCAACTAAATTGCCATAAACTAGTTTGCCATTAACATTGACCCCATTTTCTAGCTTTTTCTGAAACATTACAGCCCTGCTACAGGCTTCATCAGAAATCTTTGTGATGCCATCGGAAATCGAACCCGGGCCATGCTTGCCGCGTGCAAGCGTATCTAAGCGCACTACACCCGCACTTTTTCCGCCGGCATCACAAAAGTTTCTGATGAATTCTGTAGGGCCGCAATTGCGATAAAATCAGCTAATGATGTTTTCCTTTTCATATCGAAAAATGTTGTTGTTTCTTTGGAAAAAATTCGTTGGAGCAATTCATTGTTCTAAACCAGTGTTTGGCAATCACGAGCGCACACACACAAACGTAATGTATGCTTGTGTTCGTTTGCCGAGCTTGCGTGCCTATGGCGTGCCAAACACTGTTCTAAACTGACCAATTAAAAAGCTCAATAAACGATTTTAAACTATCAAACAACTAGAATTTAAAATCAAGAAACTATTAAACATTTAGACTTTGTATTTAAATCATAGAAAATCAACATAATAAATAACAAGGACATATAGAAAACTTTAAGCAAATGGTAGAGTCAGACCAAAAACACAATGAAACAGCCTGAAGATTTGTCAGCAAATCTGAAAACAACTTCAGTAACCATGCTTTGTTAGTGGTGAATTCCAACAGACTGTTGGACTCCATATAATAACATAAGCATAAACTAAAATAAAGCAAAAATAAAACAACAACATGAAAAGGGAGAAAAACTGAGAAATTGACACGGAAATCTCATCGCCTATATGGTGTAGTGCGCTAAGATGCGCTTGCACACGGCAAGCACGGCCCGGTTTCGATTCCCACCGGCGTCATAAAGATTTCTGAAATCAGCTAGTGATGTTTTTCTTTTCATATTGAAAAATGTTGTTGTTGTTGTTACTTTGGAAAAAATTCGTTAGAGCAATTAATTGTTCTAATCTGACCAATTAAAAAGCTCAATAAACGATTTAAACTGTCAAAAAACTAGAATTTGTATTTAAAGTCAAGAATGATGTAAACTATCAAACATTTAGAATTTGTATATAAATCATAGAAAATCATTATAAAAAATCATTTAAGTAAATAACATTTCAATTAGTATAACTTAGCATAAATATTAAATGTGCAGCTCTATAAAAATAACAATCTGCTTGAATATATAAATCTAAATATGGTTTCAATAATACAAGTATAAAGCCAGTTTACGTAGTACTAGCATACAACTAGTAAGAAAACTACTAGAATTGAACTGGCTGAAATAATACTAATATGGAACTGGTCAATATTAAACTAGTATTTAACTAGTTAAAAATATACTAGCACAAAGGTGACTCAAAACATACCAGTAAAAAGCTTAGTTTTGATTATACTAGTATTTTACTGGTTTAAAAGTTACAACTATCACAACTTGTTCAAATTATGTAATTAAAAATAGTACCCCAATTCATATCGAGAATAGGACAATTGTCTTTTCCTATGACATCAACACAGAATAATAAACAGTTTGCGTAATGTAAAAAGCATTTGAGCTGAGCTAGTACTGGTATTTTTTGACCTAGTATATTTACTAGTGTTTTAACTAGTTGGATACACTGCAGGGTAATGAAGAATGGATTGATTGAAATAAGTATAGTACTTGATTATCTAGCAGACGTTATTCTGCGCCTTACTGTCTTCCATAAATATGGGTGAAATTTTATATGTCATGTACATTTGATTTCTCCGTCTTCACTAGCATACCTGCGGTAGCTGGAACCGTGACAGAGTAACATGCGTTCGTCTTGTCCGCTCTGTGTTGAAGCAATCTAATCTCACACAACGGATTGCTGCTAGTAAATATTCTACCTTGATTCTTGCATAGCAGGTATTCCGTTTTATCCGTATCCCCTAAATTGAAACACCTGCCTCTCTCCTCATTTGTCAACCCGATGAACTTAAACTTATCCTCTGATTCCGCCACGTAGTCAAAATTCGGCTTACAAAGTTTTTCGAATATGCAAAGCGAGTAGACGTGTTAATCTTGTGCTGGCATTTGTTTCATCGGTCTCATTGTAATACACTTCTAAAAAAGTTATTTTAAAACTAAATCTGCTGCAGTAATCACGCCGCGAGGTTTCGATTATTTTTACGCCTTGAACGTCATTATTAATATAAATAAACGGATTCTAAAATAAAATATTTCGAGTTCGCTTCTACTAAAAATCGCGCAATCGACCCTTGGATTCTTTAATTTATCCTTCTCAGTATGGCAACAAGCAGAAAAGCAACAGGAAAACCACTCTCTCCAGCGCATGCTCAAGCTAATTCGAGGCAGGTTCTAGAAAAATAACTCAAAAAGCAGAGGGAGAGCATCGTATTGCAGTTAAGTGAAGCATTGAAGAACTCTGAAGAAAGAATAATGCAGATAATTAGTGAAATTGCAGCGGATCTGCTATTTCACAATTCTCTGCATTATTCACAACAGTAACACAAAAGCAGCAGTAAAAAAATGGAAGAAAAAGTAGATGCAGTTGAGTGCAAAATTTTGGATGTGCTAACATTAAAAAATGAATTAAATCAAGCGCAAGAGCGAATTGAGCAGTTGGAAGAAGATGCGGTTTCAGCTGATTTTATTCTCAATGAAATTCCCCAAACTGAAAATGAAGATGTTTCCATGTTTTTCACCAAAATATGCCGCAGCATTAACATACCTACCCCAGCTCTACGTGATTCATTCCGTATGCGCACTAATAAACATCAAGACCCAGTGCCAATCCTGTACAAACTTCATAACCGCAATGAGAGAAACCGTTTGTTTAGAGCAGTCGCAGCTTTTTGCAAGCATAATAAAAGATCGCTTGCTGCTTCTGATGTAGGCAATAATGGAGATGGCAAAATTTATTTACATGAGAGCATTAGCAAGCGAAAGAGACTCATATTGCAGCACACAGCGAAGCTTAGAAGACATCAGCTGACTTCAGCGTACACAATGTGAGGCAAAGTTTATGTGAGAGTGCATCAAATGGAAGAAGCAAAACATGTGGATTTCATTGAGAGCATTGATGCAATTGTCAGACAAGTCAACAACAGCAACATCAGTAACAACAACCACAACAATATTAACAACATCAATTTAAACAAGAGACATTTCTTTATTTTATTATAATTATAAATTCCATAATCTTTCTTTTCTTCTCAATCTATAAACTACAAACTTTTAGTATTCTTATTATGTTTTTATCACCTCCTCTATCTTTCTACTTTGTTACAAAATTTTGTTTGTTGTTATTTGTAGAAAACTGGTTATTGAAAAGATTTATTATATTTTATTGTTTTTGTTGGTTTTTCGGTATGTCTAATTCTTGTTCTCCCTGCCTTATTAATGTTGTGTTCTAATGTTGGTACCAGTGGCGTTAATGAAAAACCCTTGTGAGTTTTCTAAGTAGAAGATGCTCTGTATTAAAAGTTGTGCACTTTAATGCACGCAGCTTAAATATCAGCAAATTGGATAATGTAAATTATGTCTTTCAAGAATCGTCTGTCGATATTATTTGTGTATCTGAAACTTGGTTTTGTAATGTGTCTGATTCTGTGTATAGTATTGAGAACTTTATTGTCTTTAGAAATGATAGGCCTGATAGAAAACCGCCCTTTCTGTTCTATAGGGTTATTCTAATATAGGGTTGCCATCTATTGTCGCAAAAATCTAAAAGCTCAACTTTTTAAAAAATGTGTTAAGTGCAGTGTAGAGTTAACAAATATATGTGTTTATGACAATTGCACCAAATTTTTCGTTTCGTGTGTCTACAACCCTAATAAATACAATAGCTTCGAATCATACTTTAGTGAAGTGTCTGACGTGTCAATCGACTATAACTACTTTGTTATATGTGGTGATTTTAATGTTAATTTACTGAGCAATGATAACCTCACCAAAAATTTGTGTGGAAATATATCGTCCGTTGGTCTGTCCGTTGTTAGTAGTGAAATGCCCACCAGGTTTTCCTTTAGAGATAATCCCAGTCTTTTAGATTATTTCATTGTTTCAGCTATATCATCTGTTTTGCTGTTTACCACATTTATTTTTTGTCAGATCACGATTTAATTTTTTGTACTTTAAATGTTAATTTTGTGCGCACTGTGTCTCCAAACACGTACTTGTACCATGACTTTAAAAATATAAATTGTTTTGCTCTTTTACAAGATCTACTTACAGTTTAATGGAATGAAGTTTGGAACAGTGAAACTGTTAATGAAAAGTTACTTTTTTTCTCATTTATTATTAGTAGGTTATTTTCCAATCATGTCCCCTCTTGTAGTGTCACCATAAAAAATGCCTGCTGAAACCGAGGTTCAATAACCGAGTTCAAAACGCTATAAGAAAGCGAAATAAACTACACAGTTTGTGGAAAAAATAAACCACAGTTGAAAATTGGGAAAACTACAGATTAGCTAGAAACGAATCAACACGTATCTTAAGACACTCAAAAAAATTGTATTTCTTCTCCAAACTTAAAACATCTCTTTCTTCAAAAGATTTGTGGAACAAACTCAAAAATCTTGGCATTTGTAGCAAAAAAAATTTGAATGTCGTATTGACCCTGATCTTCTTAATAATTTTTTCTTGTCTGGCAAGCAGAACTCCGTTTATATAAATTTTTCAAATCCAACACAATATGTTGAACAAACGTTTGAGTTTTTTGCAGTAAGTGAAAGCGATGTAGGAAAATGCGTTCAAAAAATTAAATCAAATGCAGTCGGAGCAGATGGCATTCATATAAAATTCATAAAAGAAATCTTACCATTTATTCTCAGTCCACTGATACATATTATTAACCACTGTTTCACAACATCTTGCTTTCCAAGTTCTTGGAAAACTGCAATTGTTCTTCCAGCTCCCAAAAAAACTGCAGCGAATGAGCCCAATTAGCATTTTGTCGTCATTATCAAAAATTTGTGAATCTCTAATGGCTTATCAAATATCAAGCTACCTATTGCAAAATAAGCTGTTATCTCCATAGCAGTCAGCTTTCCGCATAGTGGACATAGTTGTTCCTACTGCTATGATTAAGATTTTGGACGATATAAGAAACTCGTATGACAATGGATCAGTAACTCTGCTATGCTTACTCGATTTTTCAAAAGCGTTTGATACAGTTAATCACCCTGTACTATGTTATAAGCTTAAATATAAGTTTGGTTTTAGTGACAGCTCCGTGTTACTCCTGAACAACTATCGTTCCTATGGAGTACAGAAAGTTAAGGTCGGTGAAAATTTTTCGAGTCTTTCGTCTGTTTGCATTGGGGTTCCCCAAGGATCAATACTAGGTCCTCTTTTATTCTCCATTTTTACAAATGATATTTTCAGCGTTTGCAAGCATTCATCCATGCATGCTTATGCTGATGATATTCAGATATATCTCTCACGTAGAACTGGTCTCATGGAGGACCTGGTATTCAGGCTTAATGAGGATCTAGAAAGTATAAGTCAGTAGGCTGTTAGCAATGGGCTTCAACTTAATGCTGCGAAATCATTTGTATTACCCATCAGCAAAGATAATGTCTTCTTTGAAGATATACCAAACCTTATTTTAAAAAACCAAAAGCTAAGTCTCGTCAGCAAAATCAAAAAACTAGGTTTTCATATTAATTCTACACTTACCTGCAGTGACCACATCAACAGTGTGGTTCAAAAAGTATATTACAATATATTCTGCGTAATCTAAGAGTTTCAGCTGATTTTACGCCAGTTCAATTGAAACATAAGCTTGTTCTTTAACTAATACTAGGGGTCGTCCATAAACTACGTTGCTGATTTTCCGGTTTTTTCTACCCCCCTCCCCCTGTGTTACTTTTCGTAGTGTTTTTCAAAACCCCCCCCCCCCCCCCCTAAGGTAACGTGACATATGAAATTAATTCATTCGAATGATTATATATTTTGACTAGCTCTGACAATTTTCACTAGTATTAATGACTAGTATGACTAGATACATTAAAGGAACAATTCTAACGCAAAGAAATTCACCTGGTATTTGACACAGTACCCTTAAAGGCTGCACCCGAGCTGCACTAAGTTCTGTGTTTTTGTGTAAATGCTTTCTGAAAATTGATTTATTTAAATAGTATTATTTATTCCGATTTATTGTAAACGATATAATACAAACTTATGGCAATTCATAGAAGTTTTAAAAACGAAATACAAGCCGCAGGTAGGACACGACCTTGAACCGATTTCTTCTTTCTGAGAAAGACAGTACATGTCATACGGTATCTCCTTTGATCAAGAACATTCAGGCCTTAACGCCAAAGACTGTCGCAAAAGCAAAGACCCAAATATTTCAGACGTGTGATGAGATGGTGAAGAAATACCAAAAGGTTCCTGTGTCGAGGGAAAAGGTGGTGGAAGAA
>OY986437.1:132793550-132818550 GCA_963920525.1 Dichetophora obliterata
AAAAATACCACCGAAAATACCATACGAATTGAAAAATGCCACAAAAAATACCACAAGTATGCAAAATTACCACAAAAATACCACAGAAAATACCATACGAATTAAAAAATACCACAAAATGTATTAAAAATGTAAATATTGCATACTTTTCTTACATCGAAACGCAAACAAATATTACACGTTAAATAAATAAAACATGTACATCTGTGATCAAAAATTGCAGTAAGACAAAAAAATTAGAATTAAAGCGTTTATTAAGAAATAAAGTCCGTACATGCTTTTATTTTCAAAGTATGCCCAATTTAATTCAAAACAGAGTTCTTAAAACAAAACTATTATTCTGATTGAATTCAAACTTTGAACAGAACATAGCCTTTATTTCATTTCAATATTTTGCGACTCAATTATTTGTAGCATTTCTCAATTAACCATGCTAATATTCTTTAATAAAAGAATACATAAGAAAAATGTTCTGCATTCCACTTCTGAGTGGAAGTTAAAATAAATCATAATTAAATACGACATTTGCTGTTCTATATAACATACATAACTTTTTTCGTTATACAATTGATTATATTAATAAATTAAATAAAATACAAAAAGAAAAAAGTGATATGTAGAACACCAAATATCGAATTCAATTATGATTTGTTTTCACTTTCACTCGGAAGTGGAATACAGAACATGCCTGATAATTGTTTTTGTGTCTTATTTTAATTTTTATGAATTAGTTTTACGCACTGGTATAATTGTGACTGCAGTTGTATCTACATTTAGCTGTCGATTTCTTAATTTTGTTTATTTTGTTAATATAAAAAAAAAATTTACTCCGTGTAATTTTTTTTACTGCAATAATATTAACTGAGAATTGCTGTCCTTAAGCTAATGACGCGCAGTGTATATTTAAATTGAAGAGTTCAAATATATAAACACTATTTTAAAAAAAATTGATTCCATGTTGCTTAGATACCTTAACATTAAGGTTCCATCGTAGTTTTAGGTATTTCTTTAAAAATAATGCACAAAAAGAACTATAAAAATTGCGAATAAAAACGTTTGTCACTGCGCGCACTCAAAGTAAAAAAATGTATGAACTTCAAAGTGCATTGCGGGTAAACGGTACAAAATTTTTCAACAATTTTTTCACCTAGTAATACCGAGTTTCATCATCTTTCATAGGGTACCAAACACTTCTAAAGGGTGTCCCAACAAGAACGCAATTTTTAAATTTGGCGCCATTCGAAGTGTCATTGTTTGACATTTGAACAATTGTTATTGTTTGCTAGTAGAAGGTACGAAGTTAGTAAAAATGGAGCGCTACACGAATGAACAACGCATTCTCATTGTGAAATTGTTTTACCAAAATGGTGAAAGTTTTGCGGCTACAGTTCGCAAATTGCGATCAATTTGGGGTCACAATAATGCTCCAAAAGAGTGAACTGTAAAGAGATTAATGGATAAATTTGCCGAAACTGGGTCTGTTAGTGATGTAAAGACAACAACGCGCCCTCGACCAGGTCGATTGACCGAAAATGTCGCAGCTGTACGTGATGATGTCGCTCAAACTCCATCCACCTCAATTCGACACCGAGCTCAGCAAATTGGTGCCTCCAAATCCGCTATGCAGCGAATTTTGACGAAAGATTTGCATCTTCATGCATACAAAGTTCAATTGACTCAGGAACTGAAGCCAGCTGACCATCATCAAGGTTCGTTGGGAGCGAAGGGAGTTCGTTAATTGGGTATTGGAGAGACAACATGAAAATGCTGATTTTGCCGCTAAAATCATCTTCAGTGACGAGGCCCATTTCCATCTTGATGGCTTCGTCAATAGGCAGAATTGTCCCATTTGGGGTGAGGAAAATCCTCGAGTGATTCACGAGAAGCAAATGAATCCTCAACGTGTCACTGTATGGTGTGGTTTTTGGGCTGGAGGAATCATTGGACCTTTTTTTTTATTAAAATGAGGCAGGTCAAGCGCAAACAGTCAATGGTTTTCGGTATCGTGAAATGATAACCAGTTTTTTCTTGCCTAGAATTAAAGAAATGAATGTGGAGGGCATGTGGTTCCAACGAGACGGCGCCACATGTCATACAGCCAGAGAAACAATTCAATTGCTGCATCAGTCATTTCCCGGTCGTGTTATTTCGCGTTTTGGAGATCAGAATTAGCCGCCTAGATCGTGCGATTTAACACCATTAGATTTTTTTTCTTTGGTGTTTTTTAAAGTCGATGGTTTACGCGAATAAGCCGACGACGACTCAAGACTTAAAAGAGGAAATTGGACGCTGCATTAATGAAATACCGCTGCATTTATGCAAAACGGTCATTTAAAATTTCATTAAAAGATCGCGTGTATGCCAGCAAAGCCGCGGCGGCCATCTGCACGATATATTGTTCCATACATAACCTCATTCTGTCTACTTTACGATATAATAAAGTTTCACGATTTTTTTTTTAAATATCTGTGTTTTATTTAAAATTTAAAAATTGCGCTCTTGTTGGGACACCCTTTATGTACCATTAAATTTTTTCCCATTTTGCGACGCCTGCGGGCTATGGGAAAACATAAGCTGATGGCCAATAATCTATTGTCAATGGTTTTGTCGTAAAATTTATATTTTTTAAAAAATTATATCATTTTCTTGCAAGCAGTTGGTTTGTTTATTGACTTCAATGCTATCACCTAAGATTATATAGTATAAAGATGTGCCACGTAGAACATTAAAAAGTAACAAATATTTTTCAGATCAATACGTAAGCTTTTGTGAGCGCGATGAAAAACGCTTTCTTGAGAGAAAAGTTTCCAATCATTGCATGCGCATTCTCTCTGCAATGCTCTTTCACTCTTCACTCCACAATGCTTCACAGCATAGATCACCACTGCATGGTTTCTCATAGCTAGCAAGAGTCGTGAAATTTAATGTTGTAATTGTTTTTTCCGTTGTTGTTGTTGGAACCAAGCTGTTGTGATCTCTGCTTGACAGCAACAAATGTTTTTGTTTGTTTGCATTATTTTCATGATGATTTCCTTATTTTGTGCGAAGCAGATTTTTCTTATTCACTGCTTGCTATTAATATTGACTATTTTTGATTGACTCAGCCAGTAAAATCTGCATATGTATTCAGAATCTTAAGGAAAACTAAATATCGACATACAAATCCATCCAATGAATTCCAAATTGTTTATAAATAAAATTTTTAATTCACATTGAATTTTAATTAAATGAAACTGATTAATTTCAACTATTTTTTTTCGTTATTCAGAATAATTAATTATTTTTTTATTCATATGAATGCTATTTACAAAGAATGCAATTCAAAAAGAATTTAAAATTTTTCAATATTTAATTTTTAGTACATTATTATTTTTTGGTTCATTGCCTATTCATGTGTTATTCATTATTAATTTTATAGTCATTATTAGTTTTTTATTTATTATTAATTTGGTTCATTATTCAACAGAGAATAACAAGATTTTTTTTCATTTTATTTATTATTCAAAAGTGAATGACAAATTAGAAATGAATACGAAATTTATAATGAATAAAAAATTAATAATGAATAAAAAATTAATAATGAATAAAAACTTAATAAAAAAATTAATAGCGAACATTTTATTTATAAAATAGTAGTGAATAACAAAATTTTTTATTCATTGTATTTTTATTTAATAGTGAATAACAAATTAATAACAGTGGTAAACAATTTGAAAAAAGTTTGCGCGACGAAAACGACATTGTTCGATTGAGTATTTTTTCTAGATAATAAAAATCACTAAGACTTTTCCAGGTTGGTTCGAATTTTTTTTAGAAGAATTTTCGACTTTTTTGAGATTTGAAAAATATTTCCCCAGTTGTGATCCTATAACTCTAAAAATGTTCATTTATTTTACAAGTTTTATAAATATTTACAAATGAGACATGTATACCTTTTACTTAAATTTTTATTTATTCGATTATTTGTACGATTTTTGTAGACATTTTCTGAATACTAAATTTGTAAAAGAGTTTAAAATATACCGTTTATTTAACATTTCCCCCATATTAAAGTGCGCAAAAATATGACTTCGATATATATTTTGGTTTTATTTTTACTTTGTTGTTAAAAAAAAATATTTCAACTAAAATATTAAGGTAAAAAGTATGATTGTAGCAGGTTGGACATTTACGTATTTCGGTTTTAGTAAAAATGCTCAAAACTACCTGCATCAAAGTCGACGTGGTGAGATCATACTTAAAAAATTCTTCAGACTTTATAAACCCAATTATCATATATTTAACTTAAGATTTTGTTAACAAACAATGTTCTTAGCGTTTTTAGCTAAATTTAAAAATCCCTAAACCGCAATTTTACGTTATAATAGGATTTGCAACACTGTTAACTCTTCGAAGATTAAAAAGATACGTCAAAACTAAATCAAAACAAAACAACGATATCTTCGCGCTGGTATAAATAAATAGCTGAAACACTGTGTGTCGCTGCCACGCCCCCGTTGCCAAACGCCCTTAACATGATATCAGTGAAACGGCACGAGTAAATTGTGGTCGAGTACCGAATTCCGATGCTGTGCGGCCTCCTATAACTCCAAAGCTATTCAATATCAAACATTTCAGTTGTGTGGGAGGGGTAACGACCATAAAATGTTATCAGTGAAACGTGTAAATTGTAGTCGAATACCGAATTCCGAGGCTATGCGGCCTATAACTCCAAAGCAATTCGATATCACTAATTTGAGTAAATATACTTTATAGAAAGTAAAGCAGGTGCCATGCCCCCTTGCCCAACGCCCATCACATGTTATCAGAGAAACGCTACTTGTAAATTGTGGTCGAATACCGAATTCTGAGGCTTTACGAAATACAATTATAAAGCTATCCGATATCGCATATTTGGCCTGTATAGGAGGTAATTTTGAGTATTAACCATATTTTTTAAACTCTTTCACAAATGTAGTATTTAGAAAATGTATACAAAAAATTGTTAGATCTATACAAATGATAGCTTAAATGAAAGATATAAACGTCATATTTGCAAACATGTATAATTTTTGTAATACGAAAAAATACTTTTGAAGTTATAGGATCATAACTGAGGACATATTTTTCAAAACTTAAACAAATCGAAAAATCTTTTAAAATTCTTCAATTCTTTTCGAATTGCAATCGTTCTATAATACTCATACAATTTAACACAAAGTCTATATAAATAAAACTTATTTTATGGTTTGTTTGTTTAATTGACATTTATACAAATCTAAATGGCTTAACGGACTTCGCTCAATTTGAGTACACATAATGTGTGCATCCTAGATTAGATTGTAGCATACTTAGTTTTGATCACGCTCATTCCACCCATTTTCACTTGCGTAAATTTTGATATTGAAAATATTTCTTGGATAAAATTTTTCGCAAATTAAATTTAAAAATTTCAGTAATTTTAATACCAAAAACATTCACATATCTGTAGAATTTTAGAAATTTTTGGTACAACGACTTTTTCATAAGACATAGTTCTCCAAGAATGAGAAAAAAAGAAAAGGAAAATCAAAACTTTGACTTTCGATGCAAATATATCCGCTAATTTTAAATATATTTAATTCAAATATTTTTGATCAAAGTTTTAATAAAAGTACTTTGCAAAAATAGTTTCAACTGCAGCGTTAAGTCAGTGAATATATTCTTTAATTTTTTTTCAAAAACGGTCCAAAATATTGAATTTTTACTCAAAAAATGACTCAAAAATGTTTTTGTTGTATAAATAAGAACAATTGAAAATTGAATTTCTGAGTACTTTTCATATAGTAAAGCATGTATTTGCAATAATATAATAAAAATATATAAAAGTAGTTAAATAAAAAATTTTTCCGCAAAAAAACACTTAAAAAATATTGCTTACAACATTATTCGCAGCTAAGCTTCAACTGATGGAATCATCCTAACAATAATATAACACTAAAAATATCATGTGGAAAACGGCAAAAAAAAAACCAAGTCAACACACAAAATATACCTAGATTATGTTATCTTTATGATATTATATTCTTGAAATTATATAACAAAAAGATAAGAGATAATACAAAAAATATAATAGCTTTATATTTATAATGTTCGTAGGGTAGTTTAGTATACAAATTATCTACATTTTTTAAGTAAAACCTAATGAAATTCTGCTACATTTTGTTGGCAGCTACATCGTTTATATAGATGTTTCATGCATCAAATTTTTACATATCATTTTTATTGCTTTTCAATATTATGCTTACATTTGCTCACGTTGTCGCTTACTTATTCTCTCGCTCTCAAAAGCTTTAAATCGTTCGCTCGATGACTGTCATAAAGCTTTTATGTGGATTTATGATAAATCCACATTTAAATTTTACTGTTCCATTTGCTTTTATGGCGGTGGCACATCTTTCTATTATATTATCTGTGCTATCACTATTGAAGCGATCAAATTGTTGCTTTTATTTCGCCACAAAATGATGCACGCTGCACAGTGTCTTAAACCAATACAAAGTTTTGAAAGAAATAGGAGTCATCGCAGATTGCTGAAATTTTTAACATAAGTTCAAGCTACATCTAATAATATATATTAAACAAATTTTTAAAATCTGCCCGCAACCATGCTTATTTCCCAAATAAAACAAAATTTTAAAACGCTAAATTTTTTTTTGTATTGAAGTTATATCAAAACAACTCACTCAAGAATCAGAAACATATATGAAGATAAAATAATGTTGCCACGCCCATCTACCATACTTTTTATACAATATTTGCATAGCATTAAGGTGTAGTCGTCTACCAACAAAATTTGGTATATACAATTAAATTAACTATATCAGATCGCCCACAACTACGCCTTATAACACAAAGTTTTAAAATGCTATATTTTTTTTCGTATTGAAGTTATAAACATAACATATATGTAGATAAAAAAGGTTGCCACGCCCACCCATACTTTTTATACAATATTTGCATAGCATTAAGAAGGAGTAATCGTATAAGTACTAATAGAATTTGATATATAAGTTTAAATGGACTATATAAGAGCACTTACGAAAAATTTTGCAAATCCGCCAACAACCTCGCTATACCTCCAATATAGCAAAACATTTTAAAACGCAATAATTGTTCTCGTATTGAAGTTTTATTAAAACAGCTCACTCAAGATTCTAAAATATTTATTAGACCGTCCCACTTTATCAACGTTTTTCGAAAAGTTCCCGGGCACGTTGATTTATACTAACGGTAAATAGTCGCGCAATTGGCTTAAAGGCTTTTTGGCTAAAAATGGATTTTTTTCGAAAAAAAAGATATTTCTTATTCAGTATTTTGCATAAAACTATGAAACTGATGAAACAATTTTTTACAATTTATACTAATTTAAAAGCTAAAAAAATTGTCCATCTTATATTATAAGAAAAATTGGATTTTGTTCAGTACATTTTTTTAAAAGCTCTGCAAAGTGAAATTTTAATTAAATTTTTTCGAAAAATTGGTAACTTCAACTCCATTACCCGCGTATTTTGAAGAAATTTGCAGCAAAAATTTTGATGTTTAATTTGAAGATACATAATATGGTATTTTTACCAAAAAGCAACACAACAGCATAGTGAATTTTTTCGAAAAACATTCAATTTTATTTTTATTAAACTTAGCTACATAATTAGTTATGTAAATAACCATAAGAAAAAAAATTATACGACATTAGTTTAAGTTGCGAAGTATTGTACGTTTTCTGTTGTCCTGATGATTTTTATTGTAATGTTCAATTACTTGGATAACACAATTTTGCTGTCCTGGATCCATTGTCCGCGTATTATTTACCATTTTTAGAAGCCCTATATCTCTTTATGCTGAATCATTTAAAATAGTAAAATTTTTAAAAATTTTTTTATATCCAAAAAATTTTCATTCGTACGGCACAAGGAAGGATGCATCTCAATAAATTCCTTACAAGAAAAAATATTGAAAAACAATATAGTATAGTAAAGCCAATGAAGGTCTCAAAGGCCAACTCATAGCAGAGAAACTGTTTAACAACAAAAAAATAACAGTAAATTGCAATATAATGCATCGTAGTGCTGAGAACATATTATGGCTATTCACAATCTAGTGCAAATGGTCTTGCACCGAAATGGTAAAATGGTAAAATATACAGTTACTCTACACTAAGGAAATAAAAAGGAATGCATTTACTACGCTATTGCATATATACAATACTAAAATCCATAGCTAAGATTTGCAATACTAAATGGCAAACTGATTGCTGATTTTAAAAAAAAGTAAAGGCGAAAAAAACTGATATGGAAGACAAGCGAATAAAAAAATCACATAATTGTGCTTAAAAATTTTTTCGACATAAAATTGAGTTAAGCAAAATTTCCAGAGGAAAATAATTTTGCTTTTCATCAATAAGCTGTGAATTTCATGTTTTGCAACAACTATAGCAAATTATATAAAAAAGACCGTTCACGATTGATAAGAATTTTTTAAAATTTTTTACAAAAGCACAAATTTCCAAAATACACGCGATTGTGAATTGCCCCACTAAAAAAAATTACATTAAGGTTCGTGCTTTTGTTAGATTGTTGTTGTTTCGAAGAATGATCAATAGCTGATCAATAGCATAAGATCCGTCACAAGATTACTAAACGCAATTATTAGATGTCTAAACTCAAGCTATCGTAAAAAAGCGATACGTCATTTTCTTAATTGCTAATCTTTGAAAGGATGCAGAAAAAACTTTGTACACATAATAAAGTATCACTATTTTGTTTGTAACGGTTCACATATTTCTGGAAAAAGGTCGGAGTTAGTGCAATAAAAATATCGTTTTTTCCGATACTTTGAGTTTAGTCATTATTCCTTGTGACCACAGAAATTGTCATTTAAATAATTGCACGTTACAAAATAAAGTTGAATGTCTTTCAAATATAGCTAATATCATATACATATTACTTTTACATACCTACTTATATAGCTACGTTTAATAAAAATAAAATTGAATTTTTTTCGAAAAAATTCACTGTGCACTTGTGTTGCTTTTTTGAAAAAATACCATCTTCAAATTGTACTTCAAAATTTTTGCCGTAAAATGCCTCTAATTACGAAATTTACATAAGCAAAAACTTTTTCTTCATGCTCTTTTAACATGGGGTAATGTGATTTGAAGTTATCAAATTTTTGAAAAAATTTTAATCAAAATATCACTTTGCAGAGTTTTTAAAAAATGTACTGAACAAAATGCAATTTTTCTTATAGCATAAGATGGAAAATTTTATTAGCTTTTAAATATGTGTAAATTGATAAACATGGTTTCATTAGTTTCGTAGTTATATGCAAAATACTGAAGAAGAAATTTCTTGTTTTTTCGACAAAATGAATTTTTAGCCAGAAAGCCTTTAAGCCTTTTGCGCGACTATTACGACTATTTCCAGTTGACGACCGAAATTATGATGCTGATTTAATATTTGCACTCGCTATTGTACTTTCCATGGCTAAATGTTGTTGTTTGTACTGGGACGCCAATTCAGCAGCTTTTTTTTTGTCCTGTAACGCGATCACTGCCATCCTCGAATTCCTAAGCTGACCTTCGTTTCTCCGTGAGGATGACCTAGGTTGGTCATTAGTCAGCGAGACTTCAAATATTTCTTAGGTTAGGTAAGTGTGGCTGTCTCAAACGAGACACACTTAGGCCAACGAAGCTTATTGTGATACCAATGGTTAAATTTTCCTATCTTTATTTAAACCAGTTTGAGCTGTTTACTTAGCCTAGGATTCGGTAAACTGAAGATTCCGAGAGTTCGTCAAGGTCATCAAAGAACCAGTTACCTAAGTGGAGGAAGCGTTTTTGAGCCAGCGCTGGGCAAGTGCAGAGGAAATGTACTGTAGATTCTTCCTCCTCCCCATCTCTACATCTTCTGCAGAAGTCGTTGTGAGGTATGTTCAATCTTTGAGCGTGTCTGCCAATAACGCAGTGCCCTGTAAGGTTCCCTACCATGGTGCTAAGGTAGTCTCTTCTGAGAGAATTTAGTTCTGTTGAATGCTTGGGGTTGAGTTAGGGCCAGATTTGCCTCGTTATGGTACACGTGTTACTTGCTGACCATCTGTTGTTGATTGCGATACCGAATAACTCATGTGCAAGGAGTTTACATGTGGTGAGAGGAATACCAAGGCTTTCCTTATCTATAGATAGCTGTTTGGTAGTACCTGTACGAGCGAGTTTATCTGCTTTGCAGTTACCTATAAAATCCTTATGTCCAGAAATCCAGCATTGAAGGATTTTGAGCTATTCTATCTCGTTTAGAGATCTGCGGCAGTTGAGAACTGTTTCAGATGTTATTTCAACAGTTCTTAGGGCTTTCAAAGTGGCTTGACTGTCAGATAGCATGCAAATATTCATGGAAGATATCTCATTCACCTGAAGCCAAGTTAACGCTTCATGTATAGCAGCGATTTCAGCTTTAAGTACACTTCAATGGTTAGGAAGCCTGAAGGCTAAGTTAATGCTTAATGCTTCTGAGAAGACTCCTCCACCTACTTTGCCATCTAGTTTTGATCCATCAGTAAAGATCTCAATGACATTGTGAGGAGAAGGGTTACCTATTTCCCTCTCTTCTCGAGAGGGAATGGATACATCTAACCTCCTCTCAAAGGATAGTTTTTGTGTGATGTAGTCGATAGACCTACAGCATTTGATTTATCAGTGCTATCAGAGCGGCATCCACCCCAAGCTCCGTTAGCGCATTAGTGATAGCTCTTGCTTCAACGTTATTAAAGACCCCTTCTATATCAATAAAAGCTATCATCGTATATTCCTTCTGATGGAAAGATTTTTCAATATATGGAGTGGAGACCTGTTTTCACGGATTTGCCTTTGGTGAAAGCATGTTGTGCTATTGACAGTGGCTTTTCTTCTATTTTAAATCTGAAGTGAATATCGATTAATCTTTTGCGGATCTTTAGAAGAAATGATAAGAGACTAATTGGTCGAAAATAGGTATAAAGATAACCTTCACATTACGCCAACGTTTGGGAATGTGATTTAGGTCAGGCAACTTTGGTAGATCAACAAAAGTCGCTCTTTAATGATGCCGTACGACTTCTGAATTTCAATGGGAACTATACCGCCAGGTCCTGGAGACTTAAAAGGTTTGAAGCTATTGATGGCTCATTCGAGATTTGTTTGTGCGAGTTTTTTTAGTCATCTGTTCACGGATAGTAACTGATCTTCCTGAATTGGAGTACTACATATCTCTGAGCATTCCGGAAAGTGAGTTTCCACTAAAACATTCAGCGATTCCGCACTGCTGGTAGTCCAAGCACCATCTTTCTTTTTCAAGAAGCTCGGATTAGAGGGAACCGTTGCTAGAATTTTGCTAAGCCTTGACGGCTCTGAGGTTTGCGATACTTTTTCCAAAAGATCCTCCAGGCTTGTCTTTGTGTTTTTCTCAATTCATTCTTGTATTCTTTTAGATACTCTTTATAGTTCGTCCACGAATCTGAGAATCTAGTGGCTTTTGCCTTAAAAAAGAGTTTTCTGGACTTATTATTGAGCTCCTCGATTCCTTTGTTCCACCAGGGTGGCTTTTGCATCCCTCTCGGTGTTTTTACGGACAAGCGGTAACGAGAGCATTGTTATTGGAATTTGTGAAACTATCCATTACGTAGTCTAGCAATTGTTTACAGGAGGGATGACTGAATGGTCCAGTTGAGAGATATATTTTTAACGTGTCTAAGTAAAGATCCCAGTAAACTTTTTTGAGGTTGCGAAAGCTGCTCGGTTTTGTAGCAAAATCATCAACATCAAAGAGAATATATTTATTATCTGAAAAGGTGTGTTCTTTTGAATTTCTCTAGGTCCTTATTCTAGATCCTTATATGGTCAGAGGCAAGGATAATATCTAAGACTTCCTGCCTATTACTAATAATGAAGGTCGGTTGATAGCCTACATAACTTATGTTTAGATTGGTATTCAGGAAGAAGTTAAAAAGAGGCTCACCGCGTTCGTTGGTGTCTGAACTTCCCCAGATCACGTGATGAGCATTGGCATCGCACCCTATGATGAGGTCTCTTGATTCCGATGCTGCAGTGGAGACCAGTTTTGTCATGTTGTCATCTGTGAGGAACTCCTGGATCATGCGCGAGATATGCTGAGATGAGCAATAGGCTACTTTGGCTCAACTCGACGCTTATAACTGAAATTAGAAAGAGTAAATGCGCTCAAAATTTTTTTGATTAAAATACACGCTCTTGGTTTACCTTATGATTTGGTAAACACAAGCGTATAGACTGGAGTCCTGAGTCCGCATACCAGGCCGCAGACTACCCACGGCTCCAGGATCATCTCTATGATCTCATCTCCGTTCTTGGAAAGCCGGAGGATTAGGCTGGCGGACGCAACCTTCGAGTGATGGAGGTTAATTTGAACTTAAAAATTTTGATGTTTAATTTGAAGATACATAATATGGTATTTTTACCAAAAAGCAACACAACAGCATAGTGAATTTTTTCGAAAAACATTCAATTTTATTTTTATTAAACTTAGCTACATAATTAGTTATGTAAATAACCATAAGAAAAAAAATTATACGACATTAGTTTAAGTTGCGAAGTATTGTACGTTTTCTGTTGTCCTGATGATTTTTATTGTAATGTTCAATTACTTGGATAACACAATTTTGCTGTCCTGGATCCATTGTCCGCGTATTATTTACCATTTTTAGAAGCCCTATATCTCTTTATGCTGAATCATTTAAAATAGTAAAATTTTTAAAAATTTTTTTATATCCAAAAAATTTTCATTCGTACGGCACAAGGAAGGATGCATCTCAATAAATTCCTTACAAGAAAAAATATTGAAAAACAATATAGTATAGTAAAGCCAATGAAGGTCTCAAAGGCCAACTCATAGCAGAGAAACTGTTTAACAACAAAAAAATAACAGTAAATTGCAATATAATGCATCGTAGTGCTGAGAACATATTATGGCTATTCACAATCTAGTGCAAATGGTCTTGCACCGAAATGGTAAAATGGTAAAATATATAGTTACTCTACACTAAGGAAATAAAAAGGAATGCATTTACTACGCTATTGCATATATACAATACTAAAATCCATAGCTAAGATTTGCAATACTAAATGGCAAACTGATTGCTGATTTTAAAAAAAAGTAAAGGCGAAAAAAACTGATATGGAAGACAAGCGAATAAAAAAATCACATAATTGTGCTTAAAAATTTTTTCGACATAAAATTGAGTTAAGCAAAATTTCCAGAGGAAAATAATTTTGCTTTTCATCAATAAGCTGTGAATTTCATGTTTTGCAACAACTATAGCAAATTATATAAAAAAGACCGTTCACGATTGATAAGAATTTTTTAAAATTTTTTACAAAAGCACAAATTTCCAAAATACACGCGATTGTGAATTGCCCCACTAAAAAAAATTACATTAAGGTTCGTGCTTTTGTTAGATTGTTGTTGTTTCGAAGAATGATCAATAGCTGATCAATAGCATAAGATCCGTCACAAGATTACTAAACGCAATTATTAGATGTCTAAACTCAAGCTATCGTAAAAAAGCGATACGTCATTTTCTTAATTGCTAATCTTTGAAAGGATGCAGAAAAAACTTTGTACACATAATAAAGTATCACTATTTTGTTTGTAACGGTTCACATATTTCTGGAAAAAGGTCGGAGTTAGTGCAATAAAAATATCGTTTTTTCCGATACTTTGAGTTTAGTCATTATTCCTTGTGACCACAGAAATTGTCATTTAAATAATTGCACGTTACAAAATAAAGTTGAATGTCTTTCAAATATAGCTAATATCATATACATATTACTTTTACATACCTACTTATATAGCTACGTTTAATAAAAATAAAATTGAATTTTTTTCGAAAAAATTCACTGTGCACTTGTGTTGCTTTTTTGAAAAAATACCATCTTCAAATTGTACTTCAAAATTTTTGCCGTAAAATGCCTCTAATTACGAAGTTTACATAAGCAAAAACTTTTTCTTCATGCTCTTTTAACATGGGGTAATGTGATTTGAAGTTATCAAATTTTTGAAAAAATTTTAATCAAAATATCACTTTGCAGAGTTTTTAAAAAATGTACTGAACAAAATGCAATTTTTCTTATAGCATAAGATGGAAAATTTTATTAGCTTTTAAATATGTGTAAATTGATAAACATGGTTTCATTAGTTTCGTAGTTATATGCAAAATACTGAAGAAGACATTTCTTGTTTTTTCGACAAAATGAATTTTTAGCCAGAAAGCCTTTAAGCCTTTTGCGCGACTATTACGACTATTTCCAGTTGACGACCGAAATTATGATGCTGATTTAATATTTGCACTCGCTATTGTACTTTCCATGGCTAAATGTTGTTGTTTGTACTGGGACGCCAATTCAGCAGCTTTTTTTTTGTCCTGTAACGCGATCACTGCCATCCTCGAATTCCTAAGCTGACCTTCGTTTCTCCGTGAGGATGACCTAGGTTGGTCATTAGTCAGCGAGACTTCAAATATTTCTTAGGTTAGGTAAGTGTGGCTGTCTCAAACGAGACACACTTAGGCCAACGAAGCTTATTGTGATACCAATGGTTAAATTTTCCTATCTTTATTTAAACCAGTTTGAGCTGTTTACTTAGCCTAGGATTCGGTAAACTGAAGATTCCGAGAGTTCGTCAAGGTCATCAAAGAACCAGTTACCTAAGTGGAGGAAGCGTTTTTGAGCCAGCGCTGGGCAAGTGCAGAGGAAATGTACTGTAGATTCTTCCTCCTCCCCATCTCTACATCTTCTGCAGAAGTCGTTGTGAGGTATGTTCAATCTTTGAGCGTGTCTGCCAATAACGCAGTGCCCTGTAAGGTTCCCTACCATGGTGCTAAGGTAGTCTCTTCTGAGAGAATTTAGTTCTGTTGAATGCTTGGGGTTGAGTTAGGGCCAGATTTGCCTCGTTATGGTACACGTGTTACTTGCTGACCATCTGTTGTTGATTGCGATACCGAATAACTCATGTGCAAGGAGTTTACATGTGGTGAGAGGAATACCAAGGCTTTCCTTATCTATAGATAGCTGTTTGGTAGTACCTGTACGAGCGAGTTTATCTGCTTTGCAGTTACCTATAAAATCCTTATGTCCAGAAATCCAGCATTGAAGGATTTTGAGCTATTCTATCTCGTTTAGAGATCTGCGGCAGTTGAGAACTGTTTCAGATGTTATTTCAACAGTTCTTAGGGCTTTCAAAGTGGCTTGACTGTCAGATAGCATGCAAATATTCATGGAAGATATCTCATTCACCTGAAGCCAAGTTAACGCTTCATGTATAGCAGCGATTTCAGCTTTAAGTACACTTCAATGATTAGGAAGCCTGAAGGCTAAGTTAATGCTTAATGCTTCTGAGAAGACTCCTCCACCTACTTTGCCATCTAGTTTTGATCCATCAGTAAAGATCTCAATGACATTGTGAGGAGAAGGGTTACCTATTTCCCTCTCTTCTCGAGAGGGAATGGATACATCTAACCTCCTCTCAAAGGATAGTTTTTGTGTGATGTAGTCGATAGACCTACAGCATTTGATTTATCAGTGCTATCAGAGCGGCATCCACCCCAAGCTCCGTTAGCGCATTAGTGATAGCTCTTGCTTCAACGTTATTAAAGACCCCTTCTATATCAATAAAAGCTATCATCGTATATTCCTTCTGATGGAAAGATTTTTCAATATATGGAGTGGAGACCTGTTTTCACGGATTTGCCTTTGGTGAAAGCATGTTGTGCTATTGACAGTGGCTTTTCTTCTATTTTAAATCTGAAGTGAATATCGATTAATCTTTTGCGGATCTTTAGAAGAAATGATAAGAGACTAATTGGTCGAAAATAGGTATAAAGATAACCTTCACATTACGCCAACGTTTGGGAATGTGATTTAGGTCAGGCAACTTTGGTAGATCAACAAAAGTCGCTCTTTAATGATGCCGTACGACTTCTGAATTTCAATGGGAACTATACCGCCAGGTCCTGGAGACTTAAAAGGTTTGAAGCTATTGATGGCTCATTCGAGATTTGTTTGTGCGAGTTTTTTTAGTCATCTGTTCACGGATAGTAACTGATCTTCCTGAATTGGAGTACTACATATCTCTGAGCATTCCGGAAAGTGAGTTTCCACTAAAACATTCAGCGATTCCGCACTGCTGGTAGTCCAAGCACCATCTTTCTTTTTCAAGAAGCTCGGATTAGAGGGAACCGTTGCTAGAATTTTGCTAAGCCTTGACGGCTCTGAGGTTTGCGATACTTTTTCCAAAAGATCCTCCAGGCTTGTCTTTGTGTTTTTCTCAATTCATTCTTGTATTCTTTTAGATACTCTTTATAGTTCGTCCACGAATCTGAGAATCTAGTGGCTTTTGCCTTAAAAAAGAGTTTTCTGGACTTATTATTGAGCTCCTCGATTCCTTTGTTCCACCAGGGTGGCTTTTGCATCCCTCTCGGTGTTTTTACGGACAAGCGGTAACGAGAGCATTGTTATTGGAATTTGTGAAACTATCCATTACGTAGTCTAGCAATTGTTTACAGGAGGGATGACTGAATGGTCCAGTTGAGAGATATATTTTTAACGTGTCTAAGTAAAGATCCCAGTAAACTTTTTTGAGGTTGCGAAAGCTGCTCGGTTTTGTAGCAAAATCATCAACATCAAAGAGAATATATTTATTATCTGAAAAGGTGTGTTCTTTTGAATTTCTCTAGGTCCTTATTCTAGATCCTTATATGGTCAGAGGCAAGGATAATATCTAAGACTTCCTGCCTATTACTAATAATGAAGGTCGGTTGATAGCCTACATAACTTATGTTTAGATTGGTATTCAGGAAGAAGTTAAAAAGAGGCTCACCGCGTTCGTTGGTGTCTGAACTTCCCCAGATCACGTGATGAGCATTGGCATCGCACCCTATGATGAGGTCTCTTGATTCCGATGCTGCAGTGGAGACCAGTTTTGTCATGTTGTCATCTGTGAGGAACTCCTGGATCATGCGCGAGATATGCTGAGATGAGCAATAGGCTACTTTGGCTCAACTCGACGCTTATAACTGAAATTAGAAAGAGTAAATGCGCTCAAAATTTTTTTGATTAAAATACACGCTCTTGGTTTACCTTATGATTTGGTAAACACAAGCGTATAGACTGGAGTCCTGAGTCCGCATACCAGGCCGCAGACTACCCACGGCTCCAGGATCATCTCTATGATCTCATCTCCGTTCTTGGAAAGCCGGAGGATTAGGCTGGCGGACGCAACCTTCGAGTGATGGAGGTTAATTTGAACTACTCTCATCATCAAGGCTGCTAGTAGACACCTTAACCTCTATGACTGTTGTGTCGGACTCATCGTCTGATTTTAGGAGGTCATCCTCTAGGGAGGACAACCCGAAGGTCTGCGCCAGTTCTGCTATGGAGCTTGCGCTTTCAGATACTGGTGCAGGTGAGCAGCTTTGAGTGGAAGAGGCATCTTTAATTGGGTTGGAAGCCTGCACTTCCTCCAATCATGCCTCATCTTTCTTGTATATCCTCAATATGATAGATGAGAAACCAAAGTCTACCACGAATCGTTTGGATGACAAGAAGGCCAGGGACTCCTGATTGATAGCTAAAATTACCGATCTATAGTCCCCCTTTGACTCTTCAGCCCCTGTCACTTTCCAATTCGTTGTTAGTAGGCCATGGTTTCCCAACCTGATCCTATTAAGGATGGTTTGAGGGTCAGAGCATACGGCTGGGACACTAGCTCGCACTCTTGGTCTGTTAGGGATCTGGTCCCTATATACGACCACGAGGTTGGCACCCGGCCATATCTTTCTTAGATGGCTATCTTGTATAGAT
This sequence comes from Dichetophora obliterata, assembly GCA_963920525.1. Taxonomy (NCBI): domain Eukaryota; kingdom Metazoa; phylum Arthropoda; class Insecta; order Diptera; family Sciomyzidae; genus Dichetophora; species Dichetophora obliterata. The sequence goes on from OY986437.1 coordinate 132,811,435, forward strand.
CCAGGCACCTTTGGTCAGCACATGCGATCAGCTTCACTATCGTGACAGAAAGGTATCCCTTACCAGGAAATTCCTTCGAGAGCCGAATGAACATTAAGGGCAACTTGTCCTCAATGCTCCTTCACTTATCAGGCGATACGCTGCCGACTTTTTCGCTTTTTCGATCACCGCAATGGTAATCTGCCCAGATGCGATCTCGCTGAACAGTTTAGAAGTGGTTGTGCTACCACAGATTTTCTTTGCCTTCGGCTGAGGGACCTCTTCTTAAAATCTCTGACGCTTAGGGGCAACGGTTTGGGTTTAGGAGGAGTCTGTGACTCCTCCAAGATGTCCACCGCCCACTTCCAGGACGACTTCTGTTCCTCGGTACGTTGGTTTTCGGGGATTCGCGAGATACGATCCCGTACTGTCAACGCTGCTTTCCGAGCAACATCACGCTTCTTTTTAGTGGGAGACGTTCTTTTGGCCGAGGCCTTCTTACAGCTTCCACTGATGACAGGGTGTTTGGTCTCTACACTAGATTCAGTCGCTGAATGAGCATTTAAAGACCGCGCGTCTGCAGGATGTTGGCCAGGAGTAGCGTTTAAAGACCGAGTGTCTGATGTAGCTAAAGGCTCCAACTGGTTGGCATTGAAAGACTGCCCGTCTGTGTTCTTGGTCGTACGACTACCCCCCCCAGCAAGATGAAGAGAGTTAAACCGACAGGCTCTGAGACCGATCCTCGAACGGGATCGGGTCCATATTCAGGAAACGAAGGATCCTCGTGTGCAGCCCTGATCCAACCCGAGATTTGGTTCAGAGTCTGTCAGTAGAGTGGTCAAAAAATAGAGAGGGGAAAAGATTTCGACCGCGCCTTAACCCCAATTACGCAGTAAGGCTACAGTTACTCTCTGAGGCGGCCAGGTATCCTAAGGTGTTGCCTTAAGCAATTTAAGTTTATTGAAATCTTCTTCACAAATTCCCACTTTAAAAAAAGTAGTCTACTTTACTGTGGATCTACTTTATTATTAATTATGCGTTATTAAAATTTTTCTTTATTATTAAATATAGAGTAGATAGTCACAATCCTAGTACCGAGACTAATACAGAATAGGTATCTCCTGAAAATCTTTGCATTACAGTCAGGCGCGGTATCAATTGCATTACCGAGGCAATCTAGATTAGGTTTTAAGTTGTCTGTTCAAAAATTTATTTTATTGTATATCTTCACACGGTATTCTTCAAGGCCAAAAAATTTGACTAAAAATTGATCCAAAGCCGGCTAACGCAGTACGTTTATATTTTTATCATTTGGAGATAAGAAATCAGTTCAAATTAACATCCTACTTGCAGCCTTTCGTTAGTTATTAGAATTGTTATATTTGGGCATAGGACATTTCATGATCTTTCGTAAACAAGCACCATCGGGAAAAAAATTAATTGGTGACTAAAAACTAAAGTTGTTAATAAAAAAAAAGACTATACGTAAATTTAAATCTTAATATGTAAACAGAATTAATAAAATTACTTACTTTTTCTACTTAACCAATTTACTTTTTAATGCAATATTAAATAAAAAATGTTCTACTTATTAACAAAAACTATGAAGCTGCTCACAAGTTTACAATTTGCTATCCCGCGGAGCACTAAACATGTTTATGCAAAAGAACAGGTTATCATAATAACATTTATAACAAGTTTTCATAAAAAATTTTTAAACTTCTGAAAAATCGGCATGTAACAACTAGCCCCTGCTCCCCTGCTACATAAAATTTTCAAGCTAAATTAAAAATGATTATTTTATTTTTTGAAGCACATCATAAAAATACTGGAAGATATGAAATTAAAATTAAGAACAATCATGGAAATCTCACTTCTTGTTGTTGGCTTGACATAATATCAAAGCCGGAAATAATTGGAATTACAGATATCAATTGCAGTCCTTATGAAACTATATGTGTTGATGTAATAGTAGAAGCTAATCCTAAACCAAAAATAACATGGACAAGAGGGAGTGAAAACCTCTGCAATAATGATACATGTGACGTTATCGCTGACGTTGATGCTGAAAAGTATAGATTAGTTTTTAAATCAGTTGCACCAACTGACGGTGATACATATACCATAACAGCTGTCAATGAACAAGGCACAACAGTTCAAAACTTTAAATTGAATGTTCATGGTAAATATTACTTTACAATATTGAAGGGGTACTTACTTTTTAATATTTAAGTTGAGAAGCCAAGATTCGTGATACCACCAGAGGATAGAGTCGTTCACGATAACAGTTCTTGTAATATAAAAGTACGTGTTCATGGAATACCACTACCCAAAATTGAATGGATGAAAGAAGGCATACTCATAGACTATTCAGAGCTCAGTACTAGTAATGAAAATCTTTATAAGGTGGTTTTTGATGCTGGTAGTGATAACCAAGTAACAAGCGAGTTTGAAATACTTGTATTTAGTCAAAAAGACGCAGGAAAAGTAAGTTTAAAATATTTGATTTAGTAATAAGTCTCTAAGTTATTTTTTTAAAGTATTTGGCACAAGCAAAAAATGAAGTAGGAGTTGCTGAAGAAAACTTTGAGCTATCCTTACAGCAATTACCTCCAATATTTGTAAAAAAAATTGAGAAGGCATTAGAAATACCGGAAGGAAAATCAATTGTCTTGCAGTGTGTTGTTGATGCAAGTCCACTGCCAATAGTAAAGTGGTATAGGGATGAGACAGAATTATTGCCGAATGAAAAGTAAGTAATAAAATGCAATATTGAATTTTTCACCATTACTTTTTGCATTACAGTGTCAAGCTTACCAGCACTTCAGATGGAGAAATTAAACTGGAAATATCAAACGCCATGCCAAGTGATTCTGGTGCTTATAAACTTTTGTTATCAAATTCAAATGGCGTTAGCATCGGCCTTTGCGCTGTAGCTATAACACGTAAGTATATTTATCGAATTAGTTTCTTATGAGGTTGTTGTTTCAATGGAGAATTTAATGAAAAGTAGTATTTAATACACTCGCCACACGAACCGAACACGTCTTTTTCACTCGTCGCTCGGAATTCAACTGTCCTCGCTACTTTTCGGTGATGCCAAATGGTTATTTAAAACAATTTCGCTCGCTTAGAAATGATAATTCCCACAACTCGACTATCCTGCTATGCATTTGATTGGGATGCGCCTTCGTCGTAGTTTTCATCAGGAGAGGTAGGCCATGGCCTACTCAGTACAAGTGGTTGTTTGTTTCGGTCTTTCGCTGGTTCCTATCTTTATAACGCCGTTAGTATAGTTAGGTTTAGTTTTCTTTATCTCGTAAGGCCCCATTTTGATTCAAACGAGCAGCTCAAAAAGCGTTGTATCGGTACTTCTAGGGTATGTACAACTTTAAACTTGCTGCACCTTTACGAAATATTTATACCATTTCGTTGGATCTTCAATGCTAAGCTTTGCTAAGACTGTGGTCTCTCAACTTGGCCATTTACTCGAGGCAGTCCAGTTGTGATTTGAAAATGCTTAATATTTTCAACCTCGCATTATTCTCGAAAGTCATCTGAAGTAAAAGCAGAACCTCGATCGGAAAGTTCTTTCGTTTTCTTAAATGCAAAATGTCCCTTTTCGTGTGCTTGTCGGATATTTTTTTTTGCATGCTTCTCGGTACTACTACTTATTCGCAATCATCTAGCAATTTATATAAAATATTACCTTTTATAAAGTAGTCGTTGTGTGATGACTTTTCTTGAAGCACGGCTGTGATTGCAATCACTTCTTCATCTTGGGACTTTGCATGGCATATCTTTGTCAAAACTGTATCTTTGCGAATAACCATAAATGCGTGTCGGCTCAGGGCATCAATGAGTCTCATCTGCGAACATGCTCGATGTTGACGACATAATCGTATTCTTGCAAAAATAAAATCCAGTGTGCAACTCTAGTGCTGAAGTCCTTTTTTGCAAAGTCTTTGTTAACGCATTACAATTGGTAACGAGTTTGAAATGTAATCCAAGAAGGTAAGCTCGAAACTATTTCAGCGCCCCGATGACAGCTAATATCTCTAATTTGTAACTGGTATAATTCCTCTCAGCATATGTATGTAGTCTTTTTTCTCATATAGTAGACTGGATGTAGTTGTCCATCGTAAGGATATTGCTGCAAAAGAACGGCGCCATATCCGGCAATCGACGCATGTATATGAACCTCAGTTTCGTAGTTCTGGTTGAAAATATTTAATTCAGGCTCTTCACTTAATAATTTTTTTTATATGTGAAATGAATAATTTTCCTCATCCACAATTTAAAATTTTCCACCTTGCTTTCTCAAATAACGACTTCGCAATCAATGAAAAGTTGGGGATAAATTTTCTGAAATACCTAGCGAGTCCAAGGAAGCTTTCTAGTTGCTTTAAGTTTTGTGGCATCTTATATTTCAAAAGAACTTAAATTTTTTCTGGAGATAGCGACATCTGATAATTTTCTATGATGTGATCAAGAAACTAAATCCTTTTTTAAAAAATGGCACTTTTAAAGTTCAGTTCTAGGCCAAACCTTGATTACTTCCTCTAAATTTTCTACTACCCTTTTCTCATCCTTTTCTGGAATGATGATACCATCGATGTATCCTGCTTGCATCTTCTAGTAAAATCTCGAAAGATTGCATTAACGTGCCTCTGAAACACACGAAGGTTACGAATGATGTATATTTTTGACTTGATGTTGCGACGGGCACATGGAAAAATATATTTTTAAGATTTATAGTGCCAAATATTTTAGCATTCTGTAATTAATCCAACTGATCTTCTTTATTATTTTATTTCTTTATTATTTCTATAAAAATCAATACAAAGTCTGGGTGAACTGTTTCGTTTTTTACTAATACGATCGGACTACTAAATTCAGTTTCAGATACTTCAAAAATATTGTCTTTAAACCATTGTTAAATTTGTTGGTTTACTTAGACTTATTGGTAACCGACGTGGCTTAAAAAAAAATCGGGGTTTCCTCTTGTAAAATAATATTAATTTCAACATTTGTTGATTTCGATTTTTCTGGCCGGTAGCTATTTCGATTTAGTTCACGCACTTTGTTTTTCGCTTCGTTACCCGCACTTTGTTCAATATCGACATCTTTATATTCGGAAATTATGTCAGTTCGCATTATTACGTGCACTTAATTGTCTATTTTTTTTATAAAAAGTCCATCTGAGTTTATATAAATTTCAGCCTGAGAGCAAAAGTCCTCAACAATAACAACATCGACACTTTGATGGTACAATCAAAAAGTTTGTACATGAAAAAATCTATCCGTTGTTAAACGTTGTAGTTGACTGATCATCAACTACAATGTCATAATTGCCTACTGGCTTAAATTTACCCTGTCAAAAACCAATAAGACTTTCATTTTCAGACATGCACTAGGTACAATTTTTTGCAATATGTCCATAAGGTTGACATTGGAAACACTTCGTACGCTTTTCTTTATTCTAACACTCAGCAGACTTGTGATATTTTCCACCACAATTATAAAAAATTAGTTGTTTTTTTTATCTCTCACATATATATCGGTTTTTTGTATAAAGTATGGGCTGATTGCTTATTATTGTCTCGAACTATTTCGTAATATTTAAGCTTTTCTTTAAATTCTTTAAAGCTGTTTGAACCACAAAAAATTGTCTTTTTATATTCAAATCTTTAATACCGTCAATTACGTATTGTATTAACTCACTGCCTTCGATTATTTCACGCGACGCAATATCTTTCATGTGCAGAAAATATTATTGCTCGCTTTCATCTTTGTTTATTTTTCTGTCTATCAATTGCTTGTGTAATTGTGCACTGATCACTGTTGTATTATACTCATCTACAGAGATTTTTTAATTTACACCAAGAAACTATTCCTCTTTCGCTTGAAATAAAAAGGTTTTCCAGTCCTGTCAACGACTTTTCAGCAAACACGAATTTTTGGAATTCATCAAAATACATAATAGTAGCAGTTTCTTCAAACTTGCGAACCTTTATTCCAATAGGAATTTCGCCACTTTGTAACGGCACAAAATTTCACCGCTGCAAATTACTTTTGATTGGGGTTGTTCACGATGTAGCGTATTTGTGATAAATGTTGGTACAAAATTTACCCGATTTACAAACTATTGTGAATGTACCTTCAATAATATCTGGTATTTTTTCTCTTTGCTACACAAGTGTACGCTAAGCAAAGTAAAATTTTATTGTGTAATTTTGTAGTATGAAACGTATGAAAAATAATCAAATCTATCCAAAATACACCATGTAATGCCAAATACGCAGCATCGTGAATAACCCTAATATTTATTTGCTTCAATTTTGTTTTCTCGTATGAACGCTGAACGTGACACCATACACATTTTCACCCCAATTTACTTCTCTGGCCTCCCTGATGGTATTCAGAATAATCAAAATGGCTTGCAAATGTGGCGTGCAACTTCAGCCTATGAACATGGAATTTCTTAAAATAAGACTACTTGATCTCGGCCAGTGTTTGGCAAACACGAGCGCACACACACAAACGTAATGTATGCTTGTGATCGTTGGCTGAGAGATAGACTGAACGCTCCTAAGCATTAAACCTCAGCTATGCAGTATTTCTCTGCTACGCCGCATCGTTTGTGTGCTTTTCCGATCATGTCTGTGTGAAAAAACCGCTTTGTACCGAGCACGCGTGCCTATGGCGTGCTAAACACTGATCTAGGCTGAAGTTGTACACCAAACGGCAACTTGACGACGATTTGCCACACACATGAGAGTCATTTCGTATTTAGTATTTATTTATTTGACACTTGTTAGTACAATAAGATAAAGTAACATTTTTTATAGTACAACGAATATTATACATAATCAACAAATCACATATATATATAAGACAAAAATATAAAACAGAAACTATATAAAAAAAGCTAGCAAATACTAGCAATGTATAATAAGTTTTATGAATGAATTAAATTTTGGATGGAATAAATTTGAATTTAAGCAATTACATTAAGAATAAAGAAAAACAGTAGTAACGTGAAATAAAAAAATAAAGTGATAAGTGTTGTTAGATAATTAATAAATAGTATTAATAGTTAGATGTTTGAGTATTATGACATTAGAGAAAGCCTAA